>MKYO02025501.1:113045-319723 GCA_002013955.2 Citrus medica | reverse complement strand
AAATTCAAGTTGTGTGCTTTGGTACCCAAATACTCTTGGGTCCTTGAACGTTAGATTTAGTTCCTTTTGGAACCCAAATACATTTGACTCCATAATATACATTTCTCTTAATAGGACAACCAAGCTTCATGTGACCGTTTTGATTACAATAATGACATACAACTTGATTGTTTGTGGAGGTATCCTTAACAAAATAATTCTTATAATATTTTTGTTTCAAGTAAGGGTTATACCCAAGTCCTCCTTTATCAAACATACATTTTTGTGAATTAAGCATGTTATCCAACATCTTTTGCCCATTTGTGAATTTCAAAACAATCTCATTCAACTCATTTCTCCTTTTCTTAAGTGTTTCATTTTCATTTATTAATTCATCAACATGTGATTTCTCATACTCATACGAAGTACTTTGTTTACATATGAATGATGCAATTCTATCATGCAACATTTTATTATTTAACTCTAGTCCTTTAATCTTTTCATTTAATGAATCATTGCATTTTTGTAAAGCATCATTTTCATTTTTCAAGTCATCTATATATGATTCTAGATGCTCATGTGAAGTGCTAGATTTCTCATTTGATAATGCAACTCTATCATGCAATGTTTTATTCTCTAATTCTAGGCATGTAATATTTGCACATAGAGATTCATTTTCATTTTTGAGCTCTACCATTTTCTTTTTAAGACATGCATTCTTTTTACCAATTTTTATCCAATTATCATACAATTGGATTGTCCTTCCCTAAATGTTGAGTCATATTGGGTTGCCATTGATCTTTAGCTCTAGACGGTTAAGTCTAAATAAGAGCACCTCGCTCTGATACCAAATGAAATTTAAGTGTGCAACCCAAGAGGGGGGGTGAATTGGAGTTTTAAAAATTATCCTAGGCAAACCACACAACAATTTAATCTAATGCCTTAATAAATTCGAAAACAATAAATTCAATCAAGCACAATATTAAAAGAGTAAGGGAAGAGAAAACGAACACAAGGATTTTTACGTGGTTCGGCTATCCCCGCCTACGTCCACGCCTCCAAGCTCACCCGGCTTGAGGATTTCACTATCCAAGCCTCCCAAGGCTTCAAATGTTTACAATTGACTTCTAAGGTGTCAATGAACCTTTACAACAAGAGATTATATCCCCAATCTCTTCACCCCAAGTGTTTCCCACACTTGTACACTCACAAATTGATGAGAAATGAAAATCACAACAATGAAACTCTCTTTAAGAGTGGATATACAAATTGAAGAACAAAGATGATTTAATGAATGATGATTCACGAAGTTGAAGCTCAATATATGTTGTGTGCACTTGTTCTTGCTTGATTGGATTACCAAAAATGAATTAGCTTTGAGTTTATATAGTTTGAACTCAAAAACTAGCCGTTACTCACATTCCAGTCGTATCCGGTTTGCCGTTTTATGTAATTCGGTAAGCCGGATTTATATTACCGTTAAGGCAAAATTCAAAATTTTTCCTAACCGGTTTGCCGGATTCGGAATCCGGTAAGCCATTTTTGTTCTGGTGCTTACTGCCCGAATTCGGCCTGCCGTTTATCAATATCCGGTAAGTCGCTTGCTACAGTAACCTGCTACAGTGAAATTTTTCCTATATTTTCAGTTTGACCCCAAAACTTGATAAAAACTGTAGTATGGCCCAAAAAGTTATGAAACTTTACAAATAAGTCCAATTTCGGAATTTCTAAATAATGGTTTGTTTATCCCAAAACTTTCTGAAATTATGATATTGCCAAAGATGCTATGACACTTTTCAAAATAAGTCCTTTACCAAAATTTCAAGCAATACTTGTTTATTTCAAAGTTTTCAAAATTCTTTCAATTAAACCATAAACTTTGAAAACAACCAATTTCATAAAATCATTTTTCCATTAAATATGAAACATTTATAATGTGAAAATAATGATTTATTTAAAAAGAATAAAAACAATCAATTTCATGAAATCATTTTTCCATTAAATATAAAACCTTTATAATGTAAAAATAATGATTTTATTTAAAAAGAATATTAAATAATTTAGGCTTAAAAGATTAATCATTCTTAATCTTGTTTGTTATCATCAAAATCAATATTATGGAAACATATATGTTAACATTATTCTGTTAAATAATACTACTTAAATTCGCATCAGAATCATTTGGTTTTGAAATTTTGTAAGGTGAGGCTCTAATCTCAATAGGAGGTTCACCATGGTCAATAGTTAAGCTCCTAAGAGGTGGATGTTCAGATTCTATAGTTCTATTGCTATCAGAAAGATTCCACTCATGGATTTTCTTCCTAACAGTAATAGGGTTTGACTCTTTAAAGGGATAAGAAATGTTGTTATTTGAATAATATATCTCAAACCAATCAAAAAACAATATATGAATTTTGTGTGAATTAACAAAAGCATAATATGTCTCTTGAATTTCTTTTCTTTGGTTCAAAAAATGTTTGAAAAACCAAAATCTTTTTTTTTGTTTGAATCTGAATAAAAATCATTGTGAAGAAGAGTTTTATCCAGTTCAAAATCTTTTTCAATGACATTTATTATATTCTCAGTAACTGATGAAAACGTGGGAGAGGTCGGAAGAGAAGGTTCCTTCTCTTCCTGTCTTTGGCGACTAGTGTATATGAGATGGGGAACACTAGTGGCATAGTTGACTGAATGAATAGAGGAACTAGGTATATCCGAAGTGGAAAACCTAGGTTGATTTTGAAGATTTACCTCGGAGGGTATTTTTGTAAATTTTTTCTAAAGAAGAGATGCTTGAAACTGAGCCTTTATCGGAGAATCTAGATGAAGTAGATCTCCTGAAAGACAATTTTACTTTACCATCTGAATACTGAATCACATTTTGTAACTCTGTATTCGACTCAAGTTGTTTTGGAATCACTGGTGCAGTGGCTCCTTCAAGAATCTATTCGTCTAGAAGATTGACATCTTTCCATTGGATTGGTTTTGGAATAATGGTGTTGGTTTTTGAAAGATCAGTCTGCAAGAGAAGAGTCTCTTCTCTTTTTTACTGGAATCTATGTTGCGTGCTGAATGCAGAAATCATAGCTTTATATGAGATTTTAAAAATCAATGCTACAGGGACGGATCCCTCAATCATATGGTAATTATGAGTTTTGATTTGTAAAATCATGCTTTTTAAAATCGTTATATTAGGGTAACAATTAAATGAAATGGGACCCTTACATAGGCTTGATTCTATAATAGTTAGTAAAGAATCATCGAAAGAGATGAATCGGCCATATCTCAAATTGCAAGAATGGAGGTGTCCAGACCTTATTTTGTTAAGGGTTTTATACCAACTTGTATTAAGCTAATGTGAATATAATTAAAACTTTTTTCCTCTTAATTTATTTAGAGATTGCTCAGAAAACAAGTAAATTATTTCAAAAGACTTTGAAAGGGTTATGTCACGTTCTTATGTTTTTATGACATAATCATTTTTTAAAAAATCAAGCTTTTTTGTTTTATAAATCATTTCTTTATTAACCTTTGGTAATTCCCAATTATCAATTGCTTTATTGAAGTCTTCGATAACAAATTCTTCAGAATTCACAACATTCTTTGAATCGCTGGTTCTTCCAGAAGAAGAGCTAGAAAAGGACGATGTTCTACAGAGCAGAAAATCCATGGTTCTAAACTTATGGGTCACTCTAAGACCTGTTGGTATGGCTACAGGTATGGGTTTACAGCCCTAAGCGGAAAACTTATCCTATGACGGGACTTACTACCAGTAAAGAATTCACCATACAAATAAGGATTAAAATAAAACACAAGTCTTTAAACACAAATTCTCTAAACTATACAACACTTTCCTCCCCTTGGCTCTGATACCAGAAGGAAATAGATCTTTAAGCTTTCCTTATTGACAAAACTGACAAGTTCACCATAGGGGAGCTCATCATAAGGAATACGATTATCATAAAGGGCTTTCATGGAATTTCTAACCTTTTCTCCTAGTAGGGTAGGCAAACCTGCAAGGAATTTCTCCTTCCAAGTTGTATGACTAGCATCATCCCTAAGGAAAAGTTTGGTAAAAAAAAGTGGTTTTGTAAGGCGCTTACCATCCTACTAAAAGTTTAAGCTGGTAGTAGAGGCACTACTTTAATCTTATAAGCATCATCTCCATACCACGTGTGCATGGTTTGAACTCTTAGCTCCCCTAGTAGTAGAGGCGCTACTTTAATCTTATAAGCACCATCTCCAGACCACGTGTGCACAGTTTGAACCCTTAGCTCCCTTCCCCCCCAAACCGGGTTACTGGGGGACCCTTAGTTGGTGGGCCCCATGCACCTGGGGCCCACAGTACCTGGCCAGAACATTGCTGGAAATTCGCAGGCGTCTAGGCCTTACCAAGGATTCGAACCCGTGACCTGGCTCTGATACCACAAGGCGCTTACCATCCTACTAAAAGCTTAAACTGGTAGTAGAGGCGCTACTTTAATCTTATAAGCACCATCTCCAGACCACGTGTGCACGGTTTGAACCCTTAGCTCCCCTGAGAATGCCACTATCAGATCATTTAAAGAAGTTGAATAGGATAATTAAGTTATAAATTAAAAAATCAAAAAAGAAACAGCCAAATTAAAAGTTATTGAGTTTGTGGTTTGTTATGTTGTGTAGCTAATATTTTGTGTATTGAAATATTAATCTATTATGTATTGGATAATCATATTTAATTTTAATATTTTTGTATGTTTTAATTTTATTAAAAATTTATTTAAAAAATTAATTAAAACCCAAGGCCAGCCTAAACCTGTCAAAACCCCACCCAGGCTAGGCCTATTCAAGTTTGTACGGAGTTTTAGAAGAATTGAGTCTATTACCAATTCTTGTTTAGGCCCGTGCCGTGCCCGCAATTTGCTATTCTAATTTTACACATCATAATGTAATAGTGTAAGTATGGTGATTTTGAACGGCCAAACTTTTACAAGCCCTTCAAAGTTTTATATATCATCATTACGGCCCCTAGCCGTTAGTTGCTTCTATTTCTTGATGGTTTTGAACTGTCAAATTTTTGCAAGCCACCTGTCATTGAAACTGAGTAGGCATAAGAGTCTCTAAATAGTAAAAGAATTTAGAGGCAAATTTGTTGGACCCCGTTTAATGCGGCCACCATTTTTCTTACAGCCTCTAGATTGAGAATTTTCCTCTTTACTGATAACAAACACATTCATGTTTGTTCCTCATTTCCGTTTTTCCTTTCCCGAAACAAAAAATTTTCTTGCAAATTTCTTTCACTTTCCCGTCACATTTTATATGTTGGGTTTCTTTGCAATATCATCAAGCAGTTGTGCTATCAACAATTTGCCAAGAACCCAGATAGCTCAAGTCTCATGACTCTTCTCAGGTAACATGAAACTGTCATAAAGTTTTTCTTCTTGTTACATACAACCGTTAGGCTCATCTCACGTGCATTGTTAATGTTATTATAATAACTATTATCAAGCAGTGAAAATGGCATTTCCAGTAAGAGCATATTCAATGGCAAACCCGCCATTAGCAGAGAAAATAACAGAGGATCCTGTAACAAACAAGACTGCTCAAAGCACAGTCACATGTGGCTACCAGACTCATATCGCAGGCTATTTACGCAATGTGACTGTCCTGTGGTGCAAAAATCTAATGAATCATTCTCTAAGTATTATGATAAATAGTTTAGAAGGTGATTATCATTATAGTTGCAAAGTTGACCTTAAGCCGTGGCATTTTTGGAGCAAGAAAGGGTATAAATCCCTTGACGTCGAGGGTAACCAGGTTGAAATTTACTGGGATCTTCGTTCTGCTAAGTTTTCTGGTGGCCCTGAGCCTTGTGGGGATTTTTATGTTGCTCTAGTTTGGGAGGAGGAAGTTGTGTTGTTACTTGGAGATTATAAGAAAAAGGCTTATAAGAGAACAAAGGCAAGGCCAGCACTAGTTGAGGCATTGCAGTATTACAAGAAAGAGAATGTGTTTGCAAAGAAAAGCTTTGGAACTAGAGCTAAATTTGATGAGAGAAAAAGGGAACATGACATTGTAGTTGAGAGTTCAACATTGGGGCCGAAAGATCCTGAAATGTGGATTAGCATAGATGGGATTGTGTTGGTTCATGTGAGAAATCTGCAGTGGAAGTTTAGAGGAAATCAGACTGTGTTAGTAGACAAGCAACCAGTGCAAGTTTTCTGGGATGTGCATGATTGGTTATTTAGTGCCCCTGGAACAGGCCATGGATTGTTCATATTCAAGCCAAATGCACCTGAAATTTCAGAAAGTGAAGGCAGCAGCCAAGGAGGAGGGGACAGTGATAATAGCAACGAAAGCAAGTATCACTCATCAAGAAATTCATCAAGAAGTAACACAGCACCTGAGTTCTGCTTGTTTCTTTATGCATGGAAGATTGAGTGAGAGTATAAGTTTTAATCATTGGTATGTATGCAACCAAACCTGTTGCTGTTTGCATTGTTTCACTATGCGACTTATATGGGTTACAGAGCCCTTTATATTGTTGTAAATTATGTTGATTATGTCTCGTAATCTCCTGAGATGGGGCAGCATGTTTTACAATTTTGAGGGGTCGAGACTTGAGGAATTATATTTCCAAATTATAAATAGCCTATATGCTCATTTTTGTTTGAGTTGAAAGAGTAAAATAGTGTGAGGCTAGGATACATATCTTGGGAGATCTTGCCTGATACTCTTTTGGATTTTATGAACTTGTTTATATGTGTTTATTTATTTATTTATTGTTTTAATTAAATGTATAAGTGAATCTATAGTCTCAACTTTTTCTCGTAAATAGTTAGCAACCTTTTCGCCATTCATCAAGTTGTTTGCATTGAAAAGCTAATGCAACAAATTGTTAACAAGTTGTCCATAGAATAAACTGAATTGAACTTCCTCTTTGACACATGTATAAGACAAGCCTGTCCTTTCGAGAAAGACGACAGGCCTCTTAACCATGCAAATGAAAGAGCTGTTCCTGTTTTCTGCTTTGGGGTTCTCTCGAATAAACTTTCAGATTGAGAGGAAACTTTTGAAGGATTTCGAGTCCTCTGCTAAATTGATGTGTTAAGGCAAAATTCATATAAAAAACTCCCACGACAACACATAAAAGAAGAAATTGGTAATTCTGAATGCCATTTCATTGTTTATATTGACATCTTGAATCTTACAAAATAATACCAATTTAACTGTGTAAACGAGAATGGTAAAAAAGAATATGTGAAAAAGCTAACATCATTGTCACCTTCCAAAACATCTCAGTATTGTAGAGATTAATGATGAAGAAAGGAACTTCAGGCCGAAGGATCCTCCCGGGAAGTATGAAATGGCATAGTATGCTAGTGCAAGGACCTGGCAAGTTCGAAAAGGACTTCAATTTCTACTAAAGACCAACTTACTTTTGATATGAACACATAATCAAAGTTAAGAATTTATGACAAAATCAAGTGGACAGCAGAATGCAGTGAGATGGATGATTCACCATCTCGAGGTTTAACTCAGGTTCAGAACAAGCGCCTACCAGATCAAGGTAGTGGCCTTGTTCCCCAAGGTGAGATCAAGTCACAAGTGAAGATTATGAAGAATCAAAAGTATTATAAAAGTTACAATACCTGTAACACAGAGAAAAGGACAGAGAGAATGTAACTGTGAAGCACCATGGAAACATACACAGTTCCTACCATGCTGCCGATAGATATCAATGTAAGAGGAAGCCTCTGAAAGCAAAAACTCAAACAGAAAGTATTAATGACGAAGCATTTTTGTAGAAAAGACTTCAAAATTGTGCACTGAGTGTACATTGATAGCTTTTGTAGAAGATTTAACGAAAATCTGTACAAAATAATTGAAACGAGATAAGCTACCTCTTTAGAGAACATGTGAGCAAGCTGATTTTTAGGACCTTTCAAAGCGAAGAACGAGCCAACAGTGAGAGCACAACCGATAGTGAAGCAGATGGCAAATTTCTGCGGCACCAGGACAATAACTGGAAGGAACATAGTGAATGCGATGAAGATAAAGAAAATTCCAACGGCAAGAAATAAACCAAAGTACAAAAAAGATTTCCCAGAAGGGACATTGCTGGTGGAAGCTTGGAAATTCCCAGGTAAGTTCCTGACTCCTTTTGAAACCCTAACCATTCAAACAAGAATCAATCAAACCAAGCACTGTACATTGAGAATAAAGTGATTACCAAGATAATAATATGACCCAACTTCAATATCAACTTACACATCAAATTAATATGTACGAAAGATATCATATGTAGAATGCACTTTTAGTTGTAAAGAAAAGATGGCGTGAGATTTTTTTTTTTTATTTTAAATCAGCTACCAAGTAAAGTGAATGTTTACAGTTTATCAAACACTTTAGCCATTGTGCTTTTAAAGTTCAAACTCAAGCACAACCATATCAAAAGCATAAACACACCCTATGTCCACACAGTTCGAAGGAGTACAATTTTAGCGTAACATTGAATAATGTAATGCTTTGTACAAAAATATCTATTTTTTAATATACACGCACCCTAAGCTGGATACAATTTAAATCACTATCAGCATAGAGAATATCAAATTTGAAACAAAAAAAGTAAAAAGGAAATTGACATGAGGTTTTAGTAAAATTACACGTTGAAAGTTCCGGTGACTTTGTCGGAGGTAGTGCGGACGGCGGCTTCGAGATCGAAAGCGGAGGAATCGGATGATGATTCTTGAGAAGCGGCGTAAGAGTTCCAATCAGCGAGCAGCGACGATTGTTTCTGTTGTTGTTCTTTAAACTTGCCGCTGCTTGGACCTCCCGTGAACCATGATTGCGCCGTCTTCTGCATTTTTTTTCACTTTTTTAATTGTCGGTGATCGGCGAAGATATCTGTTTTTGAGATCTGGTGCTGCTTTCGCGCCACCTTATTTGCTTGCCAATGGCACCGTTATTATTATTAATTTATGGCTTTATTTTTTAAAATGATCATTTTCTTAAATTTTAAAAATAAATAACCTTGACATTTTTTTAATTAACAACAGAAACCTACATGTCGTATTATAAATAAAAAATAATCGACAAATAGTAACGTTTTAACCGGAGTAAATATTGACCGACATGTCGTAAAGGTCTTTTACTCTAATTGATTAATCAAAACACGTGCATTAGTAGATCATTTGGCTGCTCCTGCTCTGCATCAAATCTTATTACTGAAATTCTTCTGAACGCCAAAGCGATGAAGGTTGCTCCGAAACTCATCTTCCTATTGAGAGACCCAGAAGGCTTAGTGACTGCCATCGCTGACGCTCTTCACTCTAACCCTAGCTCCTCTTATCGCAGACTGTTAGTTACTCCTTTAGCAAACTGAGATTTTCTCTTGTTTCTAGTTAGTTTTTTTAGAAAATTAATGCGGCGGTGTTGCTTTTGTTTCATTATCGGCAGAGAAGAATCTTTCGAGTTCTCACTGGAGCAGCGATATGGAATTAAAGAACAGAAAGCACGCGGCCAGCTGGTTCACTTTATCGATGATAAAGGCAATTATCAGGTATCACTGTTTTTGTTTTTCGAAAACTAAACATTGCTATTACAAGAATTACAAATCCTTACGGGCACCCCAATATTCTTGCCGAATTTATAACCGGCCAATTAAAAAATCGAGTTTCTTTTCGAAAAGCAATGAAAAAGGCTATTGAATTAACGGAACAGGCCGATACAAAAAGGAATTCAAGTACAGTTTTTTCGCGATTCTCCAGCATAAACTGTAACTCGTCTATTGAAATATTATAAACTTTATTTATGTAATTTTTGTGGCATTATGAATCATGGGTGCGTATATTGATGAATCCAAGTAACTTGTAGTGGCAAGTGCGCTAATAAGAGTCTTGAGTTCAATTGTCTTTGGGCTAAAAAGTTGTAATGGGTTACAAAAATCTAATTTTTACTTGAATTATAAAGAGACCAATTGATCTTCAATCTTTCTACGTATATTGCTGAAACATAAGGTAGAAAGGAATAAGGGATAGAGGTATCATTGGTATATGCTTAGTAGAAGAAGAAATGCATTTCAATATTCAGGATGGAATTATGGGTATATATATCAGACAGCAGTTTATAAGTAGCAAATAGGACTGACAAACTCCCTCACTTCTAGAATGGGGAAATCTATGTTTTGTAGACGATCAGGAGCATTGTTTTGAGAGAGAGGCCGAGATCCTGTTGATTTCTCTGGCCCTATCTTGCTTTCCTTTATTTTTATTTTTATTATTTTTGGATGAAACAAATTCATTTTGTTCTTAACAAATTGGGAAGTCATTTAGCTTTACTGCATTAAGTGTAACCTATGCAGTTGATGTTGCATATGTTGGGAGTTATCAGTATGACAAAATCTCTGTAAGTTTACTTAAAAAGAGGGGGGAAAAAAGGTGGGTATGTTCATTTGTTCAATGTTTAATTGTTGCTTCTCTTGTAAAACTAAATCGATCAGGAGGATTATTGGCTGCTCCTAATTTCTTTATGTTAACTGCTCTCCGTACCAAAATGCTCCGTGTCTAGTGTTGTTTATTTTGGTATGCAGACATTGTCTGTGGAATATCTCTTCTTATCAATGTAAGAGTTTTCCTACATCCGATCATCTATAAAATGATTTTCCAAACTTATATGTTAGGTATTCTTTGTCAATGATGTTTGATTGACAGATTTTCATATAAAAAGAAATAGAAAGTAGAAAACTTCTTTGCTAGTTTCATCACTGGCATTTAGCCTCCTCTACTACTCCTTGATCTCCTTTATCTAAAATACACAACTTGTAAGATTAAAAAATCCTGCTTGGACTGCATAGACAGGCAGCTTTCAGACTATTGATTAACCAAAGCTTAGAGTTTAATTTTGTAAATCATGACTTTATGTGTTCTTTATTCATTTTCTACCCAGGTTTCAGTGTTGCTCTTGCAAAACTATGAGCCACCAGCACTGGTGTGTGCCATAAGTGAAGTTTTGGCACAATTAAATTGCAAAACATCCACATTGCCGCTGCTTTTGGCCCCTTTTGTTGTGGAGTCATCAAAGCTTAAGGGGCAAGAGAAAAGCTTGGCAGCAAGTGAAAGCAAGGTTTCACTCTATGGCTTACAAATAGGTCTGGAGACAGACATAACCCAAGCCATGGCTGCCAGAACCCAGAAGGCACCATCCTCATTGCAGATTCATTGTGAACCTCTAGCCTGCTTCTTGCAGCTTGTGCGCATCTTGAAGTTGCCAACTTTTATTCTTATTGGCCAAAGAACTACAAGCCACTCTAATAAAACTTCCAGAGGAGAGCTTCAGGTATTCAATAATCTGTCTATGTTCAACATTACAATTCATTATTCAGTAACGTGTATTCTCTCTCTTTCATCTGGTAAATTGTGACTGATGATTGATTCTGCAGATACTTCATGAGATGGGAGATTTATTGGCGAGCAACACTGGCTTGAGTTTCCGGAGAGAAAAAATCATTTGGAATCCAGCAAAAGAATCTAAAGATGCTCAAGAGCCATGGCGAGCATTGTATGGCTAAATCTCATGCAATTTTGAGCTTTAGAAATTGAGATGAAGGTGCATCTGGTTGGTAGAATTTTCCCAGATTATGTGTTTTGTTATGCATGGAAAACCTGAGAAAAAACATGATATTGAACAGTTCAGAAATTTCAATGGCTTTGCACTGTTCATGTACTTTTGATCTTTTACCAACCTGTGTAGGGATTATGCTTTGAGCAAATATTTTCTTTGCTAATCTCGAAAAAGGAAAAAAAAATTGCCTTGCTAATGGTGCATGGGAGCCATTAATAGACTCCATTTTCTTCAGAAAGTCCTTTCTTGTAATATTTGTGACAATATTATCAAAAATATTATTTCATATACTGAAATGGAATTCTAACAAGTTAAAATATAACTCAAATTTGCAAAATGGCAACCCAATCTCCTTGGTACCCATATTAGTGGTGTTGAACCCCGACATCCATTTCGGCTGCTTCTTACAACAAAATTTTTGCTGTGTATTCTACATGCATAAAGATGATTTCAGTATTTCATCAATTTATTAAAGGGAATATGGGTATTGCTGAAACTTTACTGATTTTACTCTTGGAGGCCGAAATTTGGGATGAATCTTTTACATGCAAGCCAAAATAGGTTTTTTTACATATATATATATCCTTAACCATTTCTCTAAATTGCATGGCTTTTTTTTTCTTTTTTTAAATCTAAATTGCATAGCTTGGTTATTGTGAGTTTTAATAGTTGAAAGTTTCTTGCTTGCTTGCATGTCTTAGTATCCATTTTATCGAAATTCTGAAGAAAAGAATGAGTGATTTTTATAGAATTTCTTCACCATCTGTCTCAAATTGCATCGGCCTTTTATGTACTGGTTGCATGCTAGTGATTTTGGTCAAAACAACTGACTTTATGTTGATTGGAGTGATTATAGGTAGTTTATGCGGTTATGGGTGTTTTGGTTTTTGAAACTGAAAAGTTTATCGAGATGGCTGATGCAATTTTCCAGCAGATCACCCACTGAATTTTAAAGTTGTCCTACTCTTCTAAAGAAAATAACTTGGTTTTACAACTTGTCACCTATCATCGAATTTTTTCCATCAGGCCACTCGTCATCAGATTTTTAGAGTTGCATATTCTTCAAAATGTCACTCATCACCCATCATTGAATTTTTTAAAGTTGCCATATTTCTCTTAGAGGTGGCAAAACAAATTATATAATTGAATTTTAAATGAATTGGGTCAAATTTTTATGTATTCAAATTCGATTCGTTTATTAACGGAATTAAAATCATTGGATTCGGATTTAATTCGTTTATTAAATAAATATTCAATTTGATTCTTTTAATTTGTTTAATAGAATTAATAAACAAATCGAATTGAATCCAAATTCGTTCATTATTCGTTTATCCTAATAATAAATGAATCCATAACAAATCGAATTGAATATGATTCATTTACAAAAATTAAATAAATTATCCAAACTATAAAGTTTTTCATCTCATTTATATATTGTCTTATTATTATAAAATAATTAATAGATTAACCTTCAAATTTTAAAAAATTTCATAAATATTTAAGAATAAATAAGTAATTTAATTAAATGAATTTTAAATGATTAGATTGTATTCGATTTGTTTATAACTCATTTATTAAACAAATAAACGAACCAATATCTTCAAACAAACCCATATTCGATTCGTTAACTTAACGAATCGAATCGAATTCACCCATTTATTAAATAACTTAATTTTTTCGAATCCAAATCTATTGAATTCGCTTCGAATAAAACGAATCTTGACCCAAATTGCCACCCGTAATTTCTCTAAAAACTAATTGATTTTACTGCCATCAACCATCAACTATAGAGTTTTGAAATTAAGATTGCCATATTTCTACGAAAATCAATTTGTGATCCGATAACAGATATTAAACCATTTTATTTCATTTCTCCATAGTCTTAAGGGTGGTCACTATATCCTTAAGGGTGAAAATCAATTTGTGCTCTGAGAAAAGATATTAAATCATTTTATTTCATCCCTCCGTAGGCTCAAGGGTGGGTGGTCACTGTATCCATAAGGACAACAAGTGACTGTGTTGGCTTTCATTTAGGCTATGCTATGTTTATTGACTATAATTATTAATGGGACGTTAGCTTGTTGAATTGTGTGAAAGTTGTTTTATTGCTTTACTAATATATGGTTATCTCTATAGCTTGTATCTATGCACTAAGCACTAGCTCTTTCATGCTTTTTCAGGTCGTGGGATGTCGAAATGAGAGTTGGATGCTTTCTTATAACTGACAAGTACATAGTTTTCAATCGATTATTCTGTTACAATTTAGAGTCTTCTCAGAAGTCTTTTTAACTTTAGATTTGGATATATTTTATTCATATTTATTGCATTTATAAGGTTTACTAGAATTTGACTTGTAACAATTCTAGTGTTGTTGGGATATTATTTCTAAGTATTGTAACAATTAAAATATTTCTAATTCTCAGGTACTCAGGAGTCGGGTCGGGTCGTGAAACAAATTATTAAATAAATTATTTTTTGATGATTAATTGAATAGAAAACACCACACAATTTTCGTGATTTATTTTTACTTTTTTTTTATTCTCATTCAATTAATTAGAGACACACCAATTTATATAAAAATAATTTATACAACAATTTGTATTTATAAATACACATTTTATCTATATATATATATATATATATATTATATACAAAGGTAAAAAGAAAAAATGAAAAGTAAAATTGAATATTTTGTTCAATACATATTTAAATTGTATTTTCGGTATTTTTTTTTATCAAGTATTTAAATAAATAAAAATTAAATGGGCTAGTGGATATTGCCTGGATGCCGGGTGGCCTTTTTGTTCGCATCACATTTAAGAAACAAGAAGAGCGGGTAAGTGGAGTTGAAAACTCTCAGTCGCGTTCAATTCAAATTGCCATTTAATAGAAACTTTCCCGCAATACAAAACCAAACAACATTCGAATTTCAAAAAACCCTAAGAATCGAAATCCTTTTCAACGTTCCTCCAAAATCGAATCTCATGGCTTCGAAAGATCCCGACGAACATTTCAACACCGATACCGACGAAGAAACAGTCGCTCTACGGAAGAAACGGCTGCGGCGCGTGAGTTTCGCCGACCGAGAGATCACGTCCGTGCACATTTTCAACCGGGATGAGGACTATGAGACGCCGCCTGAGGGTTCCGGCCGGAAATCGAGCTCGGAGGAGGATGATCGTCAAGTGCTCGGGTTTTTTAGAGACTTGGCCGTCGACAGTGACGATTCCAAGCAGATGTCGCCGGTGGACGATGGTGAGGTTGTTTTTAGGAAGTCGTTTTTACAGCCAATGGGGTCGCCGTCCCCTGGGAGTAGTGTAGTTGGCTCTGCTACCTCTAATGACGGTCAGTGTTTCATTTTGTTTTGTAAGTTTTTAAATGCTCATAAACGGTGGGTTTGGTGAATTTGTGGCAGCTGTCAGATATGAGATGTAGATTATGTGCTAGTAATGTTATCAATTGTTTGTAAACAATAGATTTTGCCACTAGTTTGAAATAAGGGGAAAAAGAAATAAATTAGTGGTAATTGTGGAGGGAGACTAAAAATTGTTTGAACAGGAAGTCTTTTGGCTAATAATTTTTGTGCTTTTACTATAAATCTTTTGATCATGCAATATTGAGATAGCCATTACTAGGTGATACATGAATGGAGAGTCTGCAACAGGGAAATCAGTAATGATATTCTTTCTTTTTCTAGAAAGTTAAAAAATGCGTTAAAAGAAGTATTGAAGGACTTGTTTTTATTTCATTTTGCAGAAGAAAACTTTTTTGGCCCTGTATCATTGAGTTTCATCAGATCGGGGCGGTTATCTGATTCTGCTGCTTCTGTTGACAATCATGATATTACAATGGATTCAACAGCATTTTCCATGCATTTCCGAAGTCTTGTTAGGTCAGAGTCAGGTGACCTCAAGACACCAACGGGGAAAGCTTTTGCCTTTGAAGAGAAAACGCCTACCCATGTGTCCACTTCATCTGATCCTGGAAGTTTCATGGTACTAACAAAAGCTAAGAAGCCTATTGGGCAAAGTCCTGTGGCTGTTGGTAAAGTCACTGGCAGTAGAGATTCTAACGATATGAGCCTTGTGGGAGATGACTCTCACAGGTATGATTATGGAAGATTATCTCCTGCACTTGAAGCACTTTTAGCTGAATCAGGCGAGAATATACTGGTTGATTCTTTGTTTGATTCTGCCGCTGATACAAAGTCACTGAAGAAGAGTGAGGTTCCTATATTTAATGATGTTGGGAGCGGCAGCTTGGACAAAAAGGACAACAGCAGTTCTGATATGCATGATGTTGGCTTTGATGATGTGTATGCAGCGGAAGTTCCTATGGCCCATTCTTCTTCGGGTGAGTCAAATGGTGGTTCTATGGCCACTGTCACTGATCTGATTACTCATGATTGCCCTTCCAGTAGAATTGATTATCTAGTTTCTGATGTCCCTGCCGGTGACCACATCCAAAGTCCTAATCAGCCAAATAATGTAAGAACTTCTCCTGCTTGCAGGAAAGTAATTTGCTTGTTTTCCATAGTACTTCAGTTTTTTCAGATTTACATTTTGAGTAAAGTTGACCACTTGAAGAATTTTAAAAAGACAGATTACATGGACTACTTAGTTGATGTCTTCAGTTTTTACATTTTACTCTAATACTTGCAATTTTTTGTTGGGAGATATTGTACAAGCAACAATCAATTTTTATTGCTGTCGCATATTTTTTTTCTTTTACATTTATATTTACTTTTCTACATATTTTCAACTTGTGCTCCCATGAATCTTACTCTGTATAAAATTGTATGTGTCAATGTGATGGCACCAATAGGACATGACTGTTTTCTTTGGTGTTTTGTACTGGCTATTGAATTGGTTTGAAATACATATGTGATAAAGAATTTTGGGCTTTTGCTGTTATCTTTAATCATTTGTCAACATTCATTGTTGTGGTGGTCAGCAATGTACTTTCTGTTGATATTTTAAATAATTTTCCCCACATGCTATTGGTGTAGTCAGTCTATGAAACTCGTAAAGTGGATAGATATTGAAACAATGTCTGCTATTCATTGGCATTTAACGATCTGATTCTTGGTCCTGTTTTGGTTTTACCAACACAGGTAAAGAACCCTTTTGTTGAAGGTGTAACTGGGATGAACATGCTGAATGTTGAAATCCCTGTTGGTAGTTTTGACAACCCACCAGATGTAACTGGGAACAGAGTTCATTGGACGGGTTTGAATTCACAGCATAAACCTTCAGATTTATTTTCCCGACAGAACTTGCTCAAAGGAAATCCTCCTGCAGATGGAACACATAATTCTCCTATTGTGCACCTTCCAGATCAACATCCAGGATCTCCTTTATCAGGTTCCATAATCTTGTTATCTGCTAAGCGAAAGCAGATATTTCTTGATACTACTATTACGCCTTCCCCCAAAAAAACCAGTTCTTTCTTTAGTAAGGAAAATATAGAAGTAGGTGAGAACGTTTCAACTATTCAGAAAAGTCATTTGAAGGTTAAAATTTCTAGTCCTTCTGCCAATACATCTGTTCTTAGGGAGGAAATTGAAAAATCAAAACGTAGATTATCAGAGTACCTCTCGTCTTCAGCATCTCCTGTCAATAATTTTGTGGAAGAAACTGGCAGAAATCTCCAGTTCCAGCACTTGGATGCCTCGGTTATGAATTTGGAGAAGCATTTTTTAAGTGCTGATAGGAAGAATGTAGAACATGCAATTACAACCAACATGAATGGTGGTGGTGGTGGAACCCCAAAGAACTTTGGCAGTTTGAACCAAAATAAAACAGGCATTTTAAGTGGTGGAGAATCCCTGGATCATTTGTTCAGTCCCATTCTTTCTGAAGACAAACAAACTGAGGTGACAGATGGCGATGGCGATGGCGATAGAACCCCAGAGAACGTTGGCAGTTTGAACCAAAATAAAATAGGTGTTATAAAAGGTGGAGAATCCCTGGATCATGTGTTCAATCCCATTCCTTCTGAAGACAAGCAAACTGAGGTGACTGTGGCAGCAGGTTCCCCTGCTCAGTTGACTATGCCAGGGAAGATTCAGCATCTCTTGATGTCAAATAATCCCATGCAGGGGCCATTGGCTGTATCGGTTTCTGATACTTCAGCAGAGGAAATCACGCTTGATCTTAAAAAAGACCTGAAAGTAACCAATGACTTTGATACATTTATGTCACCTCCAATGAAGAACTTAGATCAGAAGTTATCATCCCCGGCAGAAACTCATGGCAGTGTTTCTGGTAACTTGAAGCACGATGTTCAGAGTAGAAGTCTTGTTGATTCAGGGTTAGATGGGAATTCAATAGAATATGCCACCAGTGGTAACCATTTGACTGGCATGGTTAACAACTTGGACTCTTTGGCAGTTGAGCTGAGAACCAACTCTTATTCACCTCTTATTGAGATTAACTGCCTCACAGACTTTACAAAAGTAAAAAGAGTGGATGACAGAGACATCTATACATCTGCTTTGCTAAAGGCTTCTGAAACGATTAAGAAGTTCCAAACCCTTTCAGGTGATATGAATTTGATGAAGTTTCAATTGCCTACCTCAGATAAGAATCTCCAAATTGCAAATGATCCATCCTTGACCAAAGGGGAACTCCCTGGGGAAAAGATAAAAGCCTCTACTTGTGTGCCGACTTCGCCAAATATCCTGAGAACCATAAATGAGCCATTGCTTTTGAAGGTATTGGTCCTTCTCCCTTAATTTACTTGCAAACACTAGCTCTTTTATTTAGTTGCTCTTGGCTTTAACATTCTTGGTGTTCTTGGATGCTTATAAAGTCCTAAATTCTAAGTGAAGTGCAAAAGTGAACTCAGAGCCCTTCTTATAAATTGCTTATCAGAGTCCTACTTGGAAAGAGCCAATTTGGAGTCCTTATAAGAAAGAGCAAGGTGATTCATCACTCAGTACCCGTTCACATTTCAGCAGAAGTGGATCATCTTCCAAGTCCAATTCAGATGAACATGTTAATGATGATTGTCTCCAAGGACTTTACAACTCTCAGAATTCATTTTATGTGCAAGATTTTGACAATTCTTCTAGAGGGAAAATTAGAAGTGAAGAAATAGTTCTTGGGGATGCACATAATGCCACCTATAATATTGGTGGGATCCAGAAAAGGCTTAAAGTTCATCAAAGTGGAGGTACTGACTTGGAGTTGATGATTGAACAATCTGATGGAAGTAAGAAGGGAAACGAGAAGAATGGAGTTGACGCAACATTGAAGCACTGGACTGATGTATGAGTAACATGTTGCTAAATAGTTATGCTCTCCTTCTAGCCTAACAAGATTTTTGCATAGATAATTATTTATGCCCGTCTAGCCCTTTATAACTTCTGAGATCACCTTGCAGATTTCACTGAAGTTCTCAGCCGAGACAAACCAAATTCTTTCTCCATCAATTGAGAAGCTGAATACAGGAGCAGTATGTACCTGGTTTCCCTTTTTTTAAAAAATATTTCTCCTGTTTGAACAAACCTAAAATTTTTGAATTAAACTACTTTTTGCTGCTTTTATTTGCCTAAATTTCATCATTTCTTCTTCTTTAATTGTTGCTTACTCAATTTGTCAATCTGCAGATTGCTGTGTTGGAAGATATTTTGGCTCACCTGCAGAATATTTATAAATATGAGACGATTTGTTCTGAAATCCTGTCTCAGGTTTGTTCTATAAGTTAAAAACTAAAACAATTAAATCATTATTTTATGGAACTCAATTTCCTAAAAAGAAACTTATATTAGTCTATTTCCTTCCTAACCCTGTTCTTTGGTTGGCATGTAAAGAGACCATACGATCGGTCCAGTAATATTAGACATAGAAACAGGTGGGTTCTTTTGTAGTTCTTTGACTGCATAGCATATATTGATGGTGGAAACTGGTTTAGCATAAAATTGTTGATGAGATGAGTTGGCTGTTGCAGAGTTGCTGAAACAAGATTGTTGCTTTACAAAATAGTGCATACAAAGGCAATGTTTCAGATTGCACGCATGAAGCATGACAAATTTCTGGTACTTTCAATGGATTATTTTTCTTAATTTTTCTAAAAATGATTATTTGTTACATGCCTTCTTACTTGAATGCAGAAAAGAGGACGGCTATTGGACTCTAAAATTAAGAAGTTTGAAACTTTGAAGTTGAATTATGTCAGACATCTGTCTGCCCCTGCTAATAGAGATACTCAAGTTGATGATGATCTCCATGATTCATCCTTCGTAAATTTTGGGAGCAAACATGAGGTATGCATGTCAGTTAAGTCTGGGAGCAAAAATCAGATATGCAAGTGTCTTTTAATTTGTAAATCTTTTGTATAAGCCTAGCTGCATAAGAATGGTAAAACATTTTTCTATGTCATTTCATTCAGAATTTCCTCTTTTTTATAAAAAATTAAGAAGTAAAATTTTCTTGGTAGGCAATCTGATATGTGTTTCTGGAGTGATAAATTTTTATTTTGAAACTTTTGTTTGCATCTTTAGTCCATTGAATCTCCAAATTAACAACATTGCGTAATTGACAGAAGTAGATTGATGTAACTTCTTAAACCCATGTTAATTATTTTCCTGCTTGCTTTTCTTGGGCGTGTGTCAATTATGCTCACATGATCTTGAGAAACATTTAGGTAAAAGTATTGGATTGATTTCAAGTTTCCAGTGAACTGCATATTTTTTTCCCCCCTTTTGTGCCAGGTTGCCGGTGACAGTGTGACCAGAATGAGACAAGAGGTTGAAAGTTTAGATAGAAAAACAAAGAACTTAGTTAAATCCTTTCACACTTATTTTAAGATGAAAGGTGAACTAAGTTGTGCAGATACTCTCATGTTACTTAATGAGAAACTGAAAAAGAGAATGTGTTGTAGAACTATATGCCAGGATTTGCAGGTATTTCTACACTTGCTGTATTTCTTGTTGATACATACATTTAATATGTCTTCTGTGAATGAGAGATTGATCGTGCCTGCTGTTCCATCAGCTGTGGGAAATCGATGATTTGGAAATAAAGAATTCTAATCACTGTCTTGTTCTCAACTACTCTGGCTTCATCTGCCAAAGGTGCGATTTGCTAGATCTTTTTATTAAATCGGTATCATAGTTGTATATAAACTATATGTTGCATCTCTTGATATTGGCATATTTAATGGGTACTTTTGTTTTGTGAATAAAGCTTCACAAAAATAACCAATCCAGTTTCAAGTATGGTCGTCTCGAAAAAAGTAAATGATATAAAGATCACAAAGGTAAGCTTTACTAGTTTCTTTTTGTAATGTATATAGTTGTTTTCCTCATTTCTAAATCAAGTCGTTTTGTTCTTTAGAACTTCCCAAACATGGATGCCTGTGTTGCCTTTGGATTTTTGTTCAATGCTGAGTCCACCAAGAAGTCTATTGGTCCCAAGAGTTTGGCACAAGAAACGCAAGTAGGTTGCTCCATCTCATATATGCTTTTGGTTCTGGAACTTGGTCTTTCTCCTGTCTCTTCCCTTAACTTCTTTGTTTTTCCTGCTTTCTTCTCCTTCATTTGTTGTGAGCTTTAAATCACAAAGCCAAAAGAAGTAAATATTATGCACACTTAGCAGTTGTCTAGTTGCCACTTCTTTTGAGGTTTAATAGGCTGTGAAATTCGACTCAAATAAGAAACATATCTGATATGATGTACTACTGAATACTACGTTTTGACATGTTAAGAGGTATATATTTGTTGAATGACAAGTACTAATTACATTCAGTGCCTGTACAAATGAACGTGGAGGTTAAAGAATACTATGTATAAATCGTCAAGCTCATTCTACATTAGGTTATCAACCCAAGCAGCACATGCTTAGGCTTTTCTTGCTTAGTCTTCGAAATTTGATTTGAGGTTGTTTCATCTAAGTAAACAAGTTCATTGTTGAGCTGTGCTGAGTCAGAGCTATTTGCTTCGTTTGCAGTCCTGCATCTTTGCCCCATGATTAAACTAAGCACGTGATTAAAAGCAATCTCTTTGTTGGTTCCTTACAGTTGTTCTGGCTGGAGATATATAATTCTTTTATGAGTTGTAAAAGTAGGGAAGATTATTGGCAATTCCTTATGCACTTAAATGTGCTCTGATTATGCAGAAAACCAGTTCAGTTTTACATAATCTTTTAGCAGTAGTTGAGGAAGTACAGCTGGCAAGGATAGAGATTAGGAATCTGATCCACGCAAAGTTTAACTCTCCATCTGGTAATTTATTACCTTCTTTTGCCTCTGTTTTTCAACAGTGTCTATTTATCTGTCAAATGCATATTTTTCTTAAATAGCAGTTACGTTACTTGTAACTTTGCATTCCCTTGTTTGCAAGCAGCCAACAATTAACTTGATTTGGATCTTATTTGTAGTTGCCTATTATATACATGTATGCTGTGATCTCAGTAAACAGTGTCCTTTCTACCTTGATATTAAATGTTGACTCAATTTTTGTTTGTTGGACTAGGAGCTTATGACTAATGCTTTATAGATGCTTATCTATGATTTTCTTGTTTTTGCAGCTGAGCAGCTTGATTTGCAGCTTCGTTTCATCGATTTTAATAGTTGTCGGAAAGTGACAATGACTCTTGATGTGACATGTTTGAATTGGTAAGTCCTGCAGATTGTATTGTTTAATGTATCATGTGTATATTCTGCAAACTTTTATCTATGTAGTTAAATTTTTCTTTACTTGAATATTGATGTTAGCTAGTTTTCCTGTTATGAATGACAATCTCTAGACGTAGTTATCTTTTCTAGACGGGTGGTGTTGTTCTTTACAGTTATGGGCATTCGAAGTCTTAATGGCTTTTAAACGCCATCCAACTGACTAGCATCTTTGGGCATTCGAAGTCCCTGCCCTCTTCTTGAATAGTTTGGATTTGATGCGTCACATCGTTCAATGTGGTGAAATTATTGCTTATAGGAGAATAAATGAAATTCACTAAATTCATTGTTGAGGTTGCGGTGGCTGATAAATCCTGTATGAGTGATATTCGCACTTTGAGATTTGTCGGTTAGGTAAACTGTTTTCTCAGTTCAGCCCCAGATATCCTAAAAACAAATTTGATGTCTGGAATTTCCATCATAGATCCCCACCCCCGTGCTGGGGGGGGGGGGGGGGGGGGGGGGGGGGGGGGGGGGGGGGGGGGGGGGGGGGGGGGGGGGGGGGGGGGGGGGGGGGGGGGGGGGGGGGGGGGGGGGGGGGGGGGGGTGGAAGGTCCTGTGGTCAAAGAAAAAATAAGGATTTGCTTTGATTGCTCATTTGCCTGTCTAATATTTTGATTAGTTAGGTGTTAAGATGCTTACCTGGTCCAGCCATAAACTTAGGACCGGTTCTGATTGGAATTGTAAAATCTTTTCTAATTTTCAAACTAATAAATTGATAGATTCTGCTCAAGTGAGTGGGCTTGAACCTTGAAGTTATTATGTCTGCCTTGTAACTTCTACTGAGACAGTCATTGTTGTCTGCTGTTTTCATTTTGATTTAAATGAACGTTGATTTGTACATTTATGTTCTTGTCAGATAGTCATACCAATTTATCTAATCACATGATTTGTGAAACAGTGGGGTTTATCCTTCAGAGATTCTTCCTTATCACCTAGAAGTTTCCACTGCTGTGATGCAGAAATCTCTACCTGAAGTGCTTTCTGCTGAAATAAAAGCTACAATTGGTAACCTTGCAATTGGATACTTGAGAATTTTTAGGCTCTGTAGATGTGTTTCCCAGGTGTTGCAACTTTCAAGCAGGTCAGCGCAGACTGTTTCACAACCCAGGTAGAGTAGATTTATCATGATTTGCTTGTTTGCATTATGTTTACTTCTTTTTTTAAATTGTATAAACAGGTAATTGTGCACTGTTGCTTCCTTTTCTGAAGATAATTTGGAGGATAAAACTCGCTTTTCGGGAACTCTAGAGCAAATTTTCAAATATTGCTCCGAATATTAATATCTGAGGCATTCATTATGTAAAATAGTCTATGCGAGTTCGTGTCGGTAGTTGTTGTAATGGGATATTTCCTGCCCAATTCCAACCTGGGTCTTTCTGGGTAGTTTGAACAACCAAACAAGCATAGGACTGTAGGAGTCGGGTATTTTTAGGCGCAAAAGAAATGACATTTTGGTTTCTGTGTGAGGTCCGCGTATTATCTACAAAATGTGGTGCCTGATGATGACGAGTCCATCTCGGAAACATACCCAAGTAAAAGGGAAATGAAATGAGATTCAGTAGTTAAAATGTCTACGTCACTAGGTTATTGAATTGTAAAATAGGACCACTGGATGTTTGTGAGTGTGTTTGTATGGACCACAAATGTTAAATTTGATTGTAATATCTTGAGAGAAATTTAACTGTGTTAAATTCAGATTGTTCTAGTTTGATTGAGATCAGGACGGATTCGTCTTTGGTATATGAAAACTGTCAGTGCTAGTTGTGCAAGTGGACTGGTAAGGGCATTCCAAGTGTTCAGGTATATTCCACTTTTGCTTTGAAAAGCTTCAGCAATAAGATCCCTCATTAAAAGAAGCATCTGTCATCTGATATGCCTTAGATCTTTCCAAGCATCACTCCTGCCCTGTTCCCATCATATGGTACGGTAAGCTTTTTTTTTGTTTTTTCATGTAATTCATGAGAGTTAGGTTATACGTGGGATCTAGGTGCTACAGGATTACTTGCTAATTGCTATCGACTATAAAAAGCAACAGTGGTTATGGGATAAGATAGTATTTGCCCTCAACTTTTGTTGTGCGGGTGGGTGCTGAATATTGGTACAAAATTTAAAAAAATGGGGGAAAAAAAGGAAAATTTATATCAATAGTCATAAAAATTTTAATTTTTTTTATTTTAATTTTCTAAATAAATTTCTATTAACATTAGTCATAAAAAATTTTTTGAGATCAAAATACCATTTTCTCTCATCTCTCCCTCAATATTTTCTTTCACCCATCTCTCTTAAATTGAACAAACTCTCATCATCGGTGGTAACATCAGTTCTCGTTGGCGTCCAATTTACCATCTACATTCTTTAACAAAACATAAATTAGTTATTTTATTTATTTTTATTAATACATAGTGGTATGAGTTATTTTTTGAACTTTCTTGAGAGTTTTAATGAATTGTAAGTCGTAAGTGAATCTGACGATAGGTTGCCTGTTGCCCCAAGTTTTGGTGCGACAGATTGCTTGTCGCATTAAGTTTTCGTGCGATAGGCGCCTATCGCACCAAGTTTCATGCGACAAGCAGCCTGTCGCCAAATTCATTCACAACTTGCAATTTATTGCGAGTAAATTCAGAAAATAACTTATATCATTATGTTATGCCAATTAGTGTTGGATTCAGATAGATTATGATCGAATTTTATTTTTATCGTTGTTTTTTTTTGTCGTTTTTTATTGATGATTCAAGAGTGGAAAGTTATATTTGGTTTGAGAGAAAGAAAGTTGTTTTTAGTTTGTAAAGAATGATGATTTAGGGAAAAAAAGTATGTGTTTGGTTAATGTTGATAGAAAAAAATTGAGAGGATTAATTATAAAAATAATAAAAAATTTATAATTATTTTCGTAAATTTTTTGAAAAAAAAAAAGAGAGAGGCTTTTTAAGGTTTTGGATTTTGAAGCATGTTAATGAACAGAGCGTGGGAGTTCGAGTAAAAGTAGATTTTGCAAATAGTGGTTGAAAAGAGTGTGAACTCACTGTGTTTGTACCTTAATAGAAAATAAACAAAACGATATAAAACGAGAAAAAAAAAAAGCATGTGGGCAGAGTACTACTTTGATTACACCCCCTTCCCCCGGGGGGCGCCTTTATTAATTGCAATTAAATGCGTTAAGAAATTATTGTTTCTTTTAAATTTTATGAATATAAAAGATTATTTCATAATTCTAATTTTTAAAAGCTGTATAAATGTGAAAATAAAATATTAAAATTTGCATAATCAGCTGTGTATAGAATAAATAGTTTCTCCCACAGTCTCACTCTTTGTTGCAAGTTTTATATCTTTAATTCCTTGGCAAACTTTTTATTGCATATCTAAATTTTGAAATTTATAATAGAGTATGAGTTGTATGATAATTGTTCCCAAATCAGTACACCAACTCCATTCTTTTTGTTTTTTGCCTTCCACTTTCGGAGAAAAAGTATAGTGTTGGGCCAGAGAGGAAATAATTTTGCGAACTTGGAAAATAAAACTTCCTACCCTAAAAATTATTTTTCCATCTATATTTTCTTTCCAACCAAACAGACAGGTTGCTTTGTC
This sequence comes from Citrus medica, assembly GCA_002013955.2. Taxonomy (NCBI): domain Eukaryota; kingdom Viridiplantae; phylum Streptophyta; class Magnoliopsida; order Sapindales; family Rutaceae; genus Citrus; species Citrus medica. The sequence goes on along the minus strand of MKYO02025501.1, from coordinate 293,878 downwards.
GTAGGTCAACATTTGCCTGTACTGCTTTCACTTTAAAAGTCCCATTGGGGCATTAAATGAAAGATTGAGATTTGACCATTTGTCCTAGCTTTGCGTGGGCCACATACGGGCAGTGAAGTGGTGGTCAATCATTTAACGCAGGGAGAGAAAAAAGAGCAGAGGGGTAGTTCGGGAAATTAATAAAAATAATTAGAAAAAGCGATGCGCTTTTGCCAGTTGTAGGGTTGAATCTCACATGTCTTTTCTTTGTCTGTCTAGTGGCTCATTCATTACGTACAAATGCCTTATCTGAAACCATTAGCTAATAGCTTTAGTTGGTTCTCCCCTCTCCTAACTCTCTCGAGTACACATTACTTTCCTACTCTCCCCCTGGTTACTGCCACCTGTCCTTCCAGTTTTCCCTTCCCAGCAACAGCAGCAGCAATTTCTAAGTTACGAGTAGTAGTAGTAAACGGCTCACGTGAAATCAAACCCAACATATCTCTTTATTTCACCCAACTATTTTTTGTCTGTTTTCCCAAACCAACCAAAATATCTTAGTTTTCAATTCTTTTTTTTAAAAAAAAGAAAAAGATCAATTATCGTATAATCAAATCAAAGAGCACCTGATCTGTGGGTGGGATATAAGAAGAGCCCCAAAGATATTTCTGATTTATCTTATTTGTATATATATAATGGTAAATGGAAGCTGGACCAATGAAAATGGCATATGACTAGGAATTAATAAAAAAATTGCGCACCTAATGATCCAAAGTTTGAATATTTCTTTTCTTTTTCTATTAACTTTCAAGGCACTAAAAATAGATTTGTTGTGGAGCACACAATCGATTGGCGTCATCCCCGTGAAAGGGTTTCTGTAGATTTAAGATAAGTTTATACAAATTAATCAGAGAATTTAATTATGTATAAAAAAAATAAAAATAAAAATAATGGCATTTGCCAATTTGACATCCGTACTTAAAAAATGGGTCCCGCGGCCGCCAGGAATCAGAAAACCCAAGTGTACAAATCAAAAGCAAAAAGTAAACACCCCCCCCCAAAAAAAAACACGTGTACAACAAATGAAGCAAATAACGCTCACTGTTTATCCGCAAAGTGTGAGCATGTGAAAGCACTTTTCAGCACTTTTTTACTTTTAAAAAACAATTAAAAAAAACAAAGCAGAAATACAATCAGAAAAGTGTATTATTATAATAATAATAATTATTATTATTATTATGAATAAAAGCCTTTTTATAGGAGGGAGCAAAGAAAAGAAGAAGGAAAGGCCCAACTTTTCCTTTCACTATGAAAAGGACCGGGCCCCACTTGGCCCACTTGCCCCCACACACATTAAGTTTTTTTTATTATTTTCTTTTAAGATTTTATGTTTATTTTATAATAATAATAATAATAAACTATTTCATTTTCTCTCTCATTGCACTTTTCAATTTATAAAATTTTATTTTCTCTCTCATTGCACTTTTTATCAGCTTATGTCACATTTCCTATTCCAACGCGACCCACTCTTATCTTATTTCTCTTCGTTTGCAGAGATAGATTCTGGAAAGCTCCTGCTTCTTTAATGGTTTTTTGCTCCTCTAATTAAAATTTTGAAGAAGATTATTATTATCTTTGGATTATTTTGACACACAGCCCTCTTTACCGATCTTGTCTTCTCTTTACTCACGGTAATTTCTCAGCTTTTCCTTGCTTTTTCTCGTTCAATTTTCTTATCTGGGTGTCGTTGATTGAGTACCGAGTTTTGATTTTTGTCATCAGATTTGTCCTTCTATGTTTTTCCTTGCTTCAGAAATATGTTGTTTGTTAGTTGTTTAATACGTTCAGTTTAGCCCTTTTATGGAGGTTGGCTTGTTCGTGTGTTTGTTTTCCTAAAGTTTTTGTATTGATATGTATAGATGTGTACATATAATTTTGTGATGAGAATTACTTTTTGCTTCTGGGTTTGATTCATTTGCTTGATATTTGTTTGATATTTTACTTTACTAGCTCATAATTCTGAGATAAGAAAATCTATTTTTTGAAAAAAGTGTATTTTTTTTCCGAAGCAGAGTGATTTTCTGTTTTATTTATTTATTTAACTGGATCAGACTTATAATTAATAAAAGAGTAAATTTTTCTTGTTTGGTGCTGTTTTATTTGCTGGATTCAAATATTAATTTGTTTGTTTGTGTACGTACACCATTTGTGGTGTTTAATCAGGGCAACAGTACTTTGTTTTTTGCATTTTATGCAGCTGTATTAAATCTGGTGTCTATACTTTTATCTCTCGGTTTGTACTAAGTATTTTTATCTGTGGGTTTGTACTAAGTATTGTTTTTGTGTGATATTTTTGAAGGTTGCAATTACAACTAAGGGATCGTCGTCGCCACTTCAAGAAGCTTGTATCTTTAGGTTGACTGATATAGTTTTATTAGGAGCTGTGATTTACAAAAATATTGATTTGGGAAAATGGGTTACATGTGTGACTTTTGTGGGGATCAGAGGTCTATTGTTTATTGCCGTTCAGATGCAGCATGCTTATGTTTATCATGTGACCGAAACGTTCATTTAGCCAATGCCCTGTCCAAACGCCATTCAAGGACACTTTTATGTGAAAGATGTAATTCCCAACCGGCATTAGTTAGATGTGCTGAAGAAAGGGTTTCTCTTTGTCAGAATTGTGATTGGATTGGTCATGGAACCTCTACATCGGCCTCAAGCCATAAGAGGCAAACAATCAACTGTTATTCTGGCTGCCCGTCAGCTTCTGAGCTGTCTTCAATCTGGTCATTTGTGTTAGATTTTCCATCTGGAGGTGAATCTGCTTGTGAGCAGGAACTGGGTCTGATGAGCATAACTGATAATAGCATAAAGAATTCCTGGGGACCTAATGAAGACTCAATTAGCCACAATGCAGCTGGAGGTGGTGTTGAGGCCAATGATGTGTGTGATGCAGATAAGTCAAATGTTAGGGTTGGGGCTACATCTGTGCCTGGAATTAACTCTACGACACAGAATCTTGATCAAATCCACGGATCAGCGAATAATCCACCTTTGCCAAAGGTAAATGCTATTTTGAAATTTTTCATTCTGATTCTTTAAAAGTTTTATTGAAATTTCAGCAATCCAGCATGTTTTTTCTTTGATAGAGTACCCTATCGCACTGCAGTAACATCTTTCTGTGTCTATAGGTTAATGGTTTGATGATTAGTGCTTTTTTTTGTGCTATTTCACTGTTCCAAAATGTGTTAAGTTAGTTGAACATATTAGCATCAAGGATCAAACTAGGAACCCATGGGATATGGTATCCAAGGTAGAGAAAAAGGGACAGAGGTGACAATAAGAGTGAGGGGACAAAACCTCATGAGAGGGAGGGAATACATTCAAACCCTTGTTAGTTTTGAAAAGAGGCAGTGGATTTTCATCAAAGGGACAAAAAGATAGTGTTTTTAAGAGATGGGGAGGAAAACTAAATAAATCAATAATTTTACTTAATCTTAAATTGAGTCGTCGTGCAAAATAGAGTTACAAGTATCAGTCTCGAATGAAATCAATTTTCACCTGGTGAGCAGTTTCATGCATGACTACATTGTTGTTAGAACAATTTGGTATTATTCATTTTACGTGCATTCTTATTCTTTGTATTGGAATATGGAATTCTCCAGTTTAGAATGATCTGCTAGAGCTCAGATTTGATTTGAACTTGCATCTTGCCAATGTAAGTTGTGTTTTGTGAAGTTTTTTGTCTCTTGTGGTTATAGGTGTTTTTATGTCTCATGAAGCTATTGTTCACCAAATTTAGAATGCTCAGTTGTTTGGGTGTCTGTGCTTATTTTCGTTGTATATTTATTTATCAATGACCTTTGCAAATTTTTACTTCATTGATGTGCAGTTATGCTGTTCTGCTACAAAAGGTCTTGCATTCTGTGAAGATGATGACCTCTATGAGGATTTCAATATGGATGAAATGGATTTGAACTTTGAGAATTATGAAGAACTTTTTGGTGTAACTCTCAATCATTCAGAAGAGCTTCTTGAGAATGGTGGAATTGAAAGTTTGTTTGGGACAAAGGACATGTCTGCTGCTGATTCAAACTGTCAGGGTGCAGTTGCTGCTGAGGTTTCTCATCTTATTTTATCTTGCTTTATAATGTGCACACAATCATAGTCAGCATTACTGTTCTTGCATGTATGATACTATCAGTTCCTGTTCTGTTGTGTTCCAAATATTCTTGTGCTGTGTTTATGTGGCTTCTTTCTTTATTTAGTATAAATAGTGAATCTGATGCTCTCTCTTGATAAACCACATTTTAAAATATAAAAATTAATTAATTAAAAAGGATACAATTGTTCTTTCATTATTCTAATTGCTAATTTTTTGTTTATGAATTTTTCAAGATAATTTTAAACAAAGCTGTTTTTGTTTGTCTTGGAATCTGGTGTGTTTTTACTCAGATGCAGAAGTGCATGGCATGTTAGGCCCAGTTCTCAATGTGACTAATTACCATATTTCTGCGCATCACTGCATGTATTTTTCCCTTAATTTTAAAATTATCGCCCTTTTCTTAATTTTAAAATTATGGCCCTATTGATAGTGATACATATTAGCCACAATCCTCAAATTTCAATAGGATCTGTAACATAAATTTCCTGTGGTTATTATCATTGGAAGCTCTAAAAAAATATTAGCATATACATTCCTCAAAATTAGCATAAATCCAAGGAGTATCCATCAAGTTTTCACTGAGATGGTATCTGGTGGTTAGCAAATTTTATTATTTAGTTGACCTGCTCTTTGTAATTTATTGTGTTAAATTATTTACTCATCTCATTTAGAACTGTTTTACTCAATTTGATGTGGTTGTACATATCTCATATCATTAACACTAGAAGCAATTCTTCTTTATTAACTAACGCTTTTGGAAATCACTCGCGTGAAATGTTCCCATGATATGAATTGTTTGCCCATATGCAGGGCTCCTCAGCTGGGCTGGTCAATGGAATGCAGCCAGCATGCAGCAATGCAGCATCTGCTGATTCTATAATGAGTACTAAAACTGAACCAATCCTTTGTTTCACGGCGAAGCAAGGACACTCAAGCCTCTCATTTTCTGGCCTTACTGGCGACAGTAATGCTGGTGATTATCAAGAATGCGATGCTTCTTCGATGCTTCTTATGGGTGAACCTCCATGGTGTCCTCCTTGTCCTGAGACATCTTTTACATCAGCAAGCCGTAGTAAAGCAGTCTTGCGTTACAAGGAAAAGAAGAAGACACGCAAGTTAGTACTGAACCGAAAATTATGTTTAAACTTGCATGGTGTGACGATTTGTTGGATTCAGCTTTAGACATAATTGCTGAAATAAAAATTGTGCTTTTAGTTGCTTTAACTTTCCCTTGCAATGCAGTCATTTGGGTATAGATTTCTCGGGTTCATTTTTTCTGAATTCCTTAGTTGTTTTTTATTGATAGCATGTCACTTTAATGGGAGAGAGAAAGAATTGAATGTTCACTCAGAAGTAGAGATGCTTGTCTGTATCTGTGTACTTCTGTCTCCATGTATGATTTACTTACAATTATGCATAAATACTTCCATTGGATTACTTTCATCTGAGGTTGCATTGATAATGGACAGTCTGTTTAAATTGTTCAAATTGCACACCTGTTTTGCTGCTTGTAAGGAATTATATGGTTCCTTGTCTTAAATTTGTGATAGGTTTGACAAAAGAGTACGGTATGCATCTCGCAAAGCAAGGGCAGATGTCAGAAGGCGTGTGAAGGGACGCTTTGTCAAGGCTGGCGAAGCTTACGATTATGACCCTTTGACCCAAACAGAGACGAGAAGCTACTGAGAGTACACATTTTTAACCATGCTTTAAAAGGAAAGAAACATGCAATGCTTTGTTGAAAAGCCTCAGTCATTATTACCTAAACAGTGGATGAACTGGTGCTTTTTTATTTCCTGTGAAATGACAAGCTGCATGATTATATCTCAGGGTACTAGGTTCTCTCGGGGAGAAAGCGGTGGATGTTGAAACACATCAAGTTTCAAACGCTTCAACAATAAATCTCGGGAGCAGCTGGCTACTTCGCCATTACCATAACAGACCAAATGGATCAAAAACTTCATGACCAACGTCCTTTAAACTGTGGGTAGCATCTCCAACAAATTCTTTGGGCAAAGTTCACCTGCTCAATTCTTTATGAGGAAGAAGATGCACACAGCTGCTTCAACAATATCTACATCTACACCCTCCACTTTGCTTTCAGCTATTAATCATTATTCTACATAAGTTGGCTACTTAGAGAAAGGGACTGCCATAGCATGGACTGCAGAGCCCCCGGCTCTCAGGTCTCAGTAGAAAGCTTGAGCTGTAGTTTTAAATTTGCTTTTCATTCGACATGTATAGCACACAATATCTATTATGCAGTAGAGAACATAACGATACGCAGAGAGCACTGTGGAGATCTGAAGAAAAGACTTTCCGATTCGTTACTCTCCTATTTTTGTTTGTACGATATGTACAGCACGGGATGATTGTACATAGTTATTAGCAGGAGGAAGTATGAAGTTACACCGCTCAGTTTTTTTTTTAACGTGCAATGGCTGTGAAAGAAACTCTATTCATTTGTTTGTTGAGCAGTGTTCGTTCTGCTGCACTAGAAATAAATGAAGCGTATACATCAGTTCACTCTTTGTTCTGCTGCTACACTAGAATTTTTTGTCTCATCCAATTCATGCAACTTGTTTCTTCTTTTGTCTGTTTTCATGATATTTTGCACTGTCAAGTATATTTACCATATGATTTAAAAAAAAAATGCTCTAATTTTGGCGTAAAAGGCTCCATTCTCATTTGATCTTGATCTCTTACGTACATAATTTATAAATTACCTCAAGCCTTGAAACCTCGGCATGGTTTGGTAATTTCCGTTGCCAGTTGATTTTGCAGCCCTCAGAATGTCCATTGAACACAAAAAGTAAATAGGTAAGGAAGAAACACAAAATTTGTATGTCCATGTCAATTACGCACTTCCATCTTTTACGGAGGAATGTGGTCGATACAAACAAGAACCACTACAATTGCCACATCAATTAATCAATCATCATCAGAACTACCATCCTCCTCCGACAACCTTCTAGTTTCATCAGCTGCTACTGTGCTATCCTGCTTACAAATTAGGAGAAAAAACAGCCAATAGTATGAGAACGTATGCACAACAGCATACTGATGTACAAAACAATTACCAAACACTCGATGTTATTCATGATCTTACTGGCATTTTATCCCAGTCTTTCAACTTGGAACTTGTTAGCATGTAGTTATCACGTAATGGAGCCCATGCAGGACCTTCACCATCTGCGGTACCTGAACCCTGCATCCACAACCAAAAATGCACCAAAGATCTGAATTGAAGCTAAATATTTGGTGAAATCCCATGCCATGTGAGTACTTCAGCAATGATAAAATTAGAGATCACATGAGTCGACACAGATTTATTTCCTCTAAATGACATTAACAGAAAAAAAGCTACTAAGGCGTCCTTGAAACCTGAATAGGTTTTTGGCCACAAGATATGGAATTTGGACACATAAAAAAATGATTTTCAAAATAACTTTTCATGATTATTTTTCCATAATAGTGAAATCATAATTTTTTAGGCTATTTCTTTACCTTGAATAACTTGAATTGGATATTCTGATTATAAACAATTTCTATTCGCTTTTTCTTCAATCAAATTTTCTTTTTTAGCCCTTATAAACATTCAGAAGGAAAAAAGATCGTTCAGCCATCTGCCTTTTCTTCTCTTCTTTGTAGGGTTATGTCTTATATTTTCCTCCCTTATGGCTCAGACTCCCAAACATAAGATAAAAGCAGAAAGCAAACCTTAGCGGAAGCATCAGCAGTGGAAACTGATGTCTTGCCCAACTCAGAAAAGAATGTTTCTTTCCTCCGCTTTTTTAGCACTGGCAGATTCAGACAACATTCACTCAGAATTTACAAGTCAGAAACAAGAACAAGTGCAAATAAAGATACATATTATTTCAACATACATTTTTCATCTTTAGACCTTGAAGGATTCAATCCCTTTTGAGCATGTTGTGCCTTGTTTACCTGCATAAGATCACATAACAAAGTTCAAGTTTTAAGTTAACGATCATAACAAAAATCCAACCCAAAAAAAATTAATAAAAAATAATAATTTCAAAAGGAATGGAAGTTGGTAATTTTGTCATAGAGCTACTTACAGCATTAAACAACTTGACAACTGAGACCCCGAGGAAGAAGCATGGTAGATGTTAAACAAGTTAGTATAAGACATGCAATTAATTACCCAAGAAACATATGGTTGTCGCGCATATCTAATCAAGCAAAGAGAAAATTTTGGTACCTCCTTTTGTGGCAACACCAATTAGAAACTTTTCATGCGAGTCTAAGTAATTAGCAGGCTTCACATGCCCCTTTTCTGCTGCCTATATCATTTGAAGTTTAATAAAAAGCATCAATCCAGTTTTAATAGAAAGGAGAAGTTGAACTTTCAAATGTTATCGGGTATTATTGTTATTGAATGCAATTTTGGTCTTACCAAGTGCCTTTCCTTCTTGGCCTCTCCCTTGACCTTCCGTTCAGCTTCCTCTTCGGCAAGCTTCTCCCCAACAAGCTTCTTGTGGGCTGATAATACTGGACCCTGCAGAGCCAACAAAGTCATACGAGTTCCATTTATCTCAAGAACAGAGAGAATCACCACTTAGAACCTAGCAACCTAGCTTACAAGTGCATCATCAGCTACACTTTTCCTTAGTATGCTCTTGAATGCCATCTTGAATGCCCTAGAACCTTCAGCAAAATTGGCAATCCCCGGCTGAATTTCCCCATTTTCTTCATCATCAGAAAATTCTTCATTTTCCACATCTAGATCCATTCCATCTTCCCTTTCAGTATCAGATGAACCCCTGCCTTCCACTTCCTGATTTTTCACAGAAAGTGAACTATCACCTCTAAACTCAGGGGCTGACTCGTCCTCATCATCATCTGAATTGTAAGCTCTAGCCCTCTTGCGAAACAGCTTTCTCATTTTGTTGTTTATCTTAACCCTCTCTCCTGATCCAGGCATCACCTTCAATTTCTTCTTTCCCTTGCCTCCCTTCTTTTTACTTGACTTCCTTTTCCTCGGACCGCTTTCCGTAACCAGCATATGTACTTCCTCAGCCATTGTGTGCTTCTTCTTAACCTAGTAGAACCTAATCCATCAAAAAGTAACCAAATAGACAAAATCCTTCAGAATGCTGTTTTAACAACATAATTTAATGAGCAAAATATATTTTTCATCTTGATTTTTATCTTTTAAGCTATTTTCAGCATCAAAAACTATAAAATCAGCCAAAAATTGCCACGGCATTAAAAACCCAACTGAAACAAATTATTCAAAAAAAGAACTTTCATCTCAAATGCTAAATTTAAACAACCCCTACTCAACAATTTGTATTTTAAACAAACAAATGCATAAAAAAAATAATTTTTTCATATCTATCAATTAATTGAAAATTGATGATTACATTCCACACCTTTAATATCACACAACAATGACGACAGCGGCAACGGAGGACACTGGAGTTGGAGTAAGCAGAGGTTCTGCACTGAAAGAGAATTGATTCTTGGGTACTTTATTGAATGCGAAAAATGCAAAATTAGGGTTTAGGGTTTTAAGTTTGTGTTAAGTAAAGCCGCTGTCTCTGTCTTGTTCTCAAACCCAAACAGACGCCGCTCGGATCGTTACACTAGGGTAGAAAAATTCCTAAATTTGATTTAAATTTAGAAGTCCTAAGCTGATTCGGTTTGAAAAATCCTATATTTAAGTAATTATCGGAAAATGACTCGTTTTGTACGGTGGTTTCAACATAAGCTATTTCGTTAGAAGCCAAGGGACAATTTGGGTTCTTATTAAATAAGTTGTTTTTGTTGTGCGGTTGTTGTGAGTAGGGGTGGGCAAATCGGGTTTTGGTTCGGGTTCAAAATTCAGGTTAAAATTACAGTTTGGATTCAAATTCGGGTCACAACATACTAAAATGAATCAAATCCCACCCAGGCAGCCACCTAAAATTCCAAAATCAAACTCCAGGCCAGCTCCAGGTGCAAAAACGAAAAGCAAAATGATACCAAATGACAAAATATATATAGTACATTAATAACCCATCACCATTAACACTCAAGACAACAACAATTACAATGTTAAGTAGCCGAATCAGCAACAATTACAAATAACCATTACACAAAAGAAGATTGAAAAATTTCAGTGCCTATAATGCCTCTTACCCATGCCCAAAAGAAGATGATTTACAAATAACCATTCGGAATCGAATGTATAACCTTACCTTGTGTGGCTGACGATGGTGAATGAAGCCGGAGGCAGTGACGGCAGTAGTTGGATCAGACGCGAACGACTCAAGATGGGCTCAAAACGACAGTAGCTTGAAGTCTTGAATGAGGAACCAGATCGGCTCAAGGAAGGAGGAACAACTAAAAGCTACAACGCCGGTGCACTGAACGAATCGACAGCGGCAGCAGCATGTGGGTTGTGCCGTTGTGGAGCGCGAATGTGAAATCGCAAAGAAGGGAAATTAGGGATTTTAAGGAAAGGAAGCAATGCTGTTAATGCGTTTTGATATATCTGTGCGTATATTTCTTTTTGAGATAGACTAACGGCATCCCTTCATTAATCTAATAAAACCCTTATCATATTACAATTAATCTTATAAAATCCTTATTTTGTTATAATTATATTTAAAGATAAATATAAATATAATTAAACCATTTATATTTTCTTTCTTTCTTCAATTTTATTTTACTCACACAATATAAATATCTTTTATTATCAGTAAAATAATTTAAATTTAAGAAGTAATCCTCTAAACCAAAACAAAATTCTTGTAATAAACATGACAAATTAATTAAGATACAATACAGTAAAAAAAATAAGCTAAATAAAATTTTATCCCACTGGAAATAATTTTTTAAAGATTCTCAAATTAATTACTAAACAAACAATTTATAGGTGGAATAAAATTATATTAGACCCATAAAATATTTATTATTTTCTAAGTATAATGTTTGCCTTACTTTTTTAAGATTTTTTCTTTAAAAATTAAATAATAAATAAAGTTTGAAGAGAGGAATACAAATATTAAAACTGAAAGAGTGAGGAATTAGAAACTGAAAAATTCATAAATGAAAAGAGTATTCATTTAGGAAAAAAGGGTATTTTCAATATTAAATGAAATATAATTGAAAGAGAGGTTTCAATAGGATTTTGAAGGGATGCTAATAGTCCGACTCTTCTTTTTTTTTCCTTTTAGGATAACCCGATCGGGTTTTTATTTTAGTTCGGGTTAAACATGAACCGAAATTAAAACCGATTGGATTGCAGTTTTCAACCCGGTCGGATTTCGTAAGCTAACCCAAACCAAACCGAACTTGAGACAAATTCCAAGTTCGGTTCAGTTCGGTTTGGTTCGGATCGGGTTAACTCGGTGCATTGAACGAATCGACAGCGGTAGTAGCATGTGGGTTGTGCCGTTGTGGAGCGCAAATGTGAAGTCGCAAAGAAGGGGAATTAGGGATTTGAAGGAAATGAAGCAATGTTGTTAATGCGTTTTGTTATATCTGTACGTATATTTCTTTTAGAGTTAGACTAATGGCATCCCTTCATTAATCTTATAAAACCTTTATTTTATTACAATTATATTTAAGGACAAATATAAATATAATTAAACCATTTATATTTTCTTTCTCTCTTCAATTTTATTTTACTTACACATTATAAATATATTTTATTATCAGTAAAATAATTTAAATTTAAGAAGTAATCCTCTAAACCAAAACAAAATTATTGTAATAAACATGACAAATTAATTAAGATACAATACAGTGAAAAAATAAGGTAAATAAAAAATTATCTCACTGTAAATAATTTTTTTAAAGATTCTCAAATTAATTGCTAAACAAACAATTTATAGGTGGAATAAAATTGTATTAGACCCATAAAATATTTATTATTTTCTAAGTATAATGTTTGTCTTACTTTTTTAAGATTTTTTCTTTAAAAATTAAATAATAAATAAAGTTTGAAGAGAGGAATACAAATATTAAAACTAAAAGAGTGAGGAAAATATTAGAAACTGAAAAATTCATAAATGAAAAGAGTGTTCATTTAGGAAAAAAAAATGGTATTTTTAGTATTAAATGAAATATAATTGAAAGAGAGGTTTCAATAGGATTTTAGAGGGGTGCTAATAGTCATATTCTTCTTTTTTTCCTTTTAAGCTAACATTTTTATTTCAGTTCGGGTTGAACACGAACCGAAATTAAAACCGATTGGGTTGTAGTTTTCAACCCAGTCGGATTTCATAAGCTAACCCAAACCAAACCGAACTTGAGACAAATTTCAGGTTCGGTTTGGTTCGGATTGGGTTAACCCGGTACACTGAACGAATCACAGCAACATGTGGGTTGTGCTGTTGTGGAGCGCGAATGTGAAATCGCAAAGAAGGGGAATTAGGGATTTGAAGGAAATGAAGCAATTCTGTTAATGCGTTTTGTTATATCTGTACGTATATTTCTTTTTCTTTTTTTTTTCCTTTTACAGTATAACCTCTATAAATTAATACTCAAATTAATAATCTCTATAATATAATAATTTTTTGCGGTCCCGACTTGGGCCCTGAAACTAAATTAATAATTTTGATAAATTAATAAGATAATAATTTTTTTGAGAACTCCTATATAACTCTGTGGTTCCATTTATATCATAAATTAATAATTATAGAAATTACAAATATTGTGAAATTACAAATGTAACTGATTATGTCAATTTATTAAAATATGAGTCTATTGTAACTTGTTTTTTTTTCTTAAAGTTTAAATCTAGTTGAATCTCATCTCTAAGTTTAAATCTTCATGAAGTTTAGTTCATTGAATACATTTAGATAAATTTATGTAAATACATGAATTTAGTTAATCAAGTAGATAGATACATTAGATTAGTTCTAATTCAATTTATACAATTTAATAACTAATATTTAGTTTAGTTCATTGAATGCATTTAGTAAAATTCATGAATTTATTTAATCAAGTATACATTATTTATTTGATGAATTTATTTAAATTATATTGATTATATTTGTAAAATACAATGAATTTTCAGTCAATTAAATATTAGTTATTTGTACTGTGAACACACTTTATTAATTAATAAATTATTAATTTATCGATTAATTAATATCTCTCTAAATTAATAAATTTCTATGGTCCCGACATTATTAATTTATAGAGGTTATACTGTACTATGTTACATCTGTACATACCCTTAGTAATTTTTGTTAAAAATATATTATTTTATTGTATAATAACGAAAATAAAAATAATTTTTTAAATATATTTAATGATATTTAGACATGTTTTAAAAAAAAGTAAAATTACATAAAATAAAAAATTTAATAAATTTGTTATATAAAATATGATAAAAATTTCATACTAATACATAATCTTGATAAAATAAAAATAATAATATGCATTACATGCATATTAAACTTGATGCAATAAACACCATAACTATAGAAAAAACTATAAATATATTGAGTATTAAAACCGTGGTTATGAAATTAATTTTAAAAGTTACGGTTAATTTTTATATGAAATTTTTCAAAGTTAAAAAAAATTTACATAACTATATGTAAACTTTTTTAATCTTATAATAAAAAATATAAATAAAATATGAATTTATTAGATCAAAACTTTAATATTAGAGACAATATAAAATAATTGTAACGATAATTTAATTGTGGTGATAATATGATATCTAATGACTTGATATTATATAATTTTTAATCATCTTTATAAAAATTATTATTTAAAATTATATTTAAACATATGTTTATCAATATTTATTTCTATAATTATATTCGTAACCCAAGAAAAAAAAAAGCCCAGGCCCAACCGAATTCATCCCGAGCCGAATGGAACAGTTGGTGTCTGGGTTCAAGTTGAATCCGGTTTCAGTTTCTCTTCATCCGAAAGGGGGGAAAAAGGGGCAAAATATAACCGAAGAGGAATAATTGAAGTTCATAATTAACAAATTAACAAATTAAAAAATTAAAACCTTCAATATTTACACTTTATATATATATATATATATATATATAATTAACAAATTAAAACCTTCAATATTTAGGAATACCCGCATGATATAAGATATAGCGCCATTATCATTGAGCTACCTACTACCTTATACCAACTAAACAATAAAAATCACGACACATGCAATGCATTGAAATAACCTCATAAATCAATCAAGTTGCAGAAAGCAGGCACAGATAGAGTTGTTGTTGCTGCATAAATACATAGAGATATTAAAGAACTAGCAGTCAACCAGTAATAGCAACCGAAAAAAAAGAAAAAAGGCAACATAAATAGAGAAATTGATGGACCCAGCCAGAGTCGAGACAAGGACACAATGCATGCAGCCAAAATGAGAGCCAATGGAAGTTGACAAATGCATGGCAGCCCATGGCTAACCACGTGAACTTCAGCAGGCACCACAGCGACCTCCCCCCGGCCCCCACTCAGTGCATGGCCCTGCCCCCCCTTCTCTCAACTTACCAATTTATTAGTTTTAATTAAAATTTTTATTTTCTTTCTAATTTCCCTTTCATGCATCTTCAATGCAGATGCACATGGGCTAAGGGACGCAGCTCTCTGAGCTTTCATAGGACTTAAATTTGGACACGTACGTACCCCTCTCTCTCTCTCTCTCTCTCTCTATCTGTTTCTTAAATATTTCTTCTAACTTTCAGACAATTTTATCTCCTTCAATTCTTGCTCTTGTTATCAACATTGCTGACATATATGTATGTACATGGATGTCAATCACGCAACTGCTCGGTCAATACCTATTTGAGTAAATAACCATCGTCCAATAATTTCCTTTGTCTTCTATGTATGACTCCACTCATTGGTATGACCAAGCCAGCCAGCCAGCCAGCCAGTCTCATCTCATCTCTTAATCAACTCTCTTTTAAAAATCGTGCAGCTATATCGCACATTCGTTAGTGACGTGTGTGATTAATTTGTATTCAAGTCGTACCAAAGGGATTGGGATCCTTACCATAAGTGGATGTTAACATTTTTGACGCTGGACTTAGCTAGGCTGCATTAAACGAACATAAAGACTTATACGTGCGACAGACAAAGATTAGCCCCTACACATGCCCACCTTTGCATTTTTTTTGGCTCTAAATAATCTTACACCATGAGAGAATTCTATTGCACCAATTATACGTATTCAAGATATATGTGTTTTATAATTTTGATCTTTCACGTTTCACTCATGATCACCATCATCACTTATTTAGAGAAACCTGCAGCCTTCTTCTCGTTAAGTCTGTGGAGCATATATGACAGATGAGCCGACAGACACCAATGATACATGCTTGCATGGTGAGATGAATCTGCACATCTTTGTTTGTGCTCGTTGTTGTCTTCTTGTATTCAGTATAACAAAACTGCGTGAGTACTGCACATGCACGTCTGTAATTGTAGTTGTAAAGTGTTTTTGTCTTGTTTTTGTGTACCCAGTCACGCAGTCCCAACAATCTACATCAAGTACTTCACTCGAAACTTAACTCAGTAACACGTGTCACTCGGATATGGTCGGTCACTGCTCCATGTATTATGTATATACGTTAAATATCTTTCCTCAGCTTCCTTATATGTTCTTATACAAGCATAGATTTTTGAATTATACAAACTTAGGCATCTGATAATTACTTGAATGGAGTTGTTTGGACTACATGATCCATATTGTATTCTAGTTTGTATTCATTATCGGGTATTCCATAGTGGTATATGATGTAATTAATTCAAGATTTTTATGGGTTAATTGTGCTTCATTATCAACCACAACGACATCTCCTTCAAAGAATTGACTACACAAAGAGATGATTAAAAAATCTTAATCGGACGTTTCGGCAATATAAGTTTGTCATTGTCATAATGCAAAGATTAGCAACATTCCCAATCAAACTCAATACCTAATCGCGCATATTTATTAAAGTTGGTTTTTTTTTTCTTTATGATAGGTATTTGTTTCTTCTTAAAGCATGAAATTTTGACCTTATTTTTCCCTCTTTCAAACTCATAGTCGTCTAACCAACCTTTTGTAACTCAATTTAGAAAATAAGATTCGCTGGCTTAATTGTCAGTGATAAATTGAAGAGTCATTTTACAACCAGACAAGGGGCATACTTGTGGCAAGCCAAAAACCATAATTTGATGAAGAGATAACATAAAATAAACTTTTTGCTAATCTAGGTGGATTCCTTTTAGGTTTGTTAGGCAACAAGAGTGGCTACTTATCCTCAACTAACAGTCAACCAACCCCCCCACCCCCCCTCTTTCTCTAAATTTGTTTAGTGCTTTGCAAATGAGGCATGCGTGCACATGCAACAATGGTGTATATGTATAGGAGATGGGAGATGTAATTATCAAGGGAGAGGGAGAGATATAAAGAAACCATCTGCAGCCAATGATGCTCTTGTTATAGATTATCCCATTCAACTCCACTCTATTAATTTGGTATAGATACTGTTTATTTTTAATAGAACGTTCGTCGTCACAATTTAGGTAAGGGCTAGACTAATAAAGCACCCCACCTCATCAATAATCTCATTTAATGTCATATGTTAACTAATCATTTTGATGCATAAAATCAGAACGAATGATAGAATTGAATTACATTTTTATAATTGTTCAAGAGTTTTGACCTATTAATTTTTCAGTAGTTTTATTAAGTAAATATCCTAAGTAACAATGAAAAAGAAACCCAAATATATATATATATTATCTCCGAGAAAATAAAAAATCTTATAGATAGATATGTAAGTCCAAGGAAATTGCCTCATCCAAAATTGATGGGACACGACATGAGAGTCATGATTTCTGCTGGAGCTTCTTGTGGTTACATTACGACATTTTTGAAGACACATGCCGCCTGGATAGTAACGTTCGGGACTGGGGGTGCCCGAAAGGCCCAGGGTACTGTCTCATCTCTTCGTTGGGTTTCCTCCGTTCACACGCCGACACGCGTCCCGCAAGAATACAAAATTGTTGCATTATTAATGCCAGGTGGATGGATGTGCATCGATTTCGGGGTTCCCAGTTGTACATCGCGGCAAATGGCGTGACGTTGAGATAACACGTGCGCATATGGCCACACATGTGGGGCATCCAAGAGCGCCGCGTGGGGATTTCCTCGAGTGAACGCGACAAATGTGAAAGTGTCTAGGCCAGCGACAGCTAATCAGAGCGTAGATGACACTTGTCAATTTACAAGCAAGATGTGATGCATCATGATTGCTATCATGAAGTGATTTCATTCATATCTTCACCAAGACATGCATATATGTATATATATTGAATTTTTTTTTGTCATTTTTTTTTATATATATTTTCGGTGAGAGTTAGCATCTCATTGAATGCTCTTGTGAAGAGGACAAACAAATACATCAAAATGGTTGAAGCCACTTCATTAGTGGCTTTGAATCTCTCTCTCACAACGAGAAGATAAAGCAACCCACTAAAGCTTAAAGGGTTTCTAATTTACTTCTTCAACCCATGATTTGGATTTGACTCTCGAGCAGATGACCTTTTTAGATATATACTTGTATATTTTCCTTTCTCTTTTTGGCATTGACATTTGATGGTAGCAATTTGTACCGGTCTTTTCTTTTTTTCAAATAAAATCTATAACAACTCATTTCTAATGTCTACACTAATTTCTTAGTGGAACTTACTCAAGTTTCGGGGAAGACTAAAATAATCCCTTATTCGAAATGAGGTGAGCTGCCATCCAACTCCACGATAAAAGTTGAATATCAATAGAACAAATGGTCTAAAGACTAAAATCACACGTAAAACATATTTCTATAATGAGTATTTGTAGAAGTTTGTAAAAGGGTTGATGATTGTTTGTCAACTATAAGGTCATGGAGCCACTAAGGGATAGGATAGGTGGGAGCGACTGTTGTTATTTAGTCCAAAACATATAGAAAGCATTTTCTTTTTAGCTTTATTAAATTATGAATTTGCTCCCCTTAGAGCAATTAAATACATGAAATTTAGGTTTAAAATTTATTTCAAAAAGTTGCACAAGTATTTACATGCACATAAAAGCGAGATTCGAGACACGACCCTCTTATTATAAGAGATTTTACCATCTCAATTTATATATCCATATACAATAAAACATCTCTACAATATTACTCTATATTTGAATAATCTCTACATAATTATAAAACAGTTTAAGTCCCAATTAGAGTTAGTTATAAATAAAAATATAACTCATTTGGTAATAAACTATAATTTTTTTAGATTCTATCTCATGTAAAGGAAGAGTTACATGGCGTAAAAAGAAAAGAAAAATCGATTCGGAAATACATTTTTATTTATTTTATCATGAATGGTAAATGAAAAAAAGAAAAGAAATAGAAAGGAGTGTGTGTCTGTACATAATTAACACTTTAAAACCATAAAATTTTAAATTTTTTCTCAATTATCCCGTACTTTATAATTTTATATTATATTCATTCTTTTTCATTTGTCTTTGTATTTGTATTTGGGTAAAAGCTCATTTAGTCCATATATTTTAAGATTAGTATCTGTTTAATCCCTATATTTTTAAAATGTCTCGAAACATCCCTACCGTTAAAGTATTGATACCCATATCGTTACTTTTTATTTCTTTTGGCTTACTTTTATAATATTACCCTTTTATAATAACTTTTTTATTTGGACATTAATAAAAAATAATTAAATTACTAATTTCACCCTAGAAAATAAAAAAAAATTATATTAATTTTTTTGCAAGCACCATTTGCACACTTGGTAGTTTGTATATAATTTTTGACAATTAAAAATTAATATAATTTTTTTTTATTTTTAGGGTTAAATTGATAATTTAATTATTATTTTTTATTAATGTCCAAACAAAAAATTATTATAAAAGGGTAATATTGTAAAAGTAAACTAAAAGAAATAAAAAGTAACAATTTAATTTTTGATAATTAAAAATTAATATAATTATTTTTTTGTTAGGGTTAAATTAATAATTTAATTATTTTCTTTTTATTAATGTCCAAACAAAAAATTATTATAAAAGAATAATATTGTAAAAATAAGTTAAAATAAATAAAAAGTAATAATAGGGGTATCAATACTTTAACGATATAAATATTTCAAATTATTTATAAAAATATAAGGATTAAATAGATATTAATATTAAAATACAGAAATTATATGAACTTTTACCCTTTGTATTTTACCCTCACCAATTTAATTTTCTGATTACACTCCTCATGAGTTATGAATATGATATCCTACAATTAGCACCTTACAAATTGAATATTATCAAATAATTAGACTTCGTTGATTTTGTTAACCATTTCGATGATCTAACTGTGTTTAGATTGGTTGGATTTTGAACAACGCATATTATAAAGAGTAATGATGCAGCCACAAATTCTTGTACAAACTGATGTGGCATTAATTCATTGGTTGAATGAAAATATAAATTAATAAAAACAAATCATGTGGGTCAAGTGATATTTAATTCAACCAATTTTATCATGCCACATCAGTTTGTACAAAATAAGTTTGTACAAGAATTTATGGCTGTATCATTACTCTATTATAAAACCTTCTAAAATTCATATAAGCCCCGAACGAGTAGAATCTTAATTGTAAGGATTTATACCCATTCAAAAACATTCTTTTGATGAATTTTTTTTAGAGTTTTCACATATAATCATGAAAAGAGAGATTACAAAACACACAATCCCTTAAGTTGATGAAAAATGAAGCGAAGTTCAAGAAACCGTAAGAATATTGCACAAAGACTAAAAGGAAAGTCTAAGCCTAAAAAGAAGAAAACGAAAACAAAAGAAGGAAGGGGTGATGATATAAAGTAACCATGGTTTCTACAACAGTCACCGGAAAACACGGAAATATTAACCATGGTTAAGTTTACTGACCCAACGAAAGCATTAAGAAGAGCCTGCCGTGGGCCCATATTCCTTGCTATTTAAAATGCTGGAGGCTAAGGAGGAGAGACCTGCAAGCAAAGCCATTATCAATTCAAAACGTTAAACAACTACTTGCACATGAGATAGTGTTCTTAGTCTTTTAGATAGACTGAGAAAATTTCAACTCTTCCTAATCTTATTAAACGGTTCTTGATAGTTCATAATCAACCCCAACTTTGGGTGAGTCTCTTTGCTCAATTTGTTTCTGTTCTTTTCTGGGTTTGTTTTGAAATGCTCATTTGTTGTTATAATAATAATTATTTTTTCATTCATTTGCTCGGTGAAAAGTTGTGTTTGTTGTTAATTGATAGATCTCTTATTTCAATATTTGATAGAAATTTGGCATCTTGATTTGGTATCATGTTAAAGATGTCAGTTTTTATTCCATGTTTTGTGATGATGATGATCTTTTTTGTATTTTTCACGAGGCCATTTCCAATTCTTTCCCATATTTTATATTGTTCTTAGAAACGTTGGATCTTGATTATGATTTTATTGTGAAAGTGATTATTTTTATTTCTTTTATTAGCTGCAGTGTTGTTTTGATGCCTTGGATTTTATGATCATGGGTTGGATCATTTGGATTTCTGATAAGATGATTTCTCAACTGGGGTTCTGGGAATTTTATGAGCTTTCTTTTATTTCTTCAAAGGTAGCTTATATTGTTTGATGTTGGTTTGTTGCAGGTTGGAATTGCTATCTTCTTTTGGCTCTTTTTCTGGATTCTGCAGTCATCATTTTTCCTTTTTAAAAATTTTCGCTTCTCAGGTAATTTTAAAAGTTTTCTCTGATGGTTTTTATTTAGTTGCCCATTTAGTGATTGTGTGTGTTTGATTTTCTAATGACCCTTTTTGCTGTCTTTCAGATATCAAGTAAGCCGTCACAAGATTTTGCTTGATTTCTGATTCAGTATCTCAAATTTAGTACAAAATTGGGTATCTGTAAATTTAAAATTTTAATTCGAAAACATGGGCCTCGCTAGTATGCCATCCGCATCAGAAGGAATGCTATGCTTGATTCTAATGAACACTGCTATGTCAATCTCAATCGTCAAAGGCATATTCAGATCAATCCTCAAGGTTGTCGGTTTCCAGCTTGCTGAATCATCATCGCCAGCGTATTCATATTTCGCTTCACCTCAAGTTGTCTCCGCAGAGCCATATGATGTAAATTTAAGTCCTCCCCTTAGCTATGTTGAGGAGTTCCGAAACCAGAACCCTGCAATCAAGTATGAAACATTGCTCCATTGTGAAGATGCAGAGCATGACTGTTCTGTGTGTTTGACCGAGTTTGAGCCTCAATCTGATATCAATAACTTGTCTTGTGGACATTTGTTTCATAAAGTGTGCTTGGAGAAGTGGCTGGACTATTTGAATGTTACGTGCCCGCTTTGCAGGACACCTCTAATTCCTGAGTTTGAAGACGATCCCTCTTGCTTCTGGTGAGAGTGTTTTATGAGTTTGTCTGGCTGAGGAGACTTCTATGTACAGCATGTAGTGTACAGGTATTTACTAATGCATTGGCTGGAGTGTAGTGTTGTTTACACGCCTTCTATGTGTGAGTTCAATCTCGAGTCCTTTTGAAGGCTTGTTGAGAAAACCAAAATTCTGTTGTAAATATTGTGAGGTTTCTGGTTGTTTTATGGCATATAATCTGACTTTTTGATCTTCAGCTTTCTTTGAAGTTCATATTAGTGACTTTGGTTTCCATCTTTAATGAGTTGTATGTGACTGAATATGGAGAAGTTGATGAGGCTTTCTAGTTTCCATGCTAGAATTGCTAAAAAAGAAGTTTGAATTGTACTTGAGTTTACCAAACAAGCATTTGACAAGAACATATATATGATGATTTTTATTTGTGTGTGGAAGAAACAACCTTGGTCACAAAAGTTGAATCTAGCTGTAGATTTTTGTTGGCCTCTCTTATGGCTCACAATTAAGAAGTTGATCCTATCGTTAAAGCTATTGTTTCGAAAAGGGTCCAATGTAAAGGCATCAAAGACAGGAAAAATCAATTAATTAACTTGATGAAGACCCCCATCACGCCAATGTGTTACATGGTTCATGTTCTTTGCAGTCTCTTGTTCTGTCGTCAGCGAACACAAAATTGGAGTAGAAAATTTTGTCTTGATTTTAGTTTGGTCATATATCAACTTCCATTCCAAGGTCATTATCACCCAAACAAAGAAAAATGTGAAGGGTGCTAAATGCCCAACTAAGCCGACGGAAACTGATTGGAAAAATGTAAACACGCTCCTTGATTCCCGGTTTCTCTATCTCAAGCAGTTCATTGCAAATGGGACTTTATTTTGCCTTATTGTATGCCTGGAGACAAATAGAAACTATTGAAGGAAGTAAAGTGAAGCCTGGTGCCTAAAACAATTGTTGGTGGCCGTACCCTTTTTTTGCCTCATATCATATGGGTATATGATTCAGCTTGTCTGGTCCTTGTATCAAGGATAGAAGGGCAAACGTGTCTACTTGTTCTGTTATCTACTTGTTTTAACTCTTTTGTGATTTGAAGATCAATTTATTGAAAGACAAACAGTGTAAAATGAATATGGATGGATATAACATAAAATTAGGTTAAAAATAGGGTTCTAGCTAAAAAAAAGTATTCTTCTAACACTTTTAATGAATTAAAATATAAAAAAAATAAAAACTCTAGTATGTTAAACAGACAAAACTACATTAGAATCTTTTAATTTATTGGAAGTTTGGTATTATTTATCTTATGGTCAAAAGTACTTATTTAATCTCATAAAAAGTGCTATTTAATTTATAATTTTTTATCAAAATTTTTAGTTATATTTGAATAAAGCTTTTGGAAATTAAATAAATTATTTTACATCTATTAGTAAAAGTTCAAATTTTGGACTTTTAGAAATAGAAGTTGTAGAGCTTATTGAGAGAGTTAAATTATCTAAAATACCTTTATTTTATTTCATAATCTTTTTTTTCTTTTGTAATATAACTTAAAAAAATTAATCTATTAAAAATTTTTTACAATATTCAATAAAAAATCCTACTAATAACCAGACAACTAAAGTATTCTTAATAAAAATTTTATTTATATAAGTTCTATTAGTAAAATCTCTACTTAAATAAACTCAACTTGAAAAATTATACTAAATGAAGCTTTTTGGTCCTTACTTTAATAAACTAATTTTTTTAAAAGTTAATCTTATCTAACACACGCCTCATATAAAAACTCACATAAAACCCCCCACACAAAGTTGAAATCTTAACTAAGAAATTTTATCACAAGCGTTCAAAACCTAACTTGAAAACTCTTCCCATTTGGTATACATAAAAATAAAATTAAATAGATGAAAGTGATAATTAAAACCTTTAACATAAGAGCACACAATACTATTTTCAATCACAAACTTTTCAATTTTATTTATTTATTATTAAAATAAATGGCTTTTTTATTTTTATTTTTTTAATTTTTTTAAAAAATAATTGTTCTTTTCATTATTATTATTATTATTTTCAAATGAAGAAGAAGAAAATTAAGAGAAAGCACACAACACAAGGAGCCAAGGCCCAGGCCAAGGCCAAGGCCAAATGAAAAGAAACAATCCTATCTTCTTCTTTTATCCAAACTTGCTCTCTCATTTCAAGCTCATTCACCCCTTCCTTCAAATGTCTAAATTACCACCATTGCCACTGCATATTAACCAAACAAGGGCAACCCTTTATGGCTCACTCTGTTTGCTCCACTGAACTCCATTGCAGCCTCATGGAACGGCACTGTCTCCTCTCCGGCCGCAGCCCCACCTGGTTTCTTGGCTCTTTCAACAGGTTCCTCTCACCGTATGTTCTGAAAACGATACCGTATTCTTTGCTTGTTCTTTTATAAATATTGTTTCTCTCTGTGCTGTTTCATATTAGAAGAAATAATCTTTATTGGCTTGCCATTAACGTTTCACAATCTTGCTCTTTCAATTTTGGTTTTCGTTGCAAAGTAGAGGCAGTTATAGTTTGCCATTGATTGATTAATTTATGAGGCTCTCTAAAGTTTATTTATTTATTTAATAATCTTGGTCTTTTTAAGTTGTTTACATTGTGTTTTATCTAGAAAGATTGCTCTTTCTCAACAATTAGCTTCAATATCTGTCAAATAACAACTAAATGGTAGTTTTAGCAGTTAATTCAATAAATATGGCCTATGTTGCATGTTAGAAGTGGCCACAAATCTTGCTCTTAATTGCCATATTGAGATTTAAGCTTGTGGGTTTCTTCTGTGGTACCACTGTCACCACAAGTTCTTCAAGTGCTAATTCTTTCTACAACTGAAGCAGGTATCTATCTCGTCAAATACCTCATAGGAATATGTTCAGGTTCGCGTTCTGTATCAGGAATCATAATTCGCTCATAAAATCCCCTATAATGTCTGCTAACAGAGGTAATACAATGCCTTACATATAACTTATTGTACCTCTTACTGGTGAGATTTTGAATTAATTAGTAAAATTGTTGCTATCATGAGACACATTTTTCTTTGAAACTTTTAGTGCTTCACAGGCTCCTTGCTGGAAGTAGTTTTATATTTTCTTAGAATGGCTGATGAATCTACCTTATTTGATTTTCTCAGGCAAGTCAGCTAGTGCTATTCAAGGGCTATGTGAAATAGTTTGGACTGTGGAGGCTGATCTGGAAGCCGGTCAGCTTCTGTACATTACTGGTGATCCCAGTGTCTTAGGTTGCTGGGATCCAGATATGGCTATCCTAATGTCTCCGACTGAACATGAAAATTTGTGGAAGGCTGAAGTCAAGGTACTTACCCAGCTCTGAAAAATGAAAAGTCAAAGTTTCCATAATTCCATATAAGTGCCCTAATCAATAATTTGTGCTTGGCAGATCGCTTGTGGTGTAAATTTCAAGTATAATTTTTTCATGAAAGGAGAAACATGGTCTTCTGGTGACATTATCTGGAGAGGCGGGCCTGAATTTTCTTTGTTAGTTCCTTTCAATCAAGATAGAAAAATTCTGGTGAGAGATTCATGGATGAGGTTTAATACAAAAAATTCTCCAACTCATATATGGGATTCATGGATAGAGGAGACATATACTCCTGTAAAATCTCCAATCTCAGTTCCAGAAACAGGTATTATATCTTTCTTGGCACTCTTGTACACAAAACTTCTGCCATTATAATGTTTCTGAACACTTAAACACTTCCAGTGGTTTGACAGATGATGAGATTGTGAAACATCTTGAAAGTGATTCTACAGAATCAGAGCCATTCTGGAATGATCTCACACATGCGGATCAATTGTACTCTTATGATGAAGGTAAAACTGCTACACATGAGGTTTCAAATTTTGATATGGCATTATCTGAAAGAGACCAGCCTATTGAGGAACCTTGGTTATTCCAATCATCTCCAACCCTTCTTGTATATGAAGATACAGTAAAGCCTGATATGCCAGAGAAAAGTAATAATGAGAAAGATGAGGCGATGATATTGGATAGTGATAATCAGAAATTTCAAGATACTGAGAGCTTGTTGCCTGAAAAAGGGAGTTTAATTTCAAAGGATAACTTTGTTTCGACTATTATACTGATCAATTCTTCAATATGTACCATGCAAAGGATTGCTGTATTGGAAGATGAGAAACTGGTTGAATTATTACTCGAACCAGTTAAAAGTAATGTGCAGTGTGATAGTGTATATCTAGGGGTAGTCACAAAACTTGTTCCGAATATGGGCGGTGCTTTTGTAAATATTGGAAACTCTAGACCTTCTCTCATGGACATAAAACATTACAGGGAACCATTCATATTCCCTCCATTTCGTTGTGGGACAAAGAAACAAGAAGTTAACGGTTCTGCATCTGCAGCTCTTGAAGAGCATGCGGTGACCTATGACAATGACTCGACATCACACAATACTGAGGATGTTGCAGAAGCTGACTCTCAGGATGATTTAGTACAATTTGAGCACAACGATGATGAGGAACATGATGGTGATGATTTTGATGTTTCAGAAGTTCTTAAGAATGTGAATGGTAGTATCATTGATGATGGTGAACCAGAAGCTGATTTTGAGGACTTCTTAGAGGGAGACCACCATCTAGATGGTGAAAGCAATGGTTTCTTTCCCTCTAAATCAGAAGTACCTGATGACTCTCACACATCTCATCCTCAAGGTACGAAAGATTCTAAGCATACACCTGATGAAAAAACATGGTTGCAAGTTCAGAAGGGAACCAAAGTTATTGTACAAGTTGTGAAAGAGGGATTGGGTACAAAAGGTCCTACATTGACTGCTTATCCAAAATTAAGAAGCAGGTTCTGGGTATGTTTTCTGTTGCACCTGTATTACTTACTAAATTCTCTCTCTCGCAGTTGCTGGCTAATCTTTGTCTTAAATTTTGCTGATCTAATTTCCTGGCTTTCAGATATTAATTACTAGCTGCGATCGAATTGGTGTCTCCAGAAAAATAACTGGTGTTGAGCGAACACGGTTGAAAGTCATTTCAAAAACTTTGCAGCCCGAAGGTTTTGGTTTAACCGTAAGAACTGTTGCCGCTGGCCATTCGTTAGAGGAACTGCAGAAGGATTTGGAAGGTTTGCTTTCAACTTGGAAAAACATAATGGAACATGCTAAATCAGCTGCCCTTGCAGCAGATGAAGGTGTGGAGGGGGCTGTTCCCATTCTGCTACATAGGGCAATGGGTCAAACACTTTCCATTGTCCAGGATTATTTTAATGAGAAGGTGACTAAAAGACAACTATTATGTCCTATTTCACCTTTTTCTTTGCCTCTCCCCATATTCTCTTATCATGACAATTTCATGTAATGATTTTCCACACCATTGTGATAGGACTTAGGGCTAAATTAGGGCAGACTTTTATTGATTAAATAAAAAGAAAACAAACAATCCTGACATACAATTCGAGAGGTAGGTCAATCTCTCCCAAAACTCGTAATGGTTCCTAATACCAAACAAAATTCAACATAAACCCTAAATGACTCCATAATCTCTTATTTATAGCTGAACCCTAATTAATAATAAAGTTACTAAATTGCCCCTGCCCATAAAATTACTAAACAGCCCCTGCCCCTTTATATTTGCGCCTAACATAAGTTTTCATGGGTCTAACACATTGTGATCTCCTAATGTCATGCTTTTTCTGCATTTTACCTTCAGGTTAAGAAGATGGTGGTTGACTCTCCGAGGACTTATCATGAGGTATTTCACCAGCTGAATATCAAATGGTATTGTGGTGCTGAAAAAGCAAGATTGTGCTTACGTGTGTATTTGTCCCTTTCTAGAGGGACTGAGCAATACTTGGCATGTTATTCTAATAACTCATAGACATAGACATATAAATGCTCCGTAGTTATCTTATTAGACATATAATGCTTGGTAGTTTTATTGGAAGCCTGGCCTGGCCAAGCATTGGGAGGATTAGTGAGAAGGATTCTAAATGTCATGTTAGTGGAAACCCTTTTTTCTTTTTTTTTGGCCTAATATGTCTGATTCCTCTTCAATCTTCATTATGAGCCTAGAAGAAGTGTTGATAAGAGTTTCAGACATTTACTGTTATTAAAAAAAAAGGAAAAAAAAGAAAAATAAAAGAAAATTTGGTAGCTTTTCTCTACTTCATAAGCAATAAGTAATTAGGTTAACAGAGAGGAAAGAGGGAGGAAAAGAAAAAAAAAAAAGTTCTAAAGATTTTAAAGTAAATTTCTTGTCTCATTTATTTTTCTATGAAAATTAGCAAAATCAATTTCTTTTTTCTGTTATATTTCAGGTTACCAGTTACCTTCAGGATATTGCTCCTGATCTTTGTGATCAAGTTGAGTTATATGATAAGAGAATTCCCCTCTTTGATAAATTTAATATCGAAGAAGAAATCAACAATATGCTTAGCAAAAGGTGAGGATTGTTGATAGTAATTATCTCTGAGTTGTCATGTTATGTCGACAGTAGACATTGTTCCGTTGCTGCTTTAATTGGCCAGATTCTACATTAAATCCTGAAATTGTAAATACAATAAGAATCTCTTTTGAAGAGTTTTTCATGATGCCAGTTACATTTCTTGCCTTCTAGGGTCCCACTTCCAAATGGAGGTTCTCTGGTGATTGAACAAACTGAGGCTTTAGTCTCCATTGATGTGAATGGAGGGCATGGGATGTTTGGTCATGGGTCATCAAAAGAGAAGGCTATTCTAGATGTCAACCTGGCAGCTGCAAAACAAGTATGTTATTCACTTCGTTGTGATCACATTTTTTATGCATAGGCCATGTTGGTAGTGCTAGCATGTTAATTGAAATTTGTGTTTCAGATTGCAAGGGAGTTACGGCTAAGAGATATTGGTGGCATCATTGTTGTAGATTTTATTGATATGGCAGATGACTGTAAGTTGGTTTCTCTCCCCCTCTCTCTCTCCCCTGTGCTGGAGTGGCCAGGATGGCGGATGGAGAACTTTTGGATTGCAATGTCAACTTTTAGAAAATTTTGTAAATGAGTAACTGGATTTTGTTCTGGGCTTCTGGCACCTGTACATTCTGGCTCAATGTTGCTTGATTTCACCCAAAACCTATTGTAGTTCTTCCCAAAAGGACAATTCAGAATGATAAATGACTAGAAAACTTTGTAATCAGCTTTAATGAGTGTTTATCAAATTATGACACAGGAAATGGGCACTTATGAGAGTTAGGATGGTTGCAGTGATTACCATACTAATTGTGTAATGTTTCATTGATGTTCTTTTTTGGCTCTATATTTTTCAGCAAATAAGAGATTGGTCTATGAAGAAGTCAAGAAAGCTGTTGAGAGAGATCGGTCAATGGTGAAAGTCTCTGAACTGTCTAGACATGGACTGATGGAAATAACAAGGAAGAGGGTATGGTTTTCCAATAGTCAATTTTCCCTTTGCTATTTAGCTTTTGTGCATCTTCTGGGGCTGATGAAATGCTAATGAAGGAAAGATGCAACTAAAGCCCTGTTGCAATTGACATCAAGAACTTTTGATATATAGACAACCATTGCAATTTAAAATGTAACAAAAAGTATTTTGAATTTGAATTATGACAATATTTAGTGTTGTTAGTTGAATTCACAAGATTTTGTTTTACATCTAGATGGCATCGTGTTTGGCAGGTTCGACCCAGTGTTACATTTATGATTAGTGAACCATGCACTTGCTGTCAGGGTACCGGGAGAGTTGAAGCTTTAGAGACCTCGTTCTCAAAAATTGAGCAAGAAATTAGTCGGTTGCTTGTAAGTAAATCTTATAATCAAAGTACATTTTACTTTATCAGACGCATTCCAAAAAGGAGGAAGCATCTGAAGTTGGAAGATTGAAAATCTATTTCATAGATATCCTTTTCCTCAAGTACTTTCCTGTAGAGTAGCTTCCGTCCTCCTGATAGAAAACATGCCTATGAAGCTGGGATTGAGAGCTTCACTGACTTATCCCATTGATATGTCTCCAAATAAACATATATTTTCAGAAGACATGCTGTGTTTTGTAACTCTCCCATTTTCTTGTGAGTTGTGATTAGTAGTCTACCCTTTAATCTGTATGTATTGAAATAATAAATGTTTATTTATTTTCCTCTGTATTAGGCAATGATGGAGCAGAAAGCAGACCCTGAAAATCCCAAGTCCTGGCCAAGATTTATTCTGCGGGTGGATCATCACATGTGTAACTATTTAACTTCGGGGAAAAGGACAAGACTTGCAGTCTTAAGTAGTTCCCTCAAAGCTTGGATTCTTTTGAAGGTACAACAAATGAGCTAAATTTATATTTTCTTATATCATAGAATGCTGACAGAAGATTTGGCATAGTGGAAATATACTGAGTTAACATCTGATAATTTGAAACTAAATTACCTCAGGTGGCTAGGGGTTTCACTCGTGGAGCATTTGAAGTGATACCATATACTGATGACAAGGCAAGTGAAAATCAGCATCAAGTTGCTATTTCTTTGCTCCGATCGGCAGAGGCGAGAGCTAATAAGTCGGGCAAAAAAGTAACTCTTGTTCCTATCAAAAAGCTGAAACCGGGAAGGAAATGAAATTTGAAAAATGAAGAGTAAAAAAGATTTACCTGTTTTCTTAGGAAGATTTATATTAGAGGAGAAGGAGAATGGTGGGCATTCGAAAAATGGGTCAGCTTCCTGATTCTCTATTTACAGAACTGGTTGATAATCTTTTGGGAAAAGATATTCAATCCTTTCTCCAAAGTTACATACTCAAGAGTCCCGGAGACATGCTAGTGGCCAAGAAGGGGATCATCCATAATACAGAAGCCATGTATCTTAAAGAGCAAGCCAGAAGGGGATGAGCACAAACTGTATATTTCACCTATATAGTTCCTCTACACCTTGAAGATTAGGCATCATGTGCTTGGGCCAGCAATTTTGTTTTCGGTTATTTTTTTTTTTACCCTTTCCCAAATAATGATTGTGGGAATTAGAAACGAAAAAATAAAAATAAAAATAAAAATAAAAATACAAGAATGTCGAACATCTGTAGCCCCCTTAAAACTTTGCGTCATTTTGGAATCACAATTTGAGTTCCCATGAATACTTTGTCTAGTTTTTGTAGTGGGCAGTATTATCGTTTTGCTTCTGATTCTGTGACTGCATGAACCATGATTAACTATTAGATTATTTATGATCTTCAGTTAAAGAAAAAAGTCCATCTTGCTAGGTATCTGATTAAGAACAAGCAATGTTGGGAGCAAATTGTGCATTGACAAGAGTCTGGATGAATATAAAAAGTGAATCGAACACAACTCATAAAAACTCGGTGATATTGCTACTCAATTTCAAAAAGTACGAAACAGAGCTTGCAGTTTCTAGAAAACAACATAACAAATAAAAGTACAAATGGATATACCCCAATGAAGTAACACTGGAGTTTCGAGCCTCATGTATAAGAAGGTTTAGCCGTTTAAGGACTAACTGGAAGCTGCATTGCACGTATTAATACCATCCTTACAGTCGTTAGTGAGATCATTGAAAGTTTCAATCTGCTTTTTCCCTCTCAAGAATACTTCTGTATCCACTGATGCTCTCATGTAGCCGTCAAACTCAACTGCAGCTCCTTTGTTAAGCTTCATTGTTTCAGAATACCACTCGCTGTTCACATCCCAAAGATCCTTGTACTCATCAAGAAAATGGGTGGAATACTTGTCTTTCAAAGGGTTGAAGAAGGACGTGTCTGGTTCATTAGTTGCAATATAGACATTCCTTCCGTTTTCAATCTTGTCTGCCAAAGTTGAGATAAGTGCATCAGGGGAAGTATCTGCCTCAAGATTTGGCCAGAGCTCTTTGTTCCTAGCCTTCTCTCCTCTCTCAACGTGAACTGCATCATAATCCCAATTCAACCTTGATGCAATTGCAGAAACTATATCCAACAGTCTTCTTGACTTCCAGAGCAGATGCCATGGCCTTTGAACAACAGATTCAGTTTCTCCTTCACAGACCCTGTACCAGTAATTATCTGGCTCAACAGATCCAAACTTCCTCATAATCAAAGAATCTTTCACCTCAGAAAGCTTCATTGGCGTAACGCGAAAATCCTCCACAAGATAAAGATTCAACCCATCTTTCTTCTGCCACTTATTCCAATCAGACCAAAACTGTTCCTTGTCCAAAACCGATGCTGCTTCCTTCAAATGCTCAAAATCAAAGTAAAACCTAAAATCTTTCCCTTCCTCATCTTGATTTGATGAAGTATACATTGAATTCAAACATATTGTCAAATCCATAACCAATGTTCGGTTCAAGTACTGTGCTTCACCCAAAGCACACAAGAAGCTCCACAAGAAATGATTCATACTCTTGCACCTGTCTCCGCCACCCATATAGATCAAGTATCTCCCACGGCTAAATGAATTCTCTGACTCGATTACAGGAAGAGTATCATTAACAGCTTCCCCAACAACCAGCAAACCTGCATTATCCTTCACTGGCATTTTCTCGAATCCAGGCTTCTGATTCCTCTTCCTCTTTTTCCTAGCATTCACACCTGAGTGATAATCCCCAATACTCACCACGCTAAGTGTACAATTCGCGGACCTAGTAATTGTAAACCTCCTGTAATCTTTATAGAAGGCAGCTGTCTTCCCTTCCTTAGGCCTAAACCGCCACGCCATATCACAAGCATTATCACTATCCCCACGAACTGCCTTCCCAAAACGATAAAAGTGTATGTCTTTAAAATGATCTATTGCCTTACTCATCAATAAATGAAACACTTCCGGGTCAGTACAATCAATAGGACTATCCACATTTCCCTCACAATTGGGCACCGTTTCTGTTACACTCTCCTCCTTATACTCCACATCAGTTGCATTAATAAACGTAGCAACCACGGTTTGGTTCAGGGCCATGAAATCCTCACCGGTTTTAACAACAGTGTCATCAGATTTAAAAGTCGCATTCGATTGTGATGTTAAAAATGAGGTGATCTTTGCCGATGGATGAAAGAGTGGATCCTCAGGTTCATACGTGGCAGCAATAATAGTGAAGATTAACACTCCTAGCACAAACATAGTGAAGCAAAGATTGCCTATCATCGCTAATGCATTTTGGCCTAGGTTTTCTGGCCTAAAACTTGCAGTTCTTGACAGTGTAGACCGACCCAACATTGTCGCTGAACCAAAAATTCCAACTTTGAACTAAATCTAGTAACTTCAACTAAAAACAAAATGACCCAGATAAGAAAATTGCAAAAAACTGATTAAAAAACTAAAACAAGGAAGAAACTTTCAAGGGTTTTAGATCTGGTTTGAGATCTTTCAAGTAACGAAGGAACAAACTTGACTTACCTTCGAGACGAATCAGACAAGAGAAGCAACAGAGATGAACAAATCGTCTCTGTTTCCCTCTCTTTCTAAATGAGATGTGCTGCGCGTGAGCTGGAATTAGTAGATTCTTCACACTGTGCGATTGATGGATTGTCAAAAAGCAGCGTGGTTTTTTGATTGACAGGATGATTATTTAACTATACGGAGGGTATATTGCGCACAAGGGATTCGATGATGCCACGTGGAAATAAGAGCTACGTGGAGGGTCAGATTAGGCCGTACGGGTGATGAAAGTGATGAAAGTCATGGTGTCATGTAATTGGTGACCATTGCTCTCCATGAAATTACGACACGCACCGACAGTGGTAAAGTTGTAATTAACGAGTGTATTACAATACGGCGCGCACAATCAGATCCCACTTTTCTTCATTAATTGTTTGTTAGTAAGACTTTTAAATTAAATGAAGGATCAAGAAGACTGACCTGTTTGGTGCGGTTTGGACAATAAAAACCGAACCAAATGATTTTAAAATTTTTGAATTAATTATTTTTACTTGGTTCGGTTAAAATCGAACCAAACCGCTCAATTAAGCGGTTCACAAAAAAATTTAGAACAGAATTTCTGAAAAAAATTAAAAATTGAAAATCCTAGCTTAGACTAGATCCATATAGACATTTTGACTCCTAAGTCCTAACATAGTTGAAGCAATGACATTGAGACAAAATTGATTGTGGTCTTTTTTTTTCATACAATAATAAATTTTAATTAATTAATTAAAAAAAGATGAGTTTATGGATCAACTTTCAAAAGTTATGTTATGTAAAATTTAATTTTAAGTTTATTTCAAAATAGCTAGTATAATTTGAATTTGTTTAACTTTCGTTCACATAGAATTTCATGAATTAACAATTGGGGACCATTTTAATTTTGACTCAACATGAAGAACACTTAGATACTCAAAGTGATACTTTTATTTCTTATTTAATACATATGATTATCAATGTAGCAGCATATACTCTATGTTATTTTATTTAATCGTTGGTGCTTGACTAATATCTCACTTTAGGAGATAAGATAGGTAATGTTGATGTAGAAGTTAAAGGATTAAAAAGTAGTGATTGGAAAAGTGCTCGTATGCAATAGAACCATGAACTTTCTTTTGTAATTTATAGTAGATTTATACATTTATTGTTAGATTTTATTATATTATTTTTTATTTGTGAATTTATAGACTCAAAAGTATTATTATAGTAATAGGATATTACTATTGTATATTTCTATTGAATTTACGGGATAAAATTACTCGAATCAAACAAAATAAAATCAAACCAAACCATAGAATCGAACCAAACAGAATTAATTTGATTCGATTCTAGTGTTTGGTTTGTTTTTGATTCACAAAATTATGAACCAATTACTTTAAGTTTGGTTTGTTGTTAGCCTACCAAATCAAATCGAATGGTATGCACTACTGACCAACATTTGGACCCGAACTTCAACATCTAACTCTTAACTTTCATATAATTTTTAACAAATTTTTCATTACAAGCCTCAGGAGTGTGGGTAATTTTGTTGTTTTAAACTGTAAAGAGCTTGTAGAATGTATCTGATGTGCCCTTAATTTTTAAAGAAACATAATCTTGGTTTGACACTTCATTTTTATTTTTATTCTATTGTCGGTGGATAACGTATTTTTATTGCCTATGGTATCTGATTTTAGGGGAAAATTTGAAGGATGCTTTATAATTTAATCACTTGAAATAGCTTTGGGTGAAGTCTCAAATCTCAATCATCATAACAACTGATGAACAAACAGTTTTCCAATGCAAAGGAAGTGGAAGCCCTTTTCAGTGTATTCTTCTACCTTTTCCATCACGGAAGTTTCTTTTTACTTGCAGATTAATCAGGTCATGTAAAGTAAAATGGTCCAAAAGTTACTTGCTTTTAGGGTCAATAATAATAATAATAAATAATGACCGGCAAGAAATGGTCCAACAGTGAGCGAGGGACCCCCCCACCCCCGGCACTGGTCTCTGTTTGAGATCCTCATTTGCTTCTTTGGGTTAAGTTGATTTAATGATATCCATAAGAGGCACAAACACAAAGGTTTTTTTTTTTTTTTAATATCACAACAAATTACTTTTCAACAAGAAATTCATGTAACAGAAGGGCTTTTTTTTTTTTTTTTTTCCAATTTCCCTTGTGTATTCCCAAAATGAAAGATGATATCAATTGACCAGTAGCACATTTTGAAACTGGAAGTTAATATCAGCTGTTAACAAAGTCCACAAAATCTGAATAATGTGTATGGCCCTTACAACCTTACAAGTGCTGCTTTGCCTACAAAATTTGTGATCAGGGAAAATGTACTAGTATAAAACTTGGAAGTGATTTTTATACAAACATGATCAAGGGTAAGCTATACAAGACCCCACTATGAGGAGACAATATTACCTCCTATGGATGGGTAGGCATTCTAATGAAATCTACTTCAACAACTCTCTTGGATGGTGATCCAGAAAGAGTACATGAGGTTTAACTACTGCCAACACAAGGTATATACGGATGAAAACTTGTAGCCATTTTCTCGTTTACGCAGATGGAATCTTAGAGGGTGCAGAAGATGCAGCTCTTTGTTGGATCCGTGTCATACTCAGCTCCATACTTCTTTGTACCATGTCCTGTAGTAATCTCTTGGCGGTTTCTGCAGCTTTATCTGCTCCATCAACCCGTGCAGCTATGTCGTAAACAATTTTCTCCAAAACTGAGGAACTCAATCTCTTTTCTTGTGGAGTGTCTCTCAGCAAGTCTAGAAGTGTCCGAGCTCTTTCTTGAGCTTCAAAGGTACCCTCTACTGTCAGTCGCAGAAGCCCTGGGATTGCACCTTCTTTGAGAATGAGTTGTCTGTACTTATCCCGGCAGCTCTGGCATAAAGAAAGAAGCGCTCCAACTGCATGTTGTGTGCTGACAAGTGATCCATCTTCAACAGTCTCTACAAGGGTTAATATCCCACCATCTGAATTTGTGATTGCAATTCGCCCTTCTTCTGAGCTGGAAAGGATTTCAAGTAATGCTGTAGCCTTCTCAGCAAACTTTGAATATTTCTTGCAATCTTTCAGAAGATTGATTAAAGGGGGAACCGCTGTAGCATCTACAATTGGACTGGAATTCTCTTTACAGGTGGAGAGATAGTGTAGGGCTGTAACAGCATCAACTCTTCCCTGAACACTTCCAGAGTGGAGAATCTGTACCAGAAGAGGCGCAGCTCCAGAAGCAGCAATGGCTGGCTTATTGGGTGCAGCAGCTGAGAGAGTTAAGATCGCGGCTGCGGCTAATTCCCTTAAAGTACCATTTTGGAACTTAAGAAGCTCCACAAGTGGGGGGATGGCGCCGGCTGTTGCTATCTTGACTTTGTTTCTGATAAATAGTGGGGAAAGAACAGAATGAGATAATTCATGGCACACTAAAAAATGTGCATGGCATTACCAACCAAAGAGAAAAAGAACAAGGATAACACAAAATTGGTAATTAGAAAACAATCATACGAAATGAAAACAATTAAGCAAATACATAGAGAAAAATGCATATTTGGCATCCGTGCGGACTGCCCATCGTCACATAATCAACTCATATTTTCTTCAACCAAAAAATATCCACAGTTAGAAATTAGAATTGCAAAAACAGAAGAAAAGAAACTCTATTGATATCGCAAAGCTTGTTCTTCATTTAAGGGACAACAAAAGATAGGAAACAAAGCGTGCAGAAACTAAACTTGATATATTCAAGCAAAACCCAGAACTAAATCTGTAAGTGAATCTAATTTGAAAATTTCAACCCAAAGCAATTGGAAATCACTGGGACTTAAAACGTTGTGTCTTGGCTCAGAAACAGATTCTTCTCACCAATTGATCCCACATATATCTTTTAACAGCAGCAACATAATCAAAATGAAAATTTTCAACTCTTTCAATCAACTACCTAGTTTTGGACAATTGCTACAAAGGCCCCATGAGATTTAATCTCCTTGCATAGCCCTCAAAATAAGTCTCCATGAAAACCTCGACACCTCTTGGTGATTCCCAACAAAAGAATAGCATCAATAACAATCAAGCAGTGAATTCTCACAACTCTCTCTATTTTGGATCAAAAAGCGGTCAGCTGTTCCATCCAACAAATCCGAAATAAAAAGCTGGCTTTTGTCATTTCCACCGCTAATTTCTTTCAACCCAGAACCACAAATGCACAGAATCATTATATTTACTTTCCCTACACATTCCTTTTACCTATTTTGTCATTTCTCAGATTGCTTATTGTTCATTTCTTCATCTGTCACTACGCTTAATGAAACCAAAACTTCCACTATTTTAACTATTAAATGAAAAGAAAAATCAAAGCAGTCATCCTGAAACAAAATGGAAAACAAAAATCAAAGCAGTCAGCCTGAAGCAAAATGAAGATATAATATGAGACATGTGGGAAACAAACCGTTCATTTCTAACAGCGAGATTGAGGAGGGCTAGGAGAGAGGATTCAATGGCATCAAGATTAGGAGAAACAAGCATCAACACCAAAGGTTGAACCACACCAGCAGCTGCAAACTCTGATCTTGTCTTTAAAGATGACTTTTTAACAACTTTTCTGATATCTCTAGCTGCTTCTATTTTGGTCTCAAGATCTCCATTTATTAACTTGTCTGATAATTCCTCAATAAGAGCTTGCTTCCTTTGGTTCCATGCTTCTTCTTCTTGGTCTGT
Source organism: Citrus medica (assembly GCA_002013955.2). Classification (NCBI taxonomy): domain Eukaryota; kingdom Viridiplantae; phylum Streptophyta; class Magnoliopsida; order Sapindales; family Rutaceae; genus Citrus; species Citrus medica. Next base: position 256,229 of record MKYO02025501.1, on the reverse strand, counting down.
CGCTGCTTTGTTTTTGTTCTCTTCATGCCCCATGGCTATTTCTTTGGCTGTGTGCCTTTGAAGGGTTGTTTTTTGCTTGCTGGCTTTCCTTCTTTATCTTGTGGTGTGATCATGTTTTGAGTTTGGGTTCTGTGTAAAAGCCCAAACAACCACTACAAAACAAAACATACCAAAAACCCAGAAAGTTTCAAGAGAAAAATAATCATTTCTCTCTTTATTTCATGTGAAAAAATTTTACCAATGACTTGCGCTTTGCTAAAAATGCCCCCACCGCATCCACTGAACAGGATTGACAGTTAAATCTTTTAAGATTTGTCCACATGAAGACTTGTGTATAAAGTAGTAGTTACGGGTAATATCAGACACTGAAGTGACACGGCTTTTAATTTATTTACTAAAAAATTTTTGTTAAGAAGAAACACAACAATTAGTATCATAGTAAAACGGATCTTTTGTTGAGATTTAGGGCTTATTATTATTATTATTTTATGTTAACATCTGATGTGAACTAATACAAATCAAAGGGTGGACAAAGAATAGACATTAGGGTCATTAGCGAGATTACTTTATGTTAAAAAAAAGGCCAACCGTTGGCTTGGATATAACGCCAAGATACAAGAAAAATGAAGTAGAATGCTGTCGACATACAGTAAGTTTGGTGAGTTTAACAACAAATGATTTCAATATGTCAAGTCATCCAACTGCAAGACTTAAGAAATCAATACGTAAGTGTTCTACGGATTGGAGTAAAGAGCATATGAAAGTTGAATTTGATAATGTCTGAGTTGATTGAAAGTGTAAAATGTTGTTAAAAAGGGAAGGATGAGATTAGTATGGTGCAGATTGCCACAAGTGATGGTCGCCATGATGATGCTGCTGCTGCTGCCGCATTTCTTGGCCTCCTCTTTGCTTCATGAGGCCGAGAATTCAAGCTCTTATTCCCGGGATCGTCCTCCAGGCGACTATCCTTCTCTACAATGCCAACGAACGAATCTCACACGTCGACTTCAAGGAGTAGTGCGTTTGAGGAGCTTCTTCAACATATTTGGAATGGTAGTTAATATAGTTAATTCGGCTAGAAGTTGAACTTCTCTTTTATAGCCAGGAATACCAATGGATTCAAGAGGCAAAAATAAGAATAAAAATAAAAATCATGCCGACTTGAGTCAAAAGTTCAGAATTCAATAGGGAGCCGCGGCTGGCCTTGTTTTTGTTGTTATGTGTGTGTTGGATGCATCACCTCAGAATCCGCCTGCAACATAACAACAGCACAAAGGCATATCCCAGTATTCATTCCATGACACGCAGGGAACTAATTGTATGAAACTAATTACCAAAACTCAAAAGTCATGTGTTCACTCAAAAAGGAAGTAAACATGTGCATGGAAGATTAGGGTTAAAAAATAAATAAATAAATAAATACACTACACTTTTAATTGAAAAACAACTGGGAACTCCGTCGCCTTCATTTCAATCAATATGAGTTCTTAAAGGCCAAAAAGGATAACCCTCAGCCACTAGCATACCTTTCTGCCACAATCCTATAGCTACACCGATGAAAAGCTTTACTATGAATGTCAACTAGAACAATTGAAATGTTCACTTCTGCTTTACCAATTACAACAATTCAGTACATCTTTTTCTTGCTATCAAAATTCACTTTACAGGTAAGACTGCAGAATGACAAGAAAAAGTAATGGAAAATTTTCTCCACCCACTTATATCTTACCTTCCAAAGCCCTATTAAACCTCAAATATAAAAACAAAAAAGAATGTAAAATATTCTCACCACTCAATGGTAAATTCTAGTAGACTTCCAAGAGTTTTAAGATGAGGAAAGAGAATGAAACTACGAGAATGAAAAATTGGTAACAACATATAGCAGCAGCAAGAACCTACGCATGATACCTTCACTAACTTAAAATGGTCAACATCAGTTACAGGTGAACTGCACCTTTTATGTCCTCAACCCAGGCAACAAGAAGATGGTACTGGCAAATTTTCTCCCGCCTCTTTCCACAGATTTACACTCTCAAGTCCATCTGCTGCCATATCTTCTTGACGTTCCCCACCTACCAAACTCATTGGAGTTCCCAAAAATATTCCAAGATTGGCTTGAATTTCTTGTTTTCCAGGTTTACAAAAAAAAAAAAGAAAAAAAAAGAAAAGAAAAGAAGAGAAATGAAAAGTCATCCGCTGTTTCAGTAGTTACTGGGCCAGTTGATCTGTGCATGCTGGGGCTGCTGATAAACACTGGCAGCAGGTCCCCCCATTTCAACAGCTCCAGCCATTGTTTGAGATTGTTGCAGAAGTGGGTGTACAGCTGCTGCTGTAACTGCTTGTGCAGGGTGATATATACCAGCAAAGGTGCCATGACCAGCCTGTGTTGGAGCAAAAGTTACATGCTGACCTTGGGGAGGAAGATTGTAAAATGAATTAGCTGGCAAGCTGGGTATCTCTCGACCACCACCAGCCATCCACATGGCAGAACCTTCACTCTGCAGAAAAGCATCAAATCCATCACTCTTCAAACAGTATGCATTACAACAGTATATAGAGGGAAATCATTTAAATATGATCCCTTAATCAACACAGAGGAATGGACGATGGCATAGAAAATTAAGTTAACCTGCTGTCCAGTCATGTAGACATTACTTTCCTTGAACTGGGATGTGCCAAGATCTTCATTAGCAGTTGAATTTCCAGCTGCTGCAGTAGAACTAGGAGCATAGCCAGCAGGGGACGAACCATATGGAGCATACCCACTTGGCATTCCAATATGAGCTGAGTTTCCCGTATTTGTTCCTGGTTTGTATTGTGGAAGTGAAAATTTTGCACCAGTGCCAGCTGCTGCCTGTGGAGATGGATACACACTGCCAGCTTGTGGTTGCTGAGGAAATGCACCATTGCTTAAATATTGGTGGATGGGTGGAACATAAAAGGGGGAGAAATAGGGGCCGTAGGGAATGTAGTTTGGAGGATAAGGAGATATGTGTATTCCAGTTGGAGGACGGAAAACAGGAAGTGGTTGCTGAGTCACAGCTATTGAACTCTGCACGAGCCCAGTACCTTGAGTCACCAATGGACTTGCACCTGCAGTAGACATCACTAAAGAGTTCCCACCCTACAAACAGAAACACAAGCATCAGATCCAACTCAAGTACATAAACATCAACACGAGTACATATTTAGCATGAGTATATGCATGTCAAATTGATGTTCAGACATTCAATATGTAACAACACAAGCATTTGATTTGGAAGTGGAATGAATTTCCAACATCCCAAGAGGCCCCCTTTTTTTTGTTTGGGGGGGGGGGGGGGGGAGATAGTAAACAAAGAAACTTGTATTAAGAAGAAAAACATGAAAGCTAGACCTATAATCCCAGAAGGAATTTTGCTTATGCAAAATGTAAGCTGGACCTATAATTCATTACAACAAAAGTGCAACCAAATGATCAAGTTAGCAGAAAACCAGGAACAAACATTATGAATTATTTTATGGGAGAACTCATTATTCATAGAGAGGAACTTGATGCTCATTTCAACCAACCACAGCACCAAAAGCAAATCAGAATGTACAATTTCCATGCCAGCTAACCAGTAACCACCCCCAAGAATCTCACACTAATACTACAAAGCACATGGATCCTATATCTGTTACAGTGAGTTACCTATAACGATCATGAAGATGTGAGACGCTTGCCCATGTCAAAAAAATAATCCAAGGGGGCAGCACACAGAGTCAGTCATATATTTAGGTCATCCAAAAGCAGAGGCATTTTGTTTGTGCAAAAGCACATTATTTGGAGGATTGAGCCCCTAAATCCTAAGCAGGCAACATGATCAACCAACAAAGAACCAAAATGATTGCTGTCACACTGAAGAGAACTACTGCCACAAACAAAATGCTTTATTATTCTATGATTATCACCACTGACCTCACTAAAATTCCAGATAAGTAAATATATGACACTCAAAAATGCTCGAACAAGCAACCAGCACACACATGATATGTCCAATACACACACAGACAGAAGCAGGTTCAAAAGTCTCAAACATATAGCCCAGACCACCAAACAACCACATCCATCCAGCCAATTTTAACAGGAAAATTATACACAAGTCTCGTAGTTACTAACACTATCATCATACCCATGAATGAATGGGTATTAGGCCTATGATCATCTCAGCATGAAAATGGAAGATTGAAACCATGCCGCAGAAATCTTAAAAAGATTCGGACAACAAGCAACGCTTAGATAACCGCTTTAACTAATTAAATTATCTAGAAAATAAAAATATGTAAGTTTTTCAATTGAGAAGTGAAAAATTATCAAAAGGTTCTTAGTTTGTGAAAACCTCTTGAGGAGACTGAGAAGTCTGTGGTGGCAACACCGCAATATTCCCATTGTATTTGTTTGCAACTCCTGGTGAAGTAAATGGAGAAACTCGACCGTCGCCATCAGCACCTGATCGGTAGAATTGGGCATAATAGCTAGCTGGATCAAATGGTTGTTGGACCTAGATAAAAGAACATTCAAATGACAAATCAATGATAATGCAAACCTGTTTCAAATGACAATCACCTACTCAGGGATCATACAAGTTTACTAATTACTACAAGGTTCAAACATCAAGTCAAATTCAATTATACACACACACACACCTCATTGGAAATGTGAAGAATTATCTTGACAGTAAAAAGTGAAGCCACAAAATTTTTTTCAAGTAAATAATCTTGCTAGATAAGGTACAGAGCAGAAATTTGAAGGCTTACTACAAAGCTTGGAAGCCGAGAAACATCACGTGCTTGAGAGTCAGAGTTCTCAAATGATGCAAACTGATTCCCTAGCATGGGAGGCACAAGACCAAAACTGTAGTTAGGAGAAGTATGAACCATCGAGTATTGTTGACCTCCAGACAGCGATTCAGTGTCTTGCTTGGATTCAGTATACTCTGTAACAGCATTGGCTGAGACATCACCCTCCCCAGACAAATTTTCTTGTGCATGAGTTGGTGATTGTGGATGATCAGGATAATTGCCAACCTCAGCAGCTGTCAACGTGTTCTGATTGCTGGATCAAACAATATACATTTCAATTCCAACATGGATGAGGAGATGGGACTAGATACCAGTTTGTTTTCATGTTCTAAGCAGCAAAACTCGAATAGCTAAGTCCAACAGAGGTTCAAATATAAAAAAACCAACAATGCAATGAATGATTAACGAAAGGGCTAGTGTCGATCTACATATAGCTACCTATAGTTGCTTATTAAACAAAAAATTATAATGACAAATTTAGGCATTGCCATAAATCCAGATATAGACACATAAAATTGCCTAGTACTTGAAACAATTACCACAATCTTCATAAAAATGATAAGATTCTAGATCTGCAGTAAATTAGCATCATCATTAGCACCACAAGGATATGCTTACAAAGGACTAATCAGGCATTATTTTTTCTTTAAACATTTGAAGGGAAAGGGGGGAAGGATGGATGACTAAACAATCCATTTTCAGATTGAAACCTAAAGAAAAAAACTCATAGTTACAAACCTTGCAGCTTGCTCCTCCGCAGTTTCTTCAATAACCTGTGAAGTCTCAGACACAGGCGTAGAGCTCTTTTCACTCTCTTGACCACCGACATAATTTGAAGTGACTCCAAAACTAGCATCAAAACTTCCAAAACTCAATTTGGTTCTTTCAGATTCTGGGACATGGATATGGTTTGGAATTATAACATGTTGACGTTGTGGAAGATGTAATTCCTCAAGCCTAGTCTGCAATTTAGAAGTTGCTTCCTCCGTATCAAGAGAACTAGAGACAGGATGTGATTGGCCAGTGGCTTCAACTAAAACAGTTGGAACCTCAGATGCAGCAGCCGTTCCAGGCCCTTGAGCAGCATTTGAGTTTGTGGGCTTTGGTTTCCACTCCTTATTAGAACCGACTGTTACAGAGAGGAGTGATTATTACTTTTATCTAGGGAAAGCCATCTAGCTATCAATAAACCTTAGAAGAAGATGTAAACTTATAATATCAAGCAGAAATTATTTGCAACCGCATATTCCAACTTTGATACATTTTTTTTTCTTAGCCGCCTCACATTGCTCCAATTTACATAACAACAGTTGAGGCATACAGGGTTTATCCAAGATAATACCTTTCTGGGAACCAACTATTTCTTGCGAACGGCTACCATAATTAGATGGAGGTCGACTAACTGAAGAGACATTGTGGATTGGTACAGATGAAGGTTGGGAGGACTCAGTAAGCTGAGTTTTCACAACACCTTGGGAGTTGCTTGGCATCTTTCCATGCATAAATGAGTTACCAATCTCAGAAGCTGCTGTCAGCCATGGACAAAGCTAATCAGAGTTTATCACATCACTAGAGAAAAGATTAGTTAATCAGAGTTTATCACATCACTAGAGAAAAGATTAGTCACACCAAATAAGAATTTCAAAATCCTCACCAGTTGGTTCACTAGGAGTTCGATGGCTACCTACTTCACGTTTAATTGCACCCACTGCACCAGGGAGACGTGAATCATTAGATGGCACCAGAACGGGATCCGAAGACGAGAAACAGACTGTTGATGAAGATGATGTGCTGGAACTTCCTGCAGGCTGCCCCTGTATTGGTTCAGCACCATACGCAATGGCAGGATTTTTGTTTGCATCAACAGTCGATGCACTCGCTTCTGGTTGATTTAATCCACTTCCACCAGGCTTATCATAGGCATTCACAACATTAGTGCTTCCAGAAGCTTCACCACTAGGACCATTGGCCATGACAGTGATAGAGCTGCAAGGTTATTAAAAAAATTAAGCAAACTGTATCATCCTGCATTTAAGAGTCCTGCTAGTAGATAAAAAAGACTAGAACTGCAAACGACAGTCCAATTAATGACAGTATTCACCTTGCCACCGGAGTTGTTTCTTTGTTTTTGGTTTCCTGATAGGTTGCTAAGGATGGACCAGCACCCTTTTCTGCAACTTGACCCGTTCCATTGTCCCTTCCAGTGACCGAATTCTTGCCGCCACCTGCATCTGGCAAGCAGCACATAGATAAAAATTAGTAAGCAAATAAATGGTCTCAGAATGTCATAATTTCTTTTCCCCGACAAAAGCAACAAATTATGTCCCATTAAACTCTAGTTCAGTAATAAAGACAATCTTTTTGTATCACAACAACTCCAAACTGAAATAGTTTCCAAAGAAGCATGACCGCAACAACACCACCTCAGAACTATCCAAAGCAACTGGTAGAGAACACGTTCAAGTCAAAACCCACCAACATTTTCTTAGAGAACCAAATATATATGTTAAAACAAAACTGAGCTGAGAAGCACTGTTTCACACACCTTCCCAAAATGAGTTGTCATCTGCCAGTGCTAATCAAAGCTGACTATGAGGACAGTACAAGCAAAAAAAAGTAAATGCAGCACAATCAACACTTTAATTTTCAGATGGCAGAATACAGCCCAGCAATGATAATTTTTATTATAGGAACAGTAATGCATTGATTTGAAATAGTAACTAAATGTTGATAAGGTTATCCACAGGGACCAAAAAAAATATGCTTTGAGAAAAACTAACTTTCCTAGGTGGGATGTGTGTATAAACTAGTTGGAAAACACCAGGACATCAAGGGAGAAGAAAAAGCCCACTGCATAGGGAAGCAATAGCAGACCCAAAGTGGATAATTGTGAAAAGGTTGTGCTTTTGTTTACCATGTGATGGGTAACGAGGGGAGAAATTCACCCGGCCACCCCTACTTCCCCTTCCCTGTGAGCCGGGCCTCCACCGAGATTCTGTAGGCTCTCTGGTGTTCACATTCTGCAACAATAAAGAGAATACAGAAGCTTAAATCTGAATCTGAAGAAGGAAAAGAGCAAATATTCATCACATCCTCAATGCGTTAGTCAGCAGATTGCAACCAGAAAAAGATGAGATAATGGAAAAGAAACCCGAAAAGAAAAGAAAAATCTATATAATGCATATGAAAATTTACAGCACTAGAACTTCAAAGCTCTTTACAGCATACAATTATCAAAGTTACAACCAACACCTCATCTAATTTTATCCTCGCAAACATTTTTAGCCAAATGTATTTTACCATGATGAAGAACAGACACATAGACATTAAAAAAACATTAACTAGAATGTTTCAAACAAAAACACACTTGATCATATGAAATGGATCAGATGCCCTAAAATACACAATATGCAAACTTAGAAAAACATCAACTTATGACCCCACCAAAAAGAAAAAAAAAATACTAACCTCTTTTCTCTTGTCGCGTTTCCTTTTCACCTCATGAAATGGATCTGTAAAACCACACATATAAACTACTGATCTCGGTTCAAGAAGGGAGAAATAAGATAATAAAAGGGAACAGAAGAAGTAAAGAAAAAATTATAAAACATGCGTCAATCACACAAACAGTAAATATCATAAACACAAATGCCAAATGTCAACCAGAAAATAGTATAAGGAAGCGATTTGATGGCCACAAAACAATGACTGATGATAAGAGGAGCAAATCTTTAAGCAACATCACGGTATCTTTAGTAAGTTGCCGTTACCTAAGTAGATCATAATATGATATCAATTCCGTATGTGATACCATGTTGAAGCCTTGTAAGAAAGTCTGAGAACCAATCATTTCAAACTCATCATTATGGGTCACAGAAGCCACACTAAAACTAACAAAGTGCAGTGAAATAGTTAAACCAATCACCAAATTATCATTTCCTCTGAGCTACCAAGACAGAGACGATTTCTTCCAGACACACAAGGTGAATATTTCCCTCACTACCAAGTGCCAACAGGTGCATCACCATAGACACATAATCAGCCTAAGTCCAACAGAAGTTCAAATTTCAGCAACTCTCAGAATGACCTATACCAAATTCCCGTCATATGGATATCATAGACCTAAAAGCTTCTTTTCATTTAACAATCAGAAACTCAAAAATTACATTCAATCGTATACAACAAAATATCAATTGACTACCTTCCAAAACCATAGAGAGTTATAGAATAGGGGAAAAAACAAGATTTTCAACACAAAGACCAAGATAACCTCTTTTTTTTTCCCTTTTCTTAACGGTTAAGATAACCCATTTGAAGTAACAGAAATGTGAAATTCTAAAAACCCATATAAACAAACTAAAAATTTCTTCCAAACAAAATAAAGTTAAAAAAGCCAACAAAAAAAAAATCAGGGGGCACAAGCACAATCATACAAAAAAAATCTAATACAGCCTTACAATGAAATAAGTACATCAAATGCAAAAGAAAAAACATCAAAGCAAAATCAGCAAAAAAACGACTAAATCCCCACTTCACCAAAAACCTAACTAGAAAAATCCCCAAAAAGCCAGATGAGTAAACAAAGAGCTGGAAGCACGGATCACAGAAAAGGACAACAAGAAATCAGGAATTCAAGATGAACCCACATAAAAAAAAAAGGAATAGGGAAGCTAAAAATACCCTGAAAGAGGAGTCTTTGAGCAGTTTCATTAGGATCCATCGAACATTCTTTAAGCATTGCATAAATCTCATCTTCACTGTGATTGCCCGTGATCTCCTTTATATTTTGGATCATCTTCTTCATGTTGTTCGGAATAGAAACCCTAGAAGACGACGACGACCCACTTCCGCTCATCTTCACTCACTCCACTCGCAAACCCCACAAAGCTCAAACCCAAGACAAAAAATTTTGAAAACCCCTTCGTCTCCTTTCTCTCTTTGATTAATGTAATTCCTCAAGAAATTTAACTGTTTGTTTGTCTCTCGTTTCCCCTCTCTGGTTTCTTATTCTCGATGGGTATGCTACGTTTGATGTCGTCGTATTATTATTTTAAAAGCGAAGAAGAGAAATGAAAAAGAAAAAAAAAATTAGAGAGGAACGAAAGAGAAGTGAAAAATTTGTTTTCGAATTCGATGATCTATCGACGTCAACATAGGCACGCAGTGTGATTTTAGAGTGTAGGGCTTTTTGGTTTTTTTTTTTTTCTTTTTCTTTTTCTTTTTTTTCCGCCTAACAAAATTGTTTTTGGTTTTTTTCGCTTCTTTTGCCTTTGCCTTTGCCTTTCTTTCAACTTGGGTTTTTAACATTTACAACATAGTACAAAAACATGTTGAGCATGTGTTGTTGTAAGAAAAGAACTAGGGTTGGTGGGGCCCACGGACAGCAACCCTCTTTGATCTTCGTATCTTTTATTTCTATATATCCTCCGTTGGTGATTGATTACTTGCTTGGAAAGTCATTGTATCCAACGGTCCGTGATACGGCAACGGTGTAATAATAATGTTGGCATTGCGGCACCAATTGGTTAATGTGAATGTCGTGTGACAATGCACAGATTTGCATTCATTTTGTAACGCCTAATAATATTAAATATTGACAGGCCAGCGCCAAATGATAAGTGTCAAATTAGAAAAATTTTAGAATATATCTGTTATATTTTAATTAATTAATATATATATGATATATGTAATTAAATTTAATACAATCATTATTTATATGATAGTTTATAAAATAAATATATATATGTTATGATATTATTTATTATTATATAACTGACATAATATAATATATGTATTCTAAAATTTCTTATCAAACTGTTAATACCACGTGATAATAAATAAATTAAAAAGAGCGCACCATGTATTCGTAATGTAAATATTCACTAATACATATGTAAGTTTTTCTTTTGTATATTTAGCAAAGAATGATTAATAAAATTGAATTCAAAGGTCAATGACGTTCGTGATGGTGAGTAATTTCTACACGTGTGCTATTTGTCCGATTGTTCTATGACCATTGTCGACGGAGCTACGTAGTAGTGATATTGTGCTGCCTAATAGAGATTCACTGAATCAGAACTCATTTAATATATTTTCGTATATTCAAAATATCAATCGTAGCTAAAAGTAAAAATAAAGCATTTGAATTTATTATTATTTTGTTATTATCTTTTAACTCTCTCTTTTACTTTATCAATAAAAAAAAAGGCGGTGGCAGTCTTGCCTCTTAAAAATTATTGCACGTTGCCGAACAGGTTTTTAACTTTTTTGGTCACTAGTGGATGGTAACGGGCACCGTTTGTATTAGTTTTGTTATTATCGAACTTAAATTTGTATAAAATTTAAATTGTTAAATTTATTTACAACTTATTGTGAGTTTTTTTTTTAAAGAAAATCCAACACTGAGATTTTTTATAATTACTAAACTCGTAATGGTATCCGGCAGAATTTTTATTAGCCATCACATTTAAAATTACAAATGTTTAATGTGTAAATTTATAATAATAAACTAAAATTTCACATAATATATTTAATTCTAAATTTAATTAATATGAATAAAAAATTAAAATTTCAACATCAATCCAACATAAATTCTTAAATTTAAGAATACACAAATTCGTAGAAAAAGCCATAAATTAATATTTAAAAATAATAATTATCATTTCATATTATCATTCAACATAAGTTTCAAGAGAATATCTTCATTTTATTAACCACCATTAGTAGCTATCCAACACAATTCCTACTATAATATTTTCTTGAGAATAATAGTTTTAAATACAAATCCGAAGAATAAAATTAGAATAATGAAATAATCCATACGTTAAGTTAAAGAATAATAGTCCATACAAAATAATAATAAGTATATAATAATCCATACATTAGATTAAAGCATGTTAGGACTTATTCATGTTGTAACTTACAGAATAATAGTCCATACAAAATAATAATAAGTATATAATAATCCATACATTAGATTAAAGCATGTTAGGACTTATTCATGTTGTAACTTACAGAATAATAGTCCATACAAAATAATAATAAGTATATAATAATCCATACATTAGATTAAAGCATGTTAGGACTTATTCATGTTGTAACTTACAGAATAATAGTCCATACAAAATAATAATAAGTATATAATAATCCATACATTAGATTAAAGCATGTTAGGACTTATTCATGTTGTAACTTACAGAATAATAGTCCATACAAAATAATAATAAGTATATAATAATCCATACATTAGATTAAAGCATGTTAGGACTTATTCATGTTGTAACTTACAGAATAATAGTCCATACAAAATAATAATAAGTATATAATAATCCATACATTAGATTAAAGCATGTTAGGACTTATTCATGTTGTAACTTACAGAATAATAGTCCATACAAAATAATAATAAGTATATAATAATCCATACATTAGATTAAAGCATGTTAGGACTTATTCATGTTGTAACTTACAGAATAATAGTCCATACAAAATAATAATAAGTATATAATAATCCATACATTAGATTAAAGCATGTTAGGACTTATTCATGTTGTAACTTACAGAATAATAGTCCATACAAAATAATAATAAGTATATAATAATCCATACATTAGATTAAAGCATGTTAGGACTTATTCATGTTGTAACTTACAGAATAATAGTCCATACAAAATAATAATAAGTATATAATAATCCATACATTAGATTAAAGCCTGTTAGGACTTATTCATGTTGTAACTTGCACATACGGTTGCACTTTACATTGTTTTACTTTATATATGTTTAGATTTAAATTTTTTCAATTAAAAATATTAAAAAAACTATGGGTTGGCAGATATTCAGACAAGTATCTGTTGGATATTTAGTTAATACCAAATCTACCTGCAACCTAGTAGGATTTCAATTTATAATAACAAAACCTGCCTACAATCCACAAAATTAACCACATAGTCGAGTTTTGACGACAGATTTGAATGGATTTATGGGTACTATTGCCGTCCCTAGTCACTAGAGAGAATTATTAGTATTGTCTTCAAAAAAAATTTCAAATAATTGATTAAATTAAATGCTAAATGAAGAGCGTTATCCATGCAAGATTTAGACACGTGTGGTATGATGTGCCAATAACTGCTTGGTAAATCAAAATGTACACACACGTACTTTGAAATGCATGCTTAAAAGGGTTTTTTAAATTTTTGATTATGCTTAATAGGATTAAGCTTTAAAAATGTTTTTAAAAAGGATTAAAAGAAAGAGAATGTGGTGAAATGATACCCTACTTTGGAAGTTCACAAGAAAACTCAAAACCAACCCATAATTGTAGACTTTTAATATGGAATTGACAACCTATATGATTAGTTGAATAAATCTTCCGTTTGACTAACCTACTTTTCATAAATTGTTTAAAATTTAATATTGCACGTCTTTGTAACTAACTGTACCATAATTATTATTACATGATACATACAAAAAAAACATAGCATGATAACATGTACTCCCGTAAATGGATATAAATCATTGACATAATTCATAAAAAGAAAATTTTTTTTAAGTGGGTGCGATCCCATTTGGCGCATTTGATTCTAAAAGGAGCTAAGATAAAAAGTACTTTAATAATATTAAATAAATTAACTTTAGAAAGTAATACAATTTGGTATGTAATAATGCAATGTTCATATTGTCACGACCGTGGAGTCTAATTAGTGACCAAATATCCTCTATTTCGAATATTTTACTAGGTATGCTATAATTGTGTCTGCGCAAAAACGAACTCTGTGCGTGTGTGTGTGTCTATATATATATGTGTGTGTATATATTTGTATAATTTATTTTAATTATTTAAAACTAAAATTATTGATAATACATTCTTAATTTCGTCCGAAACTTTACCGTCGTAAAGTATTAATCTATTAATTTAAGTTTTTATGTCAAATAATTTCACTAACGCAGAGTTTTCTTTGTAACTTTTCTGAAGGTGCGTCCTAGTCAAACCAATTTCAAATCTATGCTCTTGTCAATCTCATGGATCCGTTCGATCAATCCACGCGTACACCCCCGATTTGTTTGAAACTAAATGAGCTGTTGGACAATGCGCTAGATTATGGGCCTTAGCCCAAATTCCTGGAAGTTAAGCCCAAATCAAAACCTAACCCAGCCTTCTAGTCTACTTATCTGAAATAAATAAATAAAAAAGCGTAATAAAATGACTCGCTCTGGGGATCTCTCTTATTGAAGCATTAAATCCGGTAAGCAACTGGTATTATGATTCAGTAATTCTCGATCTTCGGAGAATGATATTGAATTTTATTTTGATGTGATTCCATAATCCATATATAATTATAAATACAGATTTTATTTATTTATTTTTGAAGAAAATCAAAGTTTGCCATCAGTGTTTGATGCTTAACGTGTTTGTCAATATGCTCCAATGAAATTGGACTTCATAATGTTTCAAAATATACAGCAATGGGCATTTGGGTAATTAGAATTTGGAACCGTATTGTTCAATTACTAATTTCATCTCGAAATCTGAGTGTGAACTTACTTGCTGTGAAGTGCAGGCAGTTTTTTTTTTGTTTTTTTCAATTGTAAAAGCAAAAGCAAGAATCATAGTGTAGATTCTTGTTCTGTCTCCGTCATGTTTGGAGTTGGACAGAGATTGTTTTTAGTTCAAAGAAGATTGCATACGTTGTCCCGTGATGGCCCATCGGAGAGCTTGAAGAAAAGGGTTGCTGAGTTGGAAAAAACGAGGAAGAGGAAGAATGTGAAGAAGAATGATGTGTTTGTTGAGGTTCCGGAATCAAAATCATTTCTTGACACGGCTTCTTTGCCAATGTTTCTCACTGTTGCTGCAATTGCACTCTTTGCTAAGCTTCTTATGATGGTAATCTGATGTCTTATTATAATCATTTCTTGTCCTGTCATTTTATTAGATATTAGATAGTGTTGTACTTAGGATATTAGTTCATTTGTTGTTGTGGTTTTGTTGTTTCTTTTCTGTCAATTAAATGTCTTCTTTAGTGCGGTGCCACTTTTATTTTATAGTTTACTGGGTGAACAATGTGATGAGCGTATTTTGCAGTATGATGACTCAAAATCCCAAGAAATGATTGAGCACAAAATAAAGAATGCTCCCCCTGGCCAAGGCACTATGAGGATGCTGACTCGTGAGGAGTGGGAGGAATTTCAAGAAGTGAGGCCAAGGACTCCTTTTGAATCCAAGCTTGCTCGTCCAAATGCCAAATTAAGAACTGGAGAACCACTGCGCATGGTTAGACCCTCAATTCTCTTAGTACTTAATTTTCATTGTTAAGTATATATGAATTTACTTTGTCCTGGCTGGCCAATACTACATGCACTTATGACAGTCTTACTGTATTCATTGACTCCATATGTGAGTTTACTTTGTCCTGGTCCCACATTCAGTGATCCTTTCTATAGTGCATGGTCAGCAAATAGGAGCCTGACCACTTATTGAGTTACAGTAGATCTTTAGGAATTATAAAATTTTATATTTGCTCCAAGATGCTAATTGGAAGAATATAGAGGCTTCATCTTTCATTTGACGTCCCACCGTTCTCAAATTTCCTGGGATTGGTACTTGTTTCTGAAGAATATAGGATCTTATATTTGCTCCAAGATGCTAATTGGAAGAATATAGAGGCTTCAGCTTTCATTAGATGTCCGACTGTTCTCAAATTTCCTAGGATTGGTACTTGTTTCTGAATTATGCTTCTTGCTTTTAAATAATTTATCATCAGCTGATTATATAGCTTCTTAAGACTTTAGATTGTCAAATGCAGTTACAGTATTGGGATATTAATTGCTTTTGATGTCCTGCTCTTCAGGATACCATATGGTTCATACATAGTTTTGCTCAATGCATGCCTCAATCTTACATATGTTTCTTGTTCATGATCAATGCTTAATCTTCCTCCTTCTTCCTGATGATTATTTATGGACTAATTTGGATGCTATGACCCTTCAAATTGCTAGAAAAAAGGTTGTTTTTGTTGGTTGGGGGGGGTTTGGTGGGGGGGGGGGGGGGGGGGAAGGGGGCTTTTTNGGGTGTGGGACCCATACCATGAATATTGGTTATTATCTTCTGTTCTTGTTTCGCAATGCTATTTATATTCTAAAACCTCCTAGGTCTGTGAGAACACAGACACTGTCCAAAGTTTTGTTCTAATTGGGGTAACGTATTGGTTTTAAAATGTAGCACTCTCTGATACCGAAAGATTCAGTGCGGTTCTTACTCTGGACAATTGACTTACATATGCATGCATTTTTCATAGTGTTCGATCTTATGTTCCTAGCTCTTTCTCCGTTTCGATCTGACATTGTGGACGAAGCATTCATTGAGTCATTCTTAAATTGTATTAGCTTTGCTCTTATTGAGATTTTAGTTTTTGTCATTCTGATTTTATTTTATTTTATTTTCAAATTTTGTTTCTCATCCCTTTCTTTAGGGCTTGCAAAACTTATATCTTTCCTGCTCCAGATTAAGAGCTGGAAGTTAGGTAGTCAATAAAAATATGTTGGAAATTGTAGAGCTAATCTTTCATCTTCATTTCCATGTGTTCTTGTTCTGAGCATTAGGATAGAAAGTGAAAAACAACTCATCTCAAAATCGTGAAATACTATATCTGGTCTTGTAGCTACCCGACTGCGGTGCATTTGATACAAAATTTTCGTGCTGCGGAACTTAGAAATTAGGATCAGTTGATCTTGAAAAGTTAGTTGTCATTGAAAGATTGACTTTGTGTCTCATGATCCATGTACTTGATCTTATTCTTCTTATTCTTTGTTCTGCTTTCAAGAAGAAACAAAATGCTCTTTCTTCTGCAGATTGAAACTCAAAAGTCTTGCATGTGAAAGCTTGATGTTCATATAATACACCTTTTAACCGCAGGGGGATTTGAAGGATTGGACGATTGACGTGCTCACAGATGCACTGACACGGGCCGAAGAATGTGCTAGGCGCAACTCTTAGTGTTTGATGTACAAAATTCAACCTGCAGCAATCATATATTATTATGCATCTTCTACCTCCGAAACACATAATCATCTAACTCTTATTGTCATATTGACTTGTTCCAAAAATTAGAATGAACAAATGTCTGTACCATCTTAAAAAATCAATGTATTGAATTGAAGCATGATATCAGGTAACTTCGTTTCATCCTCTATGCATTCTGTCTTCATGTGATGCAGTGCAGACGTAAAATTTCCACATGTAAGAAAAGCTATAATTAACGTTACAAATTCTTGTACAATTTGCTTCCCAATCGAAGCTGTTTCCTTCTAGAAGATAATTCTGCCATTTAATTCAATCTCGGCAAATTTATGAGCACCTATCGTGATAAGCATTTTCTTCGATAAGAGCCTTCTAATAGTCGTCCAAACTTCGTGATGTGACATCAGCAACTCTCTCTGCCAAAAACGGCAGTGTTTTTGGTTTGATTTGATTTCACATTAATGAATTCAGGTTTCAGACAGACCATTGAGCTGTGTTCCTCCCATTTACGTTCAAAACCCAAAACAAAACAGAACGTTCTTTCAACTTCGGGCGCATAAGAGAACCCCACGTGGCAGTCCACAAGACGTCCCGCATTGCGCCACGTGTCGCCTGCTCACAGCCCACGTGACAGATGTTTTTTTTTTTTTTTTTGATTACGACAGATGCTTTGTTAGGACGCCAGAGTAACTTACATTTCTCTACACGTAGCAGCCCCGCTACACTTTTCAGTGCCCGTATCCCAAAATTACCCACGGAACTGGGGAAGCTGACCTTTTCGAAGCTCATTTAACGGTGGCAAATTGTTGTCATTTCATCCATAAGCTCTTTTTCCCATCAACTTTATTAAGTTTATAAAGATAGCAACGGTGTCTCACTCAAAGAGTGTTGTTTGTTCTCTGCTTTCATCGTGGCATGCTGGACTGCTTTTTGATTTCCTGTCTATGTAAGACAGATAGAACATTTCAAGCTTTGGCTTCGGTTCAAAAGGTAAATTCGAGGTTTTTTTTTTGGATAAAGTTTATATATTTTAATTAATTCTTTTCTTAGAATGATAGTGTTCTTGTAATCACTTAATACTACTAAAATATATATATATAAGGGTGTTGTTTGAGAGAATTGTTCGTTGTAGAGGCCAATTTTTTGTAGATTGTTGATAATATTTTCTGGGTGCTGGTTGCTGGTTTCGAGTTGCATCATGGGCTTATGGCCATTTGATCATCTTGGAATTATGAAAAATACTGATTTTTTTGTTCGATGTTTGAGGGTGAAAATCTGATTATGTTGTGTACGCCAATCAAGTTATTTTTTGTGAATTTTATTGAAGGATGGGCTTTGATCATTCAAAATTTTGATTTTTCTTCTATTTTTTGAAAAATATGTGCAAGCGAAGGTACATATAAGCAAGTTAAAGTCCAAATTTGCCTGGTATTTTGTTTATGAAGCTGTGAAACTTTTTGTTTCTTCTTTGTATGACTCTTAAAGTTGGTCTGTATGTCTCTCATTTGGTCTTCTTTTAGCTATATAATCATGTTTTCACCAATCCAAAATGGAATTATGTCGCTGATTTGATTTCTTCAGTTTTAGGTCATTATTTGGTTTCTTCTGAAGAGAGACCCCATAAAAAATTATAGAGACATTCACAATGGGGGATTTTGCTGGAAGCTCATTTGATTCAGAATTATTGACTGAGAAAGGCAGTGGAATATATGGGATTGTGGGTGCTGCTATTGTTGCTTTACTTATTCCTGTATTGTTATCCATGATGGTAGCAAGAAAGAAGAAGGTAAAACAAAGAGGAGTTCCAGTTGAAGTCGGTGGCGAGCCAGGTTATGCAATCCGTAATGCTCAGATACCTGAGTTGGTTGAAGTTCCTTGGAAAGGGGCCTCAACCATGGCCGCTCTGTTTGAACAGTCTTGTAAAAGCCATCCACAAGATCGATTTCTTGGGAAAAGAAAGCTACTTGGTAAGGACTTTGTAACCGCTAGTGATGGCAGGAAGTTTGAGAAGCTACACTTGGGGGATTATGAGTGGCAGACTTATGGGGAGGTGTTTGATCGTGCTTGCAGCTTTGCATCTGGGCTTGTTAACTTCGGTCACAACGTGGACACCCGGGCTGCTATTTTAGCTGAAACTTGTGTGGAGTGGTTCATTGCCTTTCAGGTATGGCTAGCATATGTCAATTCCATAGATTTCTTGCTTCCTGTTGATAGAGTATTGAGTACATCAGCAATGTTAAAATCTGATACTTTCGGATTTCAGGGATGCTTTAGGCAAAGCATAACTGTTGTTACCATATATTCTTCTCTCGGTGAGGATGCTCTTATTCACTCACTTAATGAGGTGGGAAAATAACTTCTTATCTTTTTATGAATTAGCTAGGATTGCAGATCATTCTGCATGTGGTCCATAGTAACATGGATTATGTATAATTCTCACTCATAGCTCTAATATTGACAGACACAAGTGACAACGTTGATCTGCGACTCTAAGCAGTTGAAAAAGTTGTCTGCAGTAAGCTCAAGTTTGAAAACTATCAAGAATGTCATTTACTTCGAAAATGATGGAAGTGAAAAGGATTCTGGAGTTTCTGGAGGTATTAGCAATTGGACAGTTTCATCATTTTCTGAAGTTGAGAAACTCGGAAAAAGAAGTCCTGTTGATCCAAGCCTACCTTCCCAAAATGGCGTTGCCGTCATCATGTATACAAGTGGCAGTACAGGCCTGCCCAAGGTTTATACCATGTCTTTTTATGTTCATTTTTTTTAATGCATTTGGAAGAAACAGGGCAAACCAAGAACAAGTAAACCTTAATGTATCTTGACATAAATATAGTAGTGAAACTATGAGTTATTTTCTCTACTGCAATTCGAGTATTTGGTTTGTGTATTTGCATGCCAAATTCCTGATACTAGGATGAAGATAAATTAATTTGAAGATTATTATCATTTATCTTGACTTTTGTGCTTTTCTGGTGACTATTGAGACTTGTGTTGCTACTCCCTCATTCGGCAAGTATCATTTATGCCTTACTAACATTGTGCTCTGTCAAACAATTAGGGTGTCATGATTACTCACGGAAACATTGTAGCCACTGCAGCAGCAATTAAGACTCTGATTCCAAATCCGGGACGGAGTGACGTGTACTTGGCATACTTACCACTAGCTCATGTTCTTGAACTAGCAGCTGAGGTATGTTCATAGTTGTATTTTTCTTCTTTATAAAACGAACAAGATTGTTTTAACCTTTTGTGTTGTCCAGTCCATCATGTTGTGTGCAGGTTGTGCAATTGGCTACGGTTCTACGTTGACCATGACAGATACTTCTAGTAAAATAAAGAAAGGAACCAAGGGAGATGTTTCGGTGTTAAAACCAACTCTAATGGCAGCAGTTCCAGCTATTTTTGATCGTGTTCGAGAAGGAGTTGTGAAAAAGGTGTTTAAGTCCCAACATATTTGATTATCTTAGACATGAATATTGTTTTATGGCATCTGCTGTTGGTGCGTGTGTGTAGATTGAGGACATCAGTTAACTAATCTATTTTCTTCACTGATTACTACAACTCCTCCAGGTTGAAGAGAAGGGAGGGCTCACCAAGAATCTTTTCAATATTGGATACAAGCGTCGACTGGCATCTGTAGAAGGAAGCTGGTTTGGTGCTTGGGGTTTGGAGAGAATATTGTGGGATGCCATTGTCTTCAAAAGTGTACGTGCTGTACTTGGAGGTCGCATTCGGTTTATGATTTGTGGTGGAGCTCCTTTATCTGCGGATTCCCAGCGGTTTATTAACATTTGCATGGGGTAAAAACTCTCATCTTGAATCTGCTGATGTAATTAATGCCAGTCTTTCCTTTTTTTTTTTTCTTTTTAACCCAGCATTCACAGTTTAAGTTGATTTTTTTTTCATTAGGGCTCCAATAGGTCAAGCCTATGGCTTGACAGAAACTTGTGCCGGATCTACATTTTCTGAGTGGGATGACCCATCTGTGGGCCGTGTGGGCCCCCCTGTTCCTTGTTGCTACATTAAGGTGTGCCACATTTATACTCATCAGGGAAAGCTTAATTTGGCATTAATAATGCTGTCACAAATGCCTATGTAAAGAGAATTACTCAGATTGTATTATGTATTGAGCTCAGTCTGCATGATTCCCACTGACCACTATCCCACAAACAATAGCATTATAAGATTTAAGCATTAATAGTTGCTAAAATTAGTAAAATTTCCAAAGCTAATTCATAAAAGACATGTTATCTTATATTTTATTTGGAATTAATGATAATATAGCAAAGATGTAAGATTTCCCGGAATCGGCCCTTTGTTATTTCAGCTTGTTTCCTGGGATGAAGGAGGATATAAGACTTCTGACAAACCAATGCCTCGGGGAGAGATTGTCGTAGGTGGATTCAATGTGACAGCTGGCTACTTTAACAATCCAGGAAAAACTAGTGAGGTGTACAAGGTAAACTTTCACTGTGTATGGATGCTTTGCATTTGCCTCTATGTGAGTTGTGATAAGACATTGGAAACATGAAAATTGATCTATAGTGTGTAAATACTGACCATCAAGGCCTGTTACATGCTGCAGGTTGATGAAAGGGGTATGTGCTGGTTTTATACTGGTGACATTGGACAAGTTTACCCCGATGGATGTCTTGAAATTATTGATAGGAAGAAGGATATTGTCAAACTTCAACATGGAGAGTATATCTCCCTTGGAAAGGTGCCTTCATAACTCCATGTAAAATTTCTTCGTTTGAATGCCTTGTGACTCTGTTTGTTTTCATTCAATGCTCATTATCTGGTTTAATGGCGGGATTGCAGGTTGAGGCAGCACTCATTTCAAGCGACTATGTTGATAATATCATGATACATGCAGATCCCTTCCACAACTACTGTGTTGCCCTTGTTGTTCCATCACATAAGGCTTTGGAGAAATGGGCCCATGAAGCTAGCATCAAGTACGAAGATCTTTCAGAGTTGTGTAACAAAGCTGAGGCTGTCAATGAGGTTCAACAAGCTCTTTCCAAGGTCTGCCACTTTTGCTTACATCATCTACTTGAGCATGCATTTGATGATTTCATGTGCATAAAAAGCTGATCGATTTTTTGCCATATGCCGAAATGTAAAAGGCGAGTACACTAGTGAGTCGCACAGAATTTTTCCTGTCACGGAGATATAAAACCACTTTATGCCTGCAGGTAGCAAAAGCTGCAAAACTCGACAAGTTTGAGATTCCTGCAAAGATTAAGTTGATGCCAGAACCCTGGACACCCGAGGCTGGATTGGTTACTGCTGCTTTGAAGATAAAGAGGGAACAACTCAAGGCTAAGTTTAAGGATGATCTCCAAATGTTGTATCAGTAATAAATGGTGCATTTCTCTTTGTTGCCTAGTTATGGTACATATTTGCAAGTTGCTACTTTTTAAGTTTGTGATCTTTTTTTCTGTAGAATGTGATTTTCTAACAAATTGGTGCCTATCTTTCTACTTGAAATTCAAGTTTGATGTTTGGGTGCTGAATGGTGCTCAGCTGAATTTCTAGCAACCAATTTGTCATATTCCAAGATTAACCGCCGTTGAGCAGTATAACTCGAGAGATTGAAACTTTCGTGTAGTTGTGTTACTTGTAGTCCTGCACCTGGTATGAAAGCACACCAAGTGCAGGCTGGAAATGAACTGTTTGACCTTTTTACCTTTTTGACCGCTTAAAAGATCTGTGTAATAGTGCACTGGCTGGGTATGGAAAGTATAGACCTCTAGTTATATGGTGAAGAAAACTTCTTGGAAGGCTGGAGCCGGTCCCATGTTTAGTGGAAACTTGAATAAAACTTGAGGGATAGAAATTTTTAGAACCAAGAATCACTAGAATAAGTTAAAGTCCTGTAAAGTTTATTTGAAATTGATGCTGTCAATAACATGAACTGTATTTTTTTTCTTCCCCGAGAAGAAACTGAAATGAAGTATTAGTTCATTTTTTTTCCTGTTGCTTCTTTTCCTAAGCTGTAGGCATCCTGATCTTTTTCATACACACACACACACACACACAGACAGAAAACTACGAAGGTTCGGATAGAAACTAAGAATTGCGCAGGCTGCTCATTCTTGTTCAGGAGGAATTCAATTCCTGTAATTTCAGGGTTTTTTTTTGTTTTATATATATATGAAGATCAGATATGAACTATCATTCTTCCATAATCTCCTGAAATGGAGTTTTTCAGCTGTGCCAGTTGTTTGTTGATATACAGAAGAGTATGAAAAACTTGTGATCTATTCTTGCTCCAATGATGTTTCGCTGACTGAAACTGGCATTTTGGATAGTGGTGGCCGTAGAAACAGATACAGAGAGGGACCCAAAAATGGCACCAATGTTATGGGAAGAAGCCAAGAACCTTTGTGATACCTACAAAGAGATCAAGTACCTGAATGTTATACCACAAATACTAATATTGAAGCAAAATGAAGAAGTGATACCTACAAAGAGATCAAGTGCCTGAATGTTATACCACAAACACTAATATTGAAGCAAAATGAAGAAGTACACATGCCACATTTAGAGAAATCTTACCACTTCCGAGCAGTGATATCATTGTAAACCCAAAAAGGAGCAAATGTAGATAGCAGAGTAAAATCAATGCTTGTAACGTGAACCTGCAACATAGAGGTCCAAAAGCATGTGTAGGTTCGTGTTATGTTAAACCATAGACTAGTTCAATCAAGAATATTGCAACTTGCAACTTAAAAGCAATATTACACGACCACAGAAACATAATCAAAGGGAAGAGGGCATAAACTAGGGGTAAAGTGAACCACCTTTTGTAACCTAATTATATTAAACCAAAGAGCAAAAATGTGCAGAAATACACACATGTGAAACAAAGATATAAAGACGCTTACAAGTTTGCTTTCCCTAAAGTACTGGAGAAACTCCTTCCAGACATCGCCGCCGGCAAAAATTGCATAAAGGATTAAGCCTAGTCCTGCTGCAAGTGATATCTGATATGTAATGGAGTCAGATTCTATTTTTCCAAATGAGACTACTTCCAAATACATTGTATTTCTTAGTGATACCTATTGGAAATTCAACTCCCTGTGGATTTGTGAAATCAATTTTATTGTTACTTGTCATTAAGTGGCTAAAAATTTTAAGTCGTATTTATGTAGAGCTTGGCAAATTCATGCATAGGATCACACTCTTACTCAGATTCACGCATATGTCAATTTTAAGAGGTAATTGGATTTTTAAACAAGTTCATAGATCCTTCATTATGGGAGAAATGGTAAATTCTTACCCCAGCAGTTAATTTTGATTCCAGAAAATTCAGAGGCCATTTGTTGAGCTCAGTTTCTTCAACAGGAGGAGGTGGCGGCCTCCAAAGAACAAAATAGGGTAGAAGAACATATGCACCACCAAAAAATGAGAGTACAAGAAATGGCCAGACAGGAATACTGGATTTTGAGCTGCAAGGCACAAGAATGAATAAGTCAAACTAACTGAATTCAGTCTGTGGTTCAAGCTGTTGACACATATACCAGTCAATCCCCTACATTTTAATTGCTGCTTGCATGCAAGGAACAGAGGCTAATCCTCAAGCCATTCAACGAAGTTCAACAGTATCAATATATTATTTCTCATGATTCCGCTAGTCTATTTCGCATTCACACAAAATAAAAGCATAATGAACAAGCAAAAGTAAATTCAACAGATTCTCGCTGAAGCCTCAGCATTTTCCTTATGGAGCAATGAGGCAAAAAGACACCGACTCTTACACTGTCAACTGAACTGAGGATTTCACACAAACAAGTTACAGAGTTCACACAATAATATGAAGAACAAAGATGAAGAACTGGAAGGGACCTTCTGCCGGTTGGAAGCAGTAACATGCTATACACTAAAGGCCACAAACCCATGATGTACCAGAGAGAGACAAGCACTGCATTCATTACAAAGCCATCATCTCCCCTCAAGTTCAGAAGCTTTTCCAGAAAATACACGTCCCTTGACTGCAAGTTCATGGCAAGTCAATTCCAACAGTCATGGCCCATATATTGGCTTAACCTCATCAAAGATACCAAACAAAATATACCCATTTAAAGAACTGCATAAACAAAATGAATCAAATATAAGCCATAAAAGATAAAACATAGGCCAATCAATACCGGGGTTTGATTAGGAGCAAGGTTGAAAACATAGTACATGAGTCCACCCCATAAGACAAAAAGCAAAATTGAGGTTGTCCAGTCCCTTCCCTTTTGAACATCTTCTTTGCTCCTCAACTCTGAAGACTCTTTGTCATCCAAATCTGGGTCTTTGGAGTTTTGAGAATCCAAGATGCTTTGACATTTTTGGAGAAGAAACCTTTTGCGAATTGGGAAAACGAAGGGTTTAAGGTTGTGGGGTTGAAGCACATCAGAGAACTTTAAGGTGGTTGTCATGTTGAGAAACGTCAAGTTGGTGCTTTTAAGGTTTTGGATTTGAGTTTTGAGTTTTGGTCTTGTGCTTGGAACTGGTGTGAAGTTGCAAGAGATGAGGACTGTGTTCGCTGACATGCTTTGCTGAAAAGATGGGATCTTTTGCACCTGTCATGGTACTTATTAGGCAACCACTCCGATATCTTCGAGGGAATTGCGTGGGATAAACCCCATTTCCCTCGAAATACCCGATATATACCTTAAACTACTAACATCTTTTAATTTTATGTAGGCAAATGATACGTTATAATTAAAGTAACATATATATTCAACAATAACTATATAAATTGTACGGGTCTATTATTTATGTGGTTTTTATTGAATGTGTATGTTACATTAATTATAACATAGAGGCTCTCTTTTATTTATATATACTTAAAAAAATCATGAAGAGTACTAAAATAACCTCAATAAAATTGTATCAAAACTGATTCCTTAAATCATAAAGTCGAGGAAGATCAAAAGAAGTAAAAAAATAATATTTGATGTTTACTCTATTTGTCTAAAAAAATACTTGACTCATTCAACATATTTGCTCGACTTACTCAACTCCTATACTTCACTTTTTACTCGATTGAATGATCAACTTATCCAACTTCTTTAAAAAATAACATAATTATTACTTGACTTGTTCAAAATATTTACTCGACTTTTATTCATTTTATTTTTAAAATTATTAACACTCGACTAAATTTATTTTCAAAACTATTAATATTCGGCTCATTCAATATACTTACTCAACTTCCTACTTGATTAGATACTCGACTTACTCATCTCCTTCACTTCTTACTCGACTAAATATTAAACTTACCAGACTTCATACTCAACCTTTTTAAAAATTACATAACTCTTATTCGACTTATTCAAAAAATATACTTGATTTTTACTCAATTTATATTAAAAATTACTCCACTTAATACTCGACTTGTTTAATATACTTACTTGACCAGATACTCGACATACTCATCCCCTTCACTTCTTACTTGATTAAATTCTCGACTTACCCGACTTCATACTTGACTTCTTTTTTGACCAATTTTTCAATCACTCGTAACTTAATTTTAGTCTTAAATCCTTATATTTTATGCAATAGTGTGTGTGCACAAGAACAAAAATGAATAATGTACTATTAAAACTTATAAATCATTAGCAATTACACTTGTAATGAAATCAAATCAACCCTAAGCATACAAAAAGGTTGCATTTCAAACATAACTTATCTATCACTTGACAATGCACCTTTTGAACAATTTAGTTTTGTCAAAAACCTTTGTATTTGAGGTAAGAAATGAAATAGTGAGAGAGAATGGAACCGTTAGAAAGGAAAAAATTGTGAGAAGAGAAAACCACGAGAAAAGAAAGGCAAGAGAAAGAAACCATGAGAGGAAAAAATGGTATAGATTCATGATTTTTTAAGGGTATTTTTAACTTTTTCTACCTTCATGAGCTATATGTATGTAATAAGGTATAGATTTGTTATTTAGGGACAAATATGGTATATTTAAATTTAAAAAACTCTTTTATATCTTGCGGATAATAATATTGGAATCCTTTACTTTTATTAAAATCACAATTAAAGGTCTACCTTTTAACCTTTTTTAATAAAGAATTAAGAGATATAAAAATAGACTCTGAAATTATGGAGTTTAGTATTTTAATTTTTCTTTTCATTAAAATCTCTAAGAGGGCATTGAATTTGAAAGATTGAAATTGTTATAGAAGATATTAAGTTGGCAACAAATTATGGCTTATCATTATTAGTTGTAGAATCAAATTCGTGAATGTTATTTAAATTTATCTCAAGAGAATTTTCAAGTAAGCAAGAGATTCATTATAGAAAAAATATATTTCCAAGTTAATTATATGTCTAGAAATTATAATATAGCAGTCTCTTATCTAACTAAATTATAAAACTTTTATAATTAGCTCGTTGTTAGCAATAGAATGCCATTTTCATTAAAAAAGAAGTCCTAAAACTTTATCTTTTTCTTCATCCTTTTTTTAGGGAATTTGTTTTCACACAAAATAATTTTTTAGTTAATTTAAAATTTAAAAAATCATTGTAGGTCTACCATTATAGATAAAAACATCTAATTTGTAACTGTTGGCAGTGTAGGATCTTCATTACAAATTTATAAACTATGTTCATAATTGTGTTTTCATTAAGAACAAGGATCTATATGTTATTACTCCATTTTCATCACTGCAAATCCGACGCCGTTTCCTCGTGGTTAACTGTCAGGAACGACCATTATCATCCATCTCACGGCTCTTGCAGATTCTCTATTCATCTTCTAATAGATAAGGCATTTCTCTCTCTCACTCTCTCCCGAAGCCATGGCCGAAGCTTCTAGAACGTTCCACACTATACTTCTCCCTTCATTCTCGCATCTCCACAAAGCACAATCTCCCGCTGGCTTCACAGCTTTCCCGCGCAAAAGATGTGGGCACCGAATAGTAGTTCACTGCTCAGTTTCAACAACTAACGACGCCTCTAGCACCAAAACTACAGTGACCCAGAACACGATTCCGTGGGGTTGTGAGATAGATTCATTGGAAAATGCATCAACCCTTCAAAAATGGCTGTCTGATTCAGGCCTGCCGCCGCAGAAGATGGCCATACAAAAGGTTGATGTGGGAGAGCGCGGTTTAGTTGCTTTAAAAAATATTAGGAAGGGCGAGAAGTTGCTTTTTGTGCCTCCTTCTCTTGTTATCACCGCCGACTCGGTAAAATTCTTTCTAGTCCTCCTCCTCTTAAAACATGGAGCAAACTGTTAGCTGGATACTCGGTCATGATTTCCATTCTTTGACCATGTGAATTAGTTAGTGAGTGCTGTGGTGTATTTGGCATTAGGGTATGCTTGAAATTGAAGTGCTGTGGCTTTTAAGTGACAATTGCTATGAAATGGAAGTGCTTGGTTAACTTTAGCTGCTAAGTAAAAGGAGGTGTTTACTGAACATTTTGGCAATTGTGCTTCAAAACTAAGCAAATTAAAGCATGATTTGGTACATTAGCAATTTGAGAAAAAGCAAATTACATTTTTTGCAATTAATGAAACCTGTGATGCTTCAACTGATTTCGTGGTAGATTATAGCTTACTGGAGCTTAAGATTCGTGTTTTCATATAGTGCACCGAGCAAAACAGCTTATGAATCAGTTTATCATCTAGTTATGATGGCTGTAGTTCTCTAGTTATGGGATCTTTTCTTAGTTTTCTGCTTTAGTGATTCTTCAAAGTTATTCTGCTGTCTATGTATAAAGTTTGACTTTGTGGGGGTGATAATTTCTCTCTCTCCATGGCATTTTGGACGATAGAAATGGAGTTGTCCAGAGGCTGGTGAAGTGTTGAAACAGTGTTCTGTCCCAGATTGGCCATTGCTTGCGACATATTTGATTAGCGAAGCAAGTTTCGAGAAATCTTCAAGATGGAGCAACTACATCTCAGCCTTACCCCGACAGCCATATTCCCTTTTGTACTGGTAAGTTTCCGTTCTTCAATTCTGGTTCGTATGTGCTTATTAAGGAGTTTATTCTTATACCACAGAAAGGGTCTACTCTCAGTTCTTCCCCCTACAGCCTCTTTATGTCATTTCAGGACTCGTGCCGAGCTAGATAGGTACTTGGAAGCATCACAGATTAGAGAACGGGCAATTGAGAGGATTACCAATGTTATTGGAACGTATGACTTTTTGAGCCCTTTTTTCTTCCTTCATGCATCTGCATCAGTTTATATTTTCATTTTAGTGCATTTCTGGTAATTCACTATTATCCCATCCCTCCTTGTGCAGATACAATGATTTGAGGCTCAGGATATTTTCCAAGTATCCTGATCTATTCCCTGAAGAGGTACTAATTCTATTTATCAACTGATATTCTTAAATGTTGTTTTGAAGCATATCTTTTTCTGGACCAGCTGCTGGTATTAGAAATGTTCCGTTTATTGTCTTTTGAATTTTCTTAACAAATAATAAATATATAACTTTTTTTTTTTGGTTCCTTGCTTAGACTTATAATTATTAACACATGAAAAACTATGATTTGATCAGTATAGTCCATTGTTTAAGCTTCTGATGGATGTTATGAACATTCTGCACTGCAGAGTTCCATAAACAATTAATTGTGTTGCTGTTATTACCCATAACCATCTCTAGTTTGATGTTGCTCCCTACTATGGATCACAGGTATTCAATATGGAAACTTTCAAATGGTCATTTGGCATTCTTTTCTCACGCTTGGTAAGTGAGCTTATTCAAGACGTCAAGGTTACTTTGCTGCTTGGTTCTTCTTAATGAAGTGAAACTATAATATGGTATTTAAAGAATAAAGATCACACGGAAAAGTTTTTTATTAGGGTTGTAAATAAACACGGAAAATTTTTATCGCTCAAATTCATTGTCAAATTGACTTCCATTAAGAATTTAGTCATATGCCGACTTTAGATCAGTACCTAACCAGCCCCCCAACACAGGTTCGGTTACCATCAATGGATGGAAGGGTGGCCTTGGTTCCCTGGGCAGATATGCTGAATCACAGTTGTGAGGTATGTTCACAGATTAGTCTCTTTCTGAGACATCTATCATTTAAAATCTGTGCTGGTAGGAACATATTTGATTTCTAACTTAGTCAGAATAATCTTTACGTGATGTAGGTGGAGACATTTTTGGATTATGATAAATCATCACAAGGAGTTGTGTTTACAACCGATCAGCAATATCAGCCAGGTGAGCAGGTAAAGAATATTTAGATATCCCAAATAATCATATTCTCATGTCATTTTAGAAAAAGGGACTCATTCCCACTCTCCCAAGTATATTATATATTGCCTAGACTTGTCTTGATCACTAGTTTGTGTAGATATAATATTCTTCAGAGCATTTACAGTGATACTGTTGGGTAGAATGTTAATTCATTTGGACAACTTGTTGCGTCGATTAATGCAGGTTTTTATATCATATGGCAAGAAATCTAATGGAGAGCTTTTGCTATCATATGGATTTGTTCCAAGGGAGGGCACCAATCCCAGTGATTCAGTAGAGTTGCCTTTATCTCTTAAGAAATCAGATAAATGCTATAAGGAGAAGTTAGAAGCTCTGAGGAAGTATGGATTGTCAGCGTGAGTACCTGATGGATTTGCTCAGTTAGTTGGTTGTTCCAAAACCTTTTATCAAAATTTAGTCAATATAAGGATTAAATATATTCGCTGTCAACCTCTTTATAACTGATGTCAGCCTTTAGATTGTGATCCTAGTCTCTATCTCCCAATGAAGATTTAACCATATGCCATAATTCCTTCTTATGTGATGTCAGCCTTTAGATTGTGATCCTAATCTCTATCTCCCAATGAAGATTTAACCATATGCCATAATTCCCTTCTTATGTGATGTCAGCCTTTAGATTGTGATCCTAATCTCTATCTCCCAATGAAGATTTAACCATATGCCATAATTCCCTTCTTATGTGATGTCAGCCTTTAGATTGTGATCCTAATCTCTATCTCCCAATGAAGCTTTAACCATATGCCATAATTCCCTTCTTATGTGATGCTTTATCTTTTTTCACTTCATTTTAGAAACTCATCAATGCAAGAATGTAATTTCCATGGGCAGATCTGAGTGTTTTCCCATACAAATCACTGGATGGCCATTAGAGTTAATGGCATATGCTTATCTAGTGGTCAGCCCTCCAAGCATGAAGGGGAAATTTGAAGAGGTTCAACAATTTTAGATTTATTTTCTTTTGTCTCAGATTTTTTCTAATATCATATAACATATCTAAAATATCTTTTAATCAGATGGCTGCTGCAGCATCAAATAAAATGACCTCGAAGAAGGACATAAAATACCCTGAAATCGATGAACAGGCATTACAATTCATATTGGACAGCTGTGAATCAAGCATATCTAAGTACTCTAGATTCTTGCAGGTGAAGGAACTTCTTTAACGGACTTATGACTCTGTACTTCATTCAGAAAACTTCTTTAATGTATTATAACATGTCGGAATTGGGGGACTTTTAGGCAAGTGGATCGATGGATTTGGATACGACATCTCCAAAGCAACTCAACCGAAGAGTGTTTCTGAAACAGCTAGCTGTGGACTTGTGTACAAGTGAGCGGAGAATATTATTTCGTGCACAATATGTAAGGATACTTTACTGATCTTTTCACCTTTTTTAAATCATGGTTAATGTAAGCTGCATCATTAGTACTTCAAATTGTAGTAGCTCATGCATTATAATCTTTACATACGCCTCAAATGCCATGCAAAATGTTCAATATTTGTGATTGAATGTTGCTCATATGACTGGTGTTGCAGATACTGAGGAGAAGACTGAGGGATATAAGAAGTGGAGAACTTAGAGCTCTAAGACTATTTGACAATTTCGTAAATCTTTTTAAATGAATACTTTGAGATGGGAATCTCTCCATGCCATCGCCAAATGCGAGCAACAAAGTTGTGTCCTGTGCTGCACATTTGACGGGTTGTTTATGTGACTTGTGCTTTTGAGGACACAAAGTATATGGCCCAACAGGGGCCATTGGGCTTTCCAGCCATGTTCCAATCTTCTACTATTTTTGTTTTTCTCTGGCCAAAATGTTTTTTTTTTTACAAAAATATGCTCTAAGTTAAATATTCATAGCCATAAATTTTAAAAAAGGAAAATTGTTCTAAATATCAAAATAGTTAGGTTCACCACCCAAGCAATTTTCTTTGTTAAAAAAAAAAAAGTCGCAAGTAATTTCCTCTAAAAAAGGGTAAATACATGTCTCTGAAAAATTTAACAAAGTGAAAATCTCTATCATAGAAATTTGGGTTATTGATGCAGAGAAAGAAATTGATGAAATCCTAATTAGATTTAAATGTATAATATTTAAGAATATTTTAATTAATTTATATTCTAATTTAATTTGGTTTCCTATTTAGAGTCTTATTGTTTAGGTATTGTTTATTTGGGTAATATTCCTAAGTTAGGCATAAATTTTATTAAAATAGGTTTTCTAATCATATTAGGATAAGTCTTACTTAGTATAAATAAGTGTCTTTTGTAACTTTTACAAGTAGAATTTTGAGTTCAATAACATTTCAATTTTCAAATCTCTTTGTGAGTATTTGAACAGTTAATTCTCGATATTCTGAATCAACGAGTCTTAACCTTGAAGTTCGCGGTATTCTTTTGAATCAACGTGAATTTAGTTGTTATTTTATTATGATATTCTCTAGAATTAACAGAATATTTTGAACATTGAACTTCCGCTGCATCAGTTGAAATCTTGAGAGATGTCGTAGGATTTCTTCAATGATGCAGAGCAAGAAATTGAAGAAATCTTAATTAGATTTAAATGTATAATATTTATGAATATTTTAATTAATTTGTATGCTAGTTAATTTGGTTTCCTATTTAGAGTCTTATTGTTTAAGCATTACTTATTTGAGTAATATTCCTAATTTAGATATAAGTCTTATTAAAATATGTTTTCTAATCAAATTAGGATAAGTCTCTTAGTTAGTATAAATAAGTGTCTTTTGTATCTTTTGAAGCATATGTTTAATTTCATTAATATTTGCAATTTTCAAATTTCTTTGTGAGTATTTGAGTTCAGTTAATTCTCGGTATTCTGCGGAATCAACAAGTTTTAACCCCTAAATTTACGGTATTCTTTTAAATCAACGTGAGTTTAGTTGTTCTTTTATTCCGGTATTCTCTAGAATCAATGGAATAATAAGATTTATGCCTAACTTAGGAATATTACTCAAATAAGTAATACTTAAATAATAAGACTCTAAATAGAAAATCAAATTAAATTAGAATACAAATTAATTAAAATATTCCTAAAATTATACCAACTTGGGCCGGGCCTAACTCAGCCCCAAAAGAGCTCTCAAAGGGTGAGGACTGCTCAGCGCTTATAAGCGACCAGGAGCTTTAGCTTGCCAGCGATGTGGGATAAGAGCTTATCATTCACTCTACCCTCACCCTCGGGCCTTGGCTTTGATACCAAACTGATGCAGCGGAAGTTTAATGTTCAAAATATTTCGTTGATTCTAGAGAATATCAGAATAAAAGAACAACTAAATTCACGTTGATTCAAAAGAATATCGCGAACTTAGGGGTTAAGACTCGTTGATTCAGAATACTGAGAATTAACTGTTCAAATACTCATAAAGAGATTCGAAAATTGAAATATTATTGAATTCAAAATTCTGCTCGTAAAAGCTACAAAAGACACTTATTTATACTAAGTAAGACTCATCCTAATATGATTAGAAAACTTATTTTAATAAGACTTATGCCTAACTTAAGAATATTACCCAAATAAGCAATACCTAAACAATAAGACTCAAAATAGGAAATCAAATTAAATTAGAATACAAATTAATTAAAATATTCTTAAATATTATATATTTAAATCTAATTATGATTTCTTCAATTTCGTGCTCTGCATAAGTTATTCAGGAGAGAAATAAATTTAAATTATTATTTTAACTCAGTAAATCGAGATAGTAATTAACCTCTAAAAAGAAAATTAAATAGTGAAAAGTACCTAAACTTTTATTTTATTATCCATTAATAAAATAAGGGAAATTATCAGCCATATAACTTTAAATGACACTAGTATCAAATGTGCTATAAAACTTTTCGCTTATATCACTCGTATACCCTATGTTGATAAAAGAGTTCTGGCGTCCACCTTTCTATTTACTACCGTTAAGAACTTAACAGAATTTGAGCAAAATGACTATTTTACCCTTTAAACTCAAAATGAGGCAAAAAATAAATTTACTTTGAAAATTAATGTAAATTTTTAATACACAATTTTTTTATTTTGTTATTAACAATATATTTTGTTATTAAAAAATATGAATTATTAATGGTACATATTATTAACAATTATCCATAAAAAAATATTCATCTTATACCATAAAAAATTTAAGTTTGAGCTTGGAGGAGTAGATCTTCAATAATTTAGGTTAAATTTAGGAGGAGTAGATTCGATTGTAAAGTAGCTTTTTTTTGCAATTATTAACAATTATCCGATAAATGGGATGACATGTCATTTTTATCAAAATATATCATATGATATGTCATGTTTTACTAGGTAAATGAGATGACATGTTGTTTTTTAAAAATACTAGATTACCCTTATGATGTTAGCGCTCGCAAACGGTAGTTAACAGATTGGTGAACGGCAGAAGTATTTTGTCAACTTAGGGTATATGAGTGATACACTTGAAAAGTATTGTGGCACTTTTAATATTGGTGTCATTTAAGGGTATATGGCTGACAAGTTCCTATAAAATAATTTGATAATTTAATCAAAGTAATTGATACATATAATGTCACATCTCATAAGATCTTAGTAATTTTGTTACAACTTAAAAAGTGCAAAATGCAAAACAATCACTTTGTCTATTATATGTATTTGTTATAGATAAATAAATAATAGAAAATTTTGGACTAAAAAATAAAGTACTAAATGGTACTTTGTTATTGGCTATTATTTAGCTTTTTTCTTAATTACTCAATAATATAATATACATCTATATTTATAGGATACAAATGGGAATGGAGTATACTCTTTTCCAATGTGAGACTTTAAGTTGTGAAGTCAATAATTTACAACACTCCCCAAACTTCATCACTTTAATTATGTACAACTTTCAAAAGAAGAAGTGGTATTAAACATGCTTAATAGTATCTAGTAAAACCTAGAAGGACCAAGCCTGGTCGAAGAGAAAAAAGTACAATGCATATTTTTCTAATATAAGTGCAGAATTCTTCTCTCTAAAATATACTACCTCAATGAAATGTCCTCTAAAAAATCATATACAAATTTGATTTGTTGAGTCGATGCATGTCTACTGTGGACTAACTTTTTAAATGTTGATGTGACAGAACTTTGGTAAAATGATCAACAAAATTATTATTGGAGCATATCTATTTGACATTAATTTTCTTGTCCTACTATAACTCATGAATGTAGAAGAACCTTAGTGAGATATGCTTAGTTCTATCTTTCTTGATGTATCATTTCCTAATTTAAGGAATAAAAGCAGCATTGTCTTTATATATAATTATTGGAAAATCTATTGTGGAACTCTAGTTATACATATCGTGAAATTCGACAGGCATTTGATGGAAGAAAATCTCACCAACTTCTCTCTATTTCGTAATTAGTATTAACGGTGCTAGTTATACAAACAAAGGGGAACAAGGAGTGTCAAAACTAAAAAGGATGAAACTATGCCTGTCTATGCTTACTAAATTTATAAAGATACTACAATATTTACAAAGATATACGAAGATATAGAAATCATATGATTGTTAATATTCCCTCTTAAGTTGGAGCCTGAAGATCAACAACACCCAACTTGCGCACATGATGAAGAAAAAGATCACAACCAAGTGGTTTGGTGAAGATATTTGCGATTTCCATAAAGCTGTGAATTTGCAAGGAAGCAATAATTTGGATTGCACTCATTCCCACACAAAGCGATAATCTAACTCAATGTATTTCGTACGCTCATGAAAGACGGGATTTTCAGCAATGTATAATGCTAATTGATTATTACAATAAATAGGCATAGAAGCGAAACGAGATAATCCAAGTTTAGCAAACACAACCTTAAGCCATTTATTAACTCACATGAGAGGTCTCCCATGGAATGATACTCAGTTTCAGATGTAGAGCGAGAAACAACATTTTGCCTCTTTATTTTCCAAGAAATCGCATTGGTCTTAAGAAAAGTACAAGATCAATAACTGATCGATGAGTAACAAGACAACTTCCCCAGTTGACATCACAATACCCTCAAATATGTAAATCACTAGTGGAAGACAATATGATACCTTTTCTTGGAGATTGTTTTAAATACTGAAGCCCCTTTAAAGCTACATCCATATGTATTGTGTGTGGTTTATGTATGAAACGAATTAACACATGCACAAAAAAAAACTATATCAGGTCATGTAATAGTTAAATAAATCAATCTCCTAATAAGACGTCAATAACTCAAAGGATTGGGTAAATGATCCATATTTGTAGTTGAAAGAAGCGAGTGTTATTCTATTGGAAAAGGTAAAGGAAGGGCATCAAGTAGTCCAACATCTTCTAAAATGTCCAAAGCATATTTTATTTGACATAAGAATATCACACGAGATTACCGTGCTACTTCAATACTTAAAAAATATTTTAAGGCTGTGTTTACTTGCTGGAGTGAGAGTGAGGAGTGTGGATTCCTCCCACTCCAGCATTTACTTCCACAAAATGGGAAGGGATTGTGAATCACATTCCGTGGGCCCCACCTATTTTTGGAGTGGGGAGTGAGAGTGGGACTCCCATTCCCACTCCCACTCCCACCTCCCCTTTTTTTTTATCATTTTATTTTTAATTTAATTTTTAATTTGATTTAATATTTTATAATTAATAAAATAAAATAAATAATATTATATTTATTTGAATAATAATATTATATTTAACTAAATAATAATTTGCATTGATTCTAAGTTAAAATTATTTTAAAATAATATTATTATATTAATAGAGAATTAATAAATATAATATTATTATATTTATTTTAAAAATAATAGTACTATATTTATTTAATATTAATAATAATAAATAGTTTATTCTAAGAAAATATTAATTTTGTACTAAATAATATTATATTATTATTTTATATAATAATAAATTTAATATAATTATATAAAATAAAATAAAATAATGTTTCATTTTATATTAGATTAAAATTAATAAAAAATTATGATTTACATAATTAAGAATATTATTAATTATTATTAATTTATAAATATAATAAAATATTTATTTTATTTTCCAAAAATATTTTTTATTAATTTTTAATTACAAATTATAATTCTTTATATAAGGATAAAATTGTAATTTAAAACAATTTACTCCCAATCCAAGACAAAGTAAACAAATAATTGGGATTCTGATTGACAATCCATACTTTTATTTAGTCTAATTAAACACCCTACTCCCACTCCCACTCCACACTCCTAATCTAAGGATTCTCACTCTTCAGGATTCCCACTCCAATCCAAAAAGTAAACGCAGCATAAAATGCTCAAAACTTTAATATAGAATTTCTGTGCAAAGAAAGCTTTAACATTGTTAATTTTTGCTGAATCATTTCGATTCACAGTAATGTAATCTACATAAACCAATACAAAGGTGGAACAAGCTCCACTGATTTTCAAAAATAAAGAATAATTTGCCTTGGATTGACGAAAACCTACTTGCTGGATAACAGAAGATAGTTTGGAAAACCAATTTAGGGAATCTTGTTTCAAACCATAAATGGACTTATAGAGTTTGCAAAATAAATGTTCTCTTTGTTTAGAAAAACACTGCGGAATTTGCATGTAAACTTCCTCTTCTAAATCACCTTTTGGAAAAGCATTACTGACATCTAATTGTTCCAAAATCTAACCATAAATAGCTGTAAGAGAAAGCATAGCTCTTAATGTCAAAAGTTTAACTACAAGAGAAAATGTATCATGATAATTAATACCTTCTGTCTGAATGTAATCTTTTGCCATTAATCGCACGTTGTTGCGCTCAATGGTACCATCTGCTCGATATTTTATTTTGTAAACTTATTGAATACCAATAACCTTTTTACCTACCAACAAATGAGTAAGCGCCCATGTGTTATTTTTCTGAAGATTCTATATCTCATCCTCCATTGCCTTGCACCATTTATGTAATGTAATTGCCTTTTATTAGGTTCTACCCCAGAGGTAATAATAGATAAAAAGGATTTATGTGTTTGTGTGAAATGGTGATAAAAAATGAAATTTTGGAGAGGATATTTCTTACCTGGTAACAAAGAAATAAGATTGACAGGTGTAGAAGTATGAGCAGTTGAGATGCAATAGTCCTGCGATAAGCTGGAGGTTATCGGTCTCATAAAGGCTGTGTGGGCTGTAGTTCTTTGGGTTCTATGGCTATATAAGTGTCATGTGGTGGATCATTTAATGTTTGAGGTACAAGTTGTGTTGGGTGATTTGAAGTGGGTTTAATGAAATAGAAACATACATTTTTTATAGGTTGATCTGTGGCTGGCTCTTATGGCCCACTCTCTTTTAGAACATTAGAGGAATTAGTTACTTCAATTAATATACAAAATATCATTGGACTCAAAAGAGTTATGATCCAAAAATAAATTATCTTCAACATGTGTAAAAGGTGCTGAAATACTTGACAATGTAATATCCTTAAAGGAATATGCTCCAAAAAAACGACATCACGTGACACATGAATTATTTTAGCTTCTATATCATATATACAATATCGTTTTTGTCCAAAAGGATACCCAATAAAAATGCCAGTCCTAGCACGTTGATCAAATTTATTTTTTATGTGTGACTTTTTTGCAAAACAAAAACAACAAAAAACCTTTAATTGAGACAAATCAGGTGCTACACCAAAAAGCATTTCATGCAGGGATTTACTTTGTAATACTTCACTGGGCAACTTATTTATCAAATATATTGCTGTAAGGACACATTCACCCCAGAATTTGATGGGCAAATTGTTTTGAAAACGTAAATTTCACGCAACTTCAAGGAGATGGCGATGCTTACATTCTACGACTTAATTTTACTATGGTATTCCTACACAACTTCTTTGATAAATAATACCTTTATCTAGAAAAATTTGTTTCAAATCTTTAACAAGGAATTTGGTCCTATTATCATAACACATCATTTTAATGTCAAAATTAAATTTATTTTTTAATCAATGCATGAAAGGGAAAAAGGTGCATTTTGGTTTTAGTTTTCATTAAATATAACCAAGTGCACTTGTAAAATCATCAACAATGGCTAAAAAATAACAAGCACTTGAAGAACTAATAGTAGAAAAAGGGCCCCGAACATCACAATAGATTAATTTAAATGGAGCTTTACTCTTAATACTACTAACAGAAAAAAGACATTCTAGTTCGTTTGGCCTTAGGATAAATCTAATAGATATAATTCTTATTAAAACTAATCAAAGGATAATATTTTGAATATAATTCTAAATGGCTAAGAGGAGGGTGGCCAAATGTCCAATGTCAAGTATCAATCTCATGTGTTGAAGCCATGTAGGAGAGGAAATTGTATGTAAAAAAGGGTCCTTGTAAAGTTTACCCTTGCCAATATTCTTCTTTGTGTACAGGTCCCGAAATTCACAAGAATTAAAAGAAAAGATGACACAATATCTATTTGATTTGGTTAATTGACTAACTAATAATAGATTGAATTTGATTGATTTGGTTAATTGACTAACTAATAATATATTGAATTTAAAGCTTGGGATATAAAAAACATTATCTAATAGAAAATTTGGTGAAAAAGAAACCTTTCCTATATGAGTGCAAAGGCTATTGTGCCATTTGGTAATTGAACAAGAAGAGGTACACGGCATGATTTATAGGAAATAAAGAACTTTAAAAAGCAACACATATGATTTGTAGTCCATGTATCTATTATCCAAGTATAGGAAAAATAAGAATTAAGAGTTATACTTGCAAGACTTACTGAATGTAAACTACTTGGGGAAGACAACATAGATAGGAGTTTTTAATGTTGCTCTTGAGTAAAAATATGTGCTTGTTGCTCTTCTTTGTTAGTTACAACTACTGCTGTAATTTTGTGGATAACTATTTAATTCAAAGCACTATAATTTTATATGCCCCAATTTCCCACAATTTGACATGTTGGCCTGCCTTGATTATTTCTAGAACTGCCATTCAAATTTCGACCTTCATTATTTGCTGAAACATTGTTGCCCCAAGTTCCATTTTTAAGGAAATTCTACTGCAATGGTTGTCAGTTTTGTGTAGTAAGAGCTGCTGCTTCCGGAGGGTCCCTCTAATGCATGAAGGTCTTGTTGTTTTTCTTCTTACCTTACAAATGAGTAAATCTTGTTTGCATTAGGAAAAATGGTCCATCAACAAAATCTGACTTGTTGTTACTGCATGTTTGTCATACAACCTTTAAAGAAACTTCATCGCACTATCCAACTGTTGCAACTAATTTACAATTTTTATAGTACCACAAACACATGGCTCTATAGGTTGTAATGAATTTAATTCATCCCAAAGTGCTTTCATTTTAGTATATAAAGGGAGACAAAAACATCACCTTGTCGTAAAGTAGAGATGACTCGTTTGAGTTTATATATTTTTGGTGAATTGGTTTGTTGAAAATATTCCTACAAATCCTACCATTCTTCTCTAGTAGATTGTGCATATAACACACTTCCCGCAAGTTCACTCGAAATAAAGGTCATCACTCAAGGCCCAACAAGATCATTACAATGTTGCCATTTACGACCATCATCATGATCCCGTTTGCTGATAGTCCTATCAACAAAACTAAGTTTGTTCTTTGCTTGCAAAGCCATTGTCATCACTTTTGCCCATGTACCATGGTTATTACCAGCGAGTAAAGATGAGAGTAATACGGTTGTTGGCTTATTTGAAGGATGTACTAGGAAAACATTAATCGTCAACCATAGCTCTGAAACCATGTAAAATTAGATAGGCATTTGATGCAAAAAAAACTTCACCAAATTTTCTGTATTTCATAATTAGTATTAACAGTATTAGTTATACAAACAAAGTCCATGGGGAACAAGAGTATCAAAACTAAAAAGGAAGAAACTATGCCTATCTATGCTTACTATATTTACAAAGATATTGCAATATTTAAAAAGATATAGAAATCATATGATCGTAATTACATGTTGTGAATGCGATGGATAATAAACTAGCAACAAAATTATGAATAAAGGTGTCCGAAAACTTCAATATTACCTTAGATTTGGTTATGACCTAAATGAGAATAACAATTGACAAGCCTTTGAGCTGGTGGGTTAGTCAGTAATATAGCTTGGGATCAAGAGAAAATTACAAAAAGAAATTGCAGAGACCATGAGAATTAAGAAGAAAGGGCTGAGAGAACGCATAGAAAGAAAAGGAATGAGGGTTAGCTGCCTTAATTTTTTTATTTCATTTATATTTTATATCTCATTATCATTTATAATTACTGTATTAACCTTCAAATTTTAAAATTTTTTCATGGATATTTAAGAATACATAAGTCATTTAATTAAACAAATAATAAAAGAATCTTAAATGAATGGTTAATATTCGA
Organism: Citrus medica; assembly: GCA_002013955.2. Lineage (NCBI taxonomy): Eukaryota > Viridiplantae > Streptophyta > Magnoliopsida > Sapindales > Rutaceae > Citrus > Citrus medica. Next base: position 214,749 of record MKYO02025501.1, on the reverse strand, counting down.
TTCATTTATGACCCATTTATTAAACAAATCTTATATGAATAAACAAATCAATATCTTTAAACTCATATTCAATTCGTTTAATTAATGAATTAAATCGAAGTCACCCGTTTATTAAATGAATTAATTTTTTCAGACCAAGCCCATTTAATTTGCATTAAATCGAATTGAGCAAATGAATCCTGACCCAAATTGCCACCGTTATAAACCACAACCAAATACACTTTCTGTTTGCTTTGTGTAATAGAAGGATCTTTAAGTGATTAAAGAAGTGGCAACAAAAGTCTGCTCAATAGATCACCATGAAATTGTTGTGTCATGGCCCTATTGGTTAATACACTTCATAAAGATCAGAGAGATAGCATGTATCTGCATAACCAATAAAATTAGGATTCTCTGTTGGATCACTTAAATAAAATAACCTTAAGTCTGTTTTCTGTAAAGATATCAGAAGATATGTTTAATGTCATTTCAATGTCATTGTGTTAGTGTTGAGTTAAATCTCACCAATAAGTTCATAGAGAATGCAATATCTGCTATGATGTATTGAGCTTGGTATAAGGGGAATGAATTCTTTTTAAGATTAAAAAACCGAACAACCACATGAGTGCTTAGCGGATGAACATTATTATATGGAGATACTTTAAGATTTTTTGAACATAAGCAGATTCATGGATAAACATTTTGTTTGTTTTATACTCAATCTACAAGTCAAGACAATATTTTATTTTCCCCATATCTTTCATTTCAAATTCTATCTTTAAATATTCAATAGTTTTTAAAAGTTCTTCGAAAGTTCCAATTACGTTCACGTCATCAACATAAATTACTATAATTGCTAATCTAAATTTAGATTTTCTTATGAATACACATGGGTAAATAGGATCATTACTCAAATGATTGTACCACATGTACCGAGATTGTTTTAATCTATATAAGGATTATTGTAACTTAATAGAATATAAAATACGATCCATTGATTTATATACTACATGCATTTTGAATCCTTCAGAGATCTTGTAAATATTAGTATTAAATAACACGTACCAACATGCAATTACTATGTCCACGAGACGGATGCCAAGTCTTTCTAAGACTGCTACACTGATTAAAAATAGAAAAGTAATGGCATTCATTACTGAAGAATATAAATCTTCATAATTAATACCAAGTCTTTATGAGAAACCTTATACAACTAATCGTACTTTGTATTTAGTCATTTAGTACGTTCATTACATTTCCTCACAAATACTTATTTGTATTTAAGGAGTTTGACATCTTCAAGTATTTGGATTATAGGTATCGACTTATTGACCAAGTACAACTTTTGATAAAGAATATCAATGATAATTAGTGATTTTAAGGTGGACTAACGCCATAACATGTAAAATAGTATAACCCACGCAAATTTTGGTAATTTTGTATACATAAGTAAACTTTTCACAATTATCTATACTGGTTAATCAACGATTATGTAAATTTATTTTGTTTATGTACATGTGGAACCGAATGTTCAACATCAATCCCAACTAATGTATAGTAGTCATCAAATGTCTTAGATGTGAACTCATCAGCATTATTTAGATACATTGTTTTGATTGTATGGAAATTGTGCTTTAATCTTATAATTTAGGCAAGCAATCTTGCAAATATAGCATTGCGTGTGGACAATAAACAAACCTATAACCATTGTATAGATGCATCAATCAAAAGCATAAAGTAATAAAATAGTCTACTGAATGGATAGATTGGTCCGTATATGTCTTTTTAAACTCTTTGTAAAAATAATAGAGATTCATGACCAACCTTAGAGAAGTCTAGCGATAAATTTTCATTGCAAGCAAGTAGTACAAACAACTCATCAGACAATAAAATATTCTAGTTATTTAATAGATATTTTTTGAGATTTTTAAAGATTTTTACGCATCATTATAGATCCTGGGTGTTAATGCAATCATGCTACAATTAAATATTTTTAGATTTGTGAACTTTTGGTTCATTACAGCATAACTCTCAATCGCGTTTAAAATTGTGTATACAATCTTACTGAAAATGTTAGAAGCTTTTCTAATTTGTATCACTTTTTTGAGACATTTTTAATCGTGCAGGGAGTTTTTACATTATTTTTATTTAAAGTCTCAATATGATATCCCTTTTGGTGGATATCTTAAAGCTAAGCAAATTTCTTTTATATCTTGTTAAATATAAAGCATTCTTGCTAACACATTCGAGCTATTTTGAAGCCTTCTATTAAGTCTGTAGGGTGAGATATCCTTCAAGTAATTCTATTTCTAAAAAAATATGGTTTTTATCTTAAAGATAGTATGTGTGCTTGCATTATCAACCAAGCATACATCGATAACTTTCGTCTCCAAGATAGATATTTTTTTTTATATATAATCTACAATGTTATATTAAACAAAAATTCATGTTAGACATCAAGATTGAATATAAATATTAAGTACATATGATGAAACTATTAAAAAAATAACATATTGGTAACTTAATAATTATAGCATAATAATGAGAGCTTTAATTAGTGTGGACATTTCCATCACCTATTGAGTGATTGATTTTTCCTCATATCTTTTCAAAGAAATTAGAGACATCAAGATGAATCTAATCAACAAGATAAGAGTTATTGACTAAATTAATCTCAATATTTCCTTTGTTTTTCTTAGATGCTTGGTAGAAGTCTAATAAATATTTATCCATAAGGCAGGTGCATGATCAATGTCCTTTTCCTTCAAATCAATACAAATTTCTTCATGACCATTTCTAGTATTTTTATTTTTACACTATAGTCCTTATTATGTCTATCATAAACATTCCATTTCTGGTGGCATCTATTATTGTTGCTTCGTTGTACTGAGTGCCCCTGACCACCACAAAGTAATAACTATGCTCTTTCTTGCCTCCTAATTACATCCATTACTGGCACACATATTTGCATTGACTTCTAGGAATGGTTGAAAGCAAGTTGGATGTAATTCATGATTAATTAGGAGTTCATTATTTTGTTCAGCAATGAAAAGAGATACTATCACCTCATACTATTTCCTGTATTGACGCTTTGGGTATTGTTCTTGGAGGATTACATTTGATGCATAAAAGTTAGAGAGTATCTTTTAAAATCACAATTGAAAACTTGGTTTTGACTTTTAATGAGATTAAAATTTTAGATTCTTATCAAGTTATCTTTATGACAAGCTTCGGGCTACAATAATAGTTTTCAAAGACAAATATATTGAAGAACAAAATATTAATTTATTGAAATTAAAATAATTTGATAGCCTGTTAAACCAGTCATATAAGTCAAAAAATAAATTAAACAAGCAATATTATAAAATAATAATATAAATGGTATCATAGAATAACCATATAAATTGAAATTGTTATAAATAATTAAATTAACAGCCATATAAAAACATAATAATAGTGCATAAAAGACATAAGTATAAATAAACACAAATAGAAAAATTAAATGACTCACATCAAATCAATTGTAATAAATATATAAGGTAATCAATATTATAATGAATTTTTTTTTCGTACTTGTAAATTTTTAGTTTTTTTTTTTCAATACCTCTTACATTATTTTACATATTTTACTTTTTATTTACAAGTTTTAGGCGTAATCTACAAAATTTAAATTTATTTTACAATAAATGTTGATTTACAAATTTTATGTTACATCTATAAGTTTTAGTTGTGTTTACCAATAATACAATAATTTATTACTCTATTGTTAATTTTCTTATTTTTCCTTCCATTTACAAGTCTCATATTACATTTACATAATTTGTGTTTTATTTTATACTTAATGTTGAATTACAAGTCTTAAATTATAATTGTTAATTTTTTTTGTTTCGTTTACCAATAGTATACTAATTTACCACTCTAATGTTAATTTACTTATTTTACATTCCTTTTGCAAATCATGCACTTCATTTATTTAATTTATGTTTTACTTTGCTCTTAATGTTGATTTACAGGTTTTACCTTATATTTGTAAGTTTTTATTTTGTTTACCAATGATATGCCAATCTACCATTCTATTGTTAATTTACTTGTTTACCTTGAATTTATAATTATTATGTTCTGTTAACTTAATTTATGTTTTAATTTACACTTAATGTTGATTTATAAATTTTATATTATATTTATAAAATTTTCTTTTATTTACCAATGATATACTAATTTATCATTCTCATGTTAATTTATTTGTTTTACCTTCTATTTATGAGTCTTATATTCCATTTACTTAATATATGTTTTATTTTACACTTACGAGGTGTTTTTTATTTTTTCAAAATCCAAATAAATTTGAATTAATCCGGATTCTGAATAGAGTGGAATATCTAAATCTGAATGATATTTATCTTTTATTTAAATTTTTGAAAATAAGTATTAAGTTGTTCTTTTTTTAACTTCAAATCTGAAAATTAGTACTATTACATTTGTACCCTTACAAAGAATGAAATCTCAATGAATATAAATAAGATAGTATTTTATCATAATATAAATTACTTTCGAGTGAATATATAGCCCTTTAATATTCAAAATTAGAACATGTTAATCAATTTTATTGTATTTATGATGTTTATATTAAAAAATTCATAAAAATTATAAAGATAAATAAAGCTAACTTAAAAAAAATAAAATGATAGAAATAACAATGATAACAACACTGTGTTATCACAAGTTACAAAGACGAATAGTAATACCAATTTGTAAGTTTATTTAGGTAAAGATGAAAATAAATTAATTATTTAGGTATATTTTACTTTGGAGAATATGTTTTGGTAATATCATTCAAACTTATTAAATTAAATAAAAAGCTAAAAAAATTGGTTTAATGACTGAAAATTTTCATTAAATTGAAAAAATAAACAGATTTAATAAGTTAATTTATTGAAATTAAGTCAATTAAGTTATTAAGTTGAAAAAACAAACGACTCCTTATTGTTGATTTATAAGATTTATATTAAGTTTAAAAGTCTTATGTTTTGTTTACATAGATTCTGATTAACTGCAGTATCATAAAAGATTAGACTATAGTTGAAGGATATCATAGTTAAAAAAAGATTTGTATGATCATTTCTAAAATCAATAGAATCTATGTGATCATCACAACAAACGTTAGAACGTTAATGTCTTTTTTCCTTTAATGTGTATATATTCTAATATTTCTTAATAAATATTTGGTCAAAACAAATATTATATCATTTGAGATACTATCTTAACTACATTGTGAATATGATAATACTCTTTTATAGATGACATTCTGTGTTGATCATGACAGAAAGCTCTGAAAATTGAGAGAAGAAATGATGCAGTAAGTTTAAGTTACGGCAACTCCTTAAACCTTATATTTCCATAGACGAAGGCTATATATTCTTTTTTGTATATCCAAAAAAATTGATCATGTCCAAACTTACTTATTATGAATCAGCTCTGCTGCCAGCTCTTATTTATGGTAAAAAAATGATTAAAAAAAAGCTTTTTATTTGGTGGTCAAATAAAATGTGCTTGAATACTCGACTGACCGTAATTTTACTCTGAATCGTAAGAAATTAAAGTCTCATGCATGCCGTAGCTGGTCAATTTTCTAGGCGTAAGTCAGGGGTTTATTTTTCTTAATCACATGTTCACTTTCATTTAATTACGAATTATATTGCTATTTATCCGTGATACAAAATTTTGGCTACAATAATAATATTCAAAAATAAATATATACGTAAGAATAAATATTAATTTATTAAAATTAAAATAAATTGATAGGCGGTTAAACCACTCGTATTAACAAAAAATAATAATATAATCGGTATTATAGAACAGACAGTTAAATTATTTATATTAATAAAAAATAATAATATAATCGGTATTATAAAACAATCATATAAATTAAAGTTATTATAAATAATTAAATTGACAACATAATAAATTAACAACATAAAAGCATAATAAAAAAAATAAATATAAATAAGCACAAAGTGTCAAAATTAAATGGTTCACGTCAAAAACCAACCAACGTTATCTTATAGTTTTATTCTTAGGAATTATAGGAAATAATTTGTGTTTCAGGGGCACTTACTCTACACCCGGCAGCATTATATCTCCGCCACCAAACTCCCAAAATCTCCCGGCACCAAAATCTCCAAAACCTTAAGGAAGTCGCGGCCTTGGCTTAGGGATTCGCAGACATAAAAGAGTAAAAATGGAGGGCTTGGTTTCTCCTAAAACGACACCCCGGATTTTGTTTCCGACGCCGAATCGCAGACCCAGTAAGTTTTCGATCGTTCGGTGCGTTCCGGCCTCCGCAATGGACGCGCACAGACGAAACGGTGTCGGTTTCACGCCCATTCGAGCTCAAAAGGTAACCTTTTTCGTGATGATTATGATTAACTGATGATGATGTTAACGCAAAGAGTTCTTTTTTCATGTACTAAGAAACTGAATGGGTGTGCTACTCTTGAAATCGTAAAACAAAAAAAATATTTTCTCTTAGTGGGACTTGCAAATGTAAAATGTATGGTAATTAACTGCCAATTTTTTTATTTTGGCCTGTCTGATAGCTAGTGAATCTATTCCACTGTTGATGTGGATTAAAAGTTACATTCACTCTATCCGGAACGTGCCCTTAGATTATTTGCTTTGGAGCTAAAAGATGTTGTAATTCTGTTTGTAGGCTGAGACCAAGGATGGGTCGGCTACAATTTCCTCAGTGATGGAAGATGCTGAAACTGCACTTAAAGCTAAAGAGTGGGAAGTGGGGATGCTGATAAATGAAGTCGCTGCTAGCCAGGGTATAAAAATTAGGAGACGTCCACCGACAGGGCCCCCTTTGCACTATGTGGGACCTTTTCAGTTCCGGATACAGAATGAGGGCAATACACCTCATAACATTTTGGAGGAGATCGTATGGCACAAGGACGTGGAAGTTTCTCAAGTAATCTCTCAACTTTATTTCTAATTATGTTTTTTCTTTTGATTATTTTGATGAGCGTTGACATTTATGCTAAACTCCTTTTTAGTTAAAACAGAGGAGGCCATTATCTATGCTCAAAAATGCCCTTGACAATGCTCCTCCAGCTAGAGATTTCATTGGAGCTCTTATGGCTGCCAATCAACGAACTGGACTTCCTGCTCTGATTGCTGAAGTAAAGAAGGCTTCTCCGAGCAGAGGAATCCTAAGAGAGGATTTTGATCCAGTAAGTATGCATGTTCTATAATTTTGCCCTTAATTGCCATCCCATCGAATTATTGTAGCTGAATTTGATATTGTTGAAAATTGAAATATAGTACTCACTACCTATACTCAATTCAAATTGTTCCTTGTATATTCTAGAGCCCACAAATGTAATGAGTTTTGACCTTGTCTAAGCATCTAGGCCTCCTCTAACTGTTGTTCTTTCTCTATCATGTCCATCAGCATATACATGTAGGTTTATTTATTTATTTATTTATTTTTTCTCGTCGGAAACTTTCTTGTGATAGGTTGAAATTGCCCGATCTTATGAGAAAGGTGGAGCAGCATGTCTCAGTGTTTTGACAGATGAAAAGTATTTTAAGGTAACTTCCATCTTTTATGCAGTCATGTGCTTAAATTTTGATATTAATGTTCAAATGATTGTTTGCTTCCTCTAAAATGTTTCTGTTCTTAACAATTAAGGGAAGCTTTGAAAACTTGGAGGCGGTAAGGAGTGCAGGAGTGAAGGTGTGCTTTTTTATCTTGTATTTCCTGTCTGTGTTTTTAGCTTTGTCCATCTTCTCGTACAACAATTATTAGTATCAGTTATGGTTCTAATATTTTTAGGATAAGTTATTGTTCTAATGCCCGTCACGTTTGCAGTGCCCCCTATTGTGCAAAGAATTCATTGTAGACGCATGGCAGATCTACTATGCCCGAACTAAAGGTGCAGATGCAGTTCTTCTGATTGCTGCTGTTTTGCCTGATCTTGATATCAGATACATGACTAAGATCTGCAAGATGCTTGGTTTGACTGCACTTGTTGAGGTTTGCATGGGGCTTCTTTTATCATTTGTTTGATTCCCATAACTATTCCTGCAACTGGCAATGTCTGAGATCACTAGTTTATGCTTGAGTATAAATCCTAGTTGTAAAACATTAATTAGTTGCTGGTTCTCTATTATTATGAAGATGAGAGACTATGGTTGGTTCTTTAGTCTCCTCATCATTACTGCATAAAGTGGTCACAAATTGGATACTAAATACTCAACCTCCCTTGCTTCAATCCAGGTTCACGACGAGAGGGAAATGGATCGTGTTCTTGGAATTGAGGGGATTGAGCTTATTGGTATCAACAATCGGAACCTTGGTATGCTTTTTTAACTTTATAAAAATTGATTTATTTGTGGAACTTATGATCCTTGTACCTTGTTTGGCCCTCTTAAGTATCTTTATAAATTGGCTCAGGATAGACTTACCCATCCTGGCTTACTAGCAATTTCTATTTTTTCTTATCCCACAGAGACGTTTGAGGTTGATATTAGTAACACAAAGAAACTTCTTGAAGGAGAGCGTGGTGAAATAATCCGTCAAAAGAACATAATTGTAAGTGGTCCTTTTACCAGATAAGACTTATTCACGAAACAGATGTTTTGTGCGGGCTATCTTCTCATATATTTTCTTCATTTTGGATTCCTTTCTTTTGACATTTTCAGGTGGTTGGTGAATCTGGGCTATTTACTCCCGATGATATTGCATACGTACAAGAAGCTGGTGTTAAAGCTGTAAGCTTTTTCACCTTACATATTCTCCCTACATGCTAAATTCCAAGTTCCACACATTATTTTGACATTAAACACAGGATTCATTTCATTTGAAGCCTAGATGTATATAATTCCTCAGTCATGTGGTTCTTCAACAAATGACGTGTGATATGAGTGTCCCTTTAATGCATTAGTTAACTTTTGCTCCGCAAACATACTTGCTAAAACAGTAGCATATGTTATGTAAATTAGATGAGAAAAACTAGACAGAAATGCATCTTAGAATCTGCAATCAATTATCAGTACATGTGTGGGAATAAAGTTTTGTTACCCTCTTGCAGGTTCTGGTTGGGGAGTCAATAGTGAAGCAAGACGACCCCGGGAAGGGAATAACTGGACTTTTTGGAAAAGACATTTCTGTATGAGCTCCTATTTTATTATTTCTCAGAATGTACGGCTGTATGTTATTCAGATGGAAGATGAATAAAGTCACCTTTTGATCGATCGATTAAATATACCGTCCCCCTTATTGTATTCTATAGCCTTATTTCCTTTCCTTTTGAATTTTGTAACTTTCACTTGTGAACTGGAATAATGTATTGTATCTGATAGTAATGGTATTGTTGTATTGATTGAGAGTAATAAAAGAGAACTGTGGTCTCTGCGTTTCACCTGCTAGTTCCCCCCAAGAAAAAAGGGGGGTCGATCAGAATATGCAAGATTTGTTTGGTGTTTAACCAAAAAGAAAGTTTCAAAGTGATAGTTAGAGTCGGAAGATTCAAAATTTAAAGCTGCTGTTGATGTTAAATGTAACCTCCCTCCTGGCCGTACTCAATTCCATTTGCTCTTCTTTATGAAGTAGGTTAATTAATTCCATTTTCTCTTCTTTATGAACTAATTAAGTCGGTCACTTCTTATGAGAAGCGATCATATTGCCTACCATGCAATAAAATCAAAGCGTCAGTTTTAATTAATTACTAATATTTTTTTAATTATCATGTTCACTATCATTATTAATGAAGATGAACGTACATGCGACAAAACTTTATTAGATGATGCATGCATGTTCCGATCACATTCACACGTTTGATTTTTGGCCTAGACCAATCCTTACGCAAGCTTTTGACATCATTTGAGAGCTGGGGCTTTAATAATGATCAGCAGAGGGGCCAAAAAAAGGTAGGGCTCGAATGACAAACAAAGTCTCATTTATTATTCTAAAAAAAAATAACAAATACCAAAAGTTCTTTTCAATCATTATCATCACGAGCTCCTGTCACGTGTCAGAACAGTGCAGCAATTTTTGTTTTTCTTTTTCGTTTCCGTTTCCTCTTCTTCTTCTTCTTCTTCTTCTTCTTGTATCCAGTTTTGTTCATGGTTTCGTTTTGCTTCTCACAAACACACGCAGGTGGTGGACATTGGATAAGCACACGAGAAAGAAAGGTGAGTTCAATTATCTCCCGACATTGACCAACACCGTTGATTGGATGTCGGCGGCGGCGGAGAGTGAGTTGGAGTTCCGGGCTGAAGGGGACGACGCGTGGTACAGCGTGCTGGTCGCCGCTCAAGGCGAGAGGCTGACGGTGAAGTACGTGGGGTTTTCGGATAACCTGGACGAAGTGTTCGAGGCCAGCAGGTTCGAGAGCTTCGAGGAGTTGAAGGAGTTTGAAGGGAGGTTCCGTCCGGTGTCGGTACAGTTACAGGACGAGGAATGCTCCAAGGCCGTCGAGGGCTTGCCGGTTTGCGCCTCCCACTCTTTCAACGGCTTCGACCTTCGCTTCTACGACGCCGTTATCGAACACGTTAGTACTTTACTTCTCTCTGCCACTCTCTTTTTTCAAAAGATCTTTTTTTCCTCTTTTTTTTTTTTCCATTTTGCTGCACTGAAATTGGATGATAAAAATTTGATCTTTTTTGGGTTAAAATGTTAAAGGCTTCCCCCCCCCCCCCCCCCCCCCTTTTTTTTGTTATATTTTTTAATTTTTCCCCCCCCCCCCCCCCTCTTCTGTCACGATCTCCCTCTCTGAGGGAGAGACCTTTATCTAATTATCTGAAACTCGCCGAACCCAGTTTTAGGATTTTCTGTTCCTCAAGCCGAATGAAGTGTTTGTGCATGTCAATGAGTCAACATTGACTTTTAATTGAGTGATGTGTTGTGATCCTGGTAACTATTTGGTGTTGTTCGACTGGATTAATGTTTAGATGATTGCTTCTTGTTGGAGGGAATTTCATATGGGAATGAAATGATAAATTTCCATTTTCAACCCCGTTCCGGAAAACAATATGCTTCTTGCAGGTGATTACTGAAAGGCATTCTAGAGCAAAGGGGGAAGAAGAGTGTTTGTGCACCTTCGTACTTGTTTGGCAGCATGGCCCCGGTGCCGGCATTATGATGGAGAAGAAGATTGAAAACATATGCCTCGTCCAGTCTAAGGAGAAACCCGATCGAAATGTGGCTTTATTTCTGGAGAGAGCAAAGGAGAAAATTGTAAGTACCACTGCTAGATTTCAACTTCTAAGTTCTATCTGCTATATTACCTCCTTCGGTGGTAATGCTTGCAATAAAGAAAATAGTAGCTAGTTGTTTAGCTGTCGTGTCTAATGCAGGCAAGTCAATTTTGTATACGGTGTTCTAGAATTGCTCGAGTACAATCTGTTTTCACTAGCAAGCGTTCATTTAGAGCAATAATTGATGTTTTTTCCACTTATTGCAGGGTAAAAAGTGTGCCAAGCGGTCGGTCAGTCAAATTCATCCGTCTGAAGGTTTGTGCCCATGCTTTAAAGACCCAACTCTTTTATCAAAATGTTGTGCTCCTGGTAGTGACTTCCAATTTAAGACTTCTATGAAAGGACATCTCATTAACCATTTAACTTCTTTCCATTTTCTAAAAGGTAGGTTGGGCTGAGGATATTAATGAAATCGACAGGCAAGATGCTGATCTTGGAAGAGCAGACAATTACTTGATATTAATTGAGAACTTGGAGAAAGATTTATCTCCTTCAACAATTACTGAATTCATTCACCAACAGACTTCAATAGTATCTCAATCATATGTTTTCGCAAGTTCGTCAAAGGAGTTGTATGCTCGAGGAGCAATTGTGTTGAATACTCATAAAGATCTTCAAGTTTTATGTAAATTTTTTAATAACCCAGGACATATCATCATATCCTCTAGAGGAAGGTAAGCGATGCCGTGCAAGTATAATGCTAATTTCCTCTTTGTCTAACAGCTCCCATTTAATACTTCTTTAAGATATTTGAACCTGCTCTGTTTGGATTTTCGGATTCTATATTTCTGCTTTAATCACTGCCTGCATTGCCTGCAGGCCGTGGGTGGTGGCCAGAAACATCTTGTGGCGTGATATATCAGCGCCAACTGGGACTTGTCTGCTTAAATCTCAGGTTATAGCTGTTGTTAACTTTTTTTAATTCAACATCAGATATGATGGCATGATGCTTCTTTGTGAAACTTGATTTTGATGGATTACATTTTGCAGAAGAAACTACAGAATGGCAATGCTGGGATTAGCCATGAATTGAAGCTTGCTTATTCTGGAACTGAGGAGTTCAAGAAAGCTAAGTTGCTGAGGGACTTACACGCAGATTTTACTTTTCATTTAGAGCGACTACACAAGAGGCTGGCAACAGAGGAGAAGAAGATCTTGCAGCCACCCCCTGCTTCTGTATAGCTGCTGACAATGGAACCCGCATGTTTGTGTTGTACAGATACAAGTGCTGTATGGGGGGAGGAATTAGTCACCGACTTTTTGGTGTACAGTCTGCTCAATCTACTACATAGAAACTTATTAGTAAAAGATAATAAAAAAAAAAAAAAGGACCAGTGTTTTGATGGGTCAAAAATAGCGTTTGTAAAGTTACTAATGAGTAATGTCAATGCGACCAAACTCACCAGATAATAATAGGATACACGAAGTAGCAGCTTTTGATTGTCTTGGCAGTTCTCGTGTTACCATCAAATTGAAGTATTATCATATTCTAAATTTTCTTCTTATCATTATTTGGATTTAATCTTTAAATGAATGTTCTCATCCAGTTCAATTATGTCATATGAACTTTATTTTAAAATGAATTACTTATGGCAGTGATAATGACAATAAGAGAGAATTTCAACAACCGATGTTGCTTAATTGGATAATCCCATCAAATTGAAGAACGCATTTAAAGACTGATTATGAAATGAAAAGCGACATCGTTTAGACTTTAGAGTTCCAAATGGAAGTTTGCCTCGGTCAACACTCCCAACTGAAACTGTATCCTAAAGAAAACAAGTATATTACAACTTCTAAACCACTGGTGTTAGTTATCAAATACACTTCTGACAAATCAGCCACTCTCTTGGCTCTCATGTTATGACAGATCTTCAAGTCTGAGACATTAAAATTATTAATCTAGAGATAAATCACAGATTGATATGGACACATTGTGGTGCTTGAAGCATGTAGTACTAATGATAATGCTGGTGGGTATGCTGAGTTTTGTGAGGATTACACAAGGCATAAGATTTGAAATAGACAGAGAAGAAAGTGTCTCATAATGTTGAATGTGAAGGTGACACTCTTCATTGTTCTTTTGCTGTCGTTAAGGCTGATAATCCACGGCATTAATCTGATGAAGGTGTTAAACTCACTATATGCATCATTCTATTTGTTTTCCTTTAGCTTTGTTTTATTTTTCAGGTTTCATTGTCCATTATCTTGCACGGATCACTGATCATTTTTTAATGGTCGTTGAGATTATCAGGTGACGGGACCTTCTGGCGAACGTGTTCATGACTTTGACTGCAGGAGCACTGCAATGTTCGAGTTTGTGGCATACAAGAAAGGGCTTTACAAGTTTTGTTTCATCAAGTCTCCTTATCATGAAGCACTCTTGATTTTGTTATACATGTTGCTCACTATGCTTACCACGATCAGCATGCCAAAGACGGTGAGAACGAAACAATCTTCCTTCCTTTCTTCTTTCTCTCACTGATGATTTTTGTGAATATCTGCAGAGCATATTAATCCCATATTGGATCAGATAGCAAAGCTGGAGGAAGCACTTTACGACATTCACTTTCAACAGCATTGGTTTGATGCTCAGACCGAACGCCAATCCATAGGCAACAACTTTACACTCATTTCCGCTAATCCTGATAAAATCTGGAAACATTGATTGATCAATGGATTTAACTTGACTGGTAAAGTGAATAAAGCAATGAGCCGGAGAGCAATCTACAAACCGATGCTTGAATCCTTTCTCCTTATCACGGCTAGTTTTCTCCAAATCCATCTTTTGAAGCGCTTGTTTGACCGAAAACAAGGACTATCAAGAGTTTAGAGTGCAATGCATGTTCATTCATTATAACACGACAAGCTGGAGGTTTTGATTTCCATGTCTGTGCGCCTGTTTTAGTAGCTAGTCCCATTCATACTAGTAAGTTTCTCTATATGATGTGTGCCAAGGCAACTGTCTGTAGATCGTTTACATGTCTTTCCTTTTCATGCTTTAATCTTCTCTTTTGGGGAATAAAATGCCAGATAATTCATCAATGGAGGGAAATTAACTGGTCGCCTGCAGCAAATTAGGAAACCAGTATTCTTGGAGAACCATTCTAGTATGAAAAACAAGTGAGCTCCATTTGCCACAAGTACACAGATTCACACAGAAAATCACATTCACTTGAAACAATAGAGAGGAGAATTTTCACAGAGAAAAAGAGTCGGTGCATGAAAAACTGAATGAAGGGGAGTAGTGGAACCCGAGTAAGGACTTATCACAAACATAAAATATAGTTCTTTTATAATATTCTTCCGTAGGATCGCACCATCACCAAAGCTTAAATTCACAACAAACAGATTCCAGTAGGACCTATCATAGCTTCTGATAAGCTCCAGTCTTCCGGATCTTACATCGTGGCTGGACATAGATATATGAAGCTTTTCTTGCAAAGCTCTTAAAAGAAAAGAGCTTCCTATGATTCAGCACGGGCAGCTTGCATGCAGCAAAACCATTTTTTCTGCAAATCAATGCATTTGCAAACATCAAAATAAGTAGACTGGTCAACCTTAGAATATGGTACATGTGTGCTGTTTTCATTTCAAAAGGGTATATACTAACAATAAACAATAACCATTTATGTTACTTCATATATTCATCTTTCATAACCACCTTCCAAAAATGGAAACAATAGCCAACCAATTGGATATCCATCAAGCCACACTAATTTTCTGTCATAAAAGTATATGGCAAGCAATATAAGTATTAGTTCTAAATACACAGGGTGGATACTGGTAAGTTATATGTATTGTCATAACATAGTATGTCTCAGATACTATAACTGTGACACCACATACTTCCATAATGTTTTTCAGTAAAATTTGAATGTAAAGGATTTTCCTGCATAGAGGACATGTTCTGTTGATGAATATCATTTGAAGTGGGAGATGGTACCGATTCCGGAGAAACTAGGAGAAAGCCATCTAGAAATAATTTGGCCATGAGAAGTATACACACATTACAATCAACTGAAAGTTAGATTGCAAATTCTTTAATTTGATCACCGGTGTACCAAAACATTTTCTTGAGGTATTCAACAACTTCATAAAACTTAACCTGAATCATCAAATTGGTGGAGATTCTAATCAAACAGCAACAAAAATAAGGTATTAGGAGGTAGTGGCAACTTACAGACTGAGGCTTTCCAAGTACAGCTCCATGTTTAAATTGAGAATCATCCTTCACTGGTGAGTCAGGTTTGCCACCAGTCTTTTTCTCATTTCTTGCCTTGTTGAAAATAACAGTGAATCCCTCCGCTGATGCTGGATCGTTCACATCCCATTCACCAAACTTTGGCAATGGTCCACCTTTCTCCTGTAGATATTAAAATTTCACTGAGAGGTCACACATATCAGAAGAAACTTGCCATAAATAAAAAATGGATAGGAATGGCAGCGGAAAAATCTACATAAACGCTAAAGCCCTGAATTTTGACAATTTCTCTAGAAACATAAACATAAGTTAGCCAAAAAGCGGATGGGCACTTAACATGCATTGAAACAGACGCATCAACAGAGGAAACCAAGGAATTCATCCAAGAAATCAATAAATGATGTAACAAAACCCAAATTGTCACAAAGAAAAAAAATAAAAGTTCCTCAAAAAACTATCATTCCATCTCCACGCCAGCAGCACAATATGCCCAGCTAGCATAAAGAATAGCCTCAGTACAAAGACATATCTACTTTTAGTTTCCTAATACCGCATAAAAACTTTGTTTAAAGTACCCTATTGGCAGAACTTCCAATATTTGCATTCATATACCAAAAGAGAAAGCAACAAAAATCAAGACACTCAACCAACAAGCACCAAATTGAAGCAAATAAATTACAGGGTAGAAATAAGCAACAACCAATCACATCTGAGCTCATCAATCTTCAAAGGATCATGTGGGGTGTTGAATTAAATCCATTCAGCTGAAAGTAAACGAGCTTATTAAAGACACATAAGCTACTGCACAAACCCACAAGCTCTAAAAGGAAACAAAACAGTAATCAGCCAAAGGCAATAAAAGGGGGGGAAAAAAGAATTTTTTATTTGTTTGTTTTCCATAAATCGAAAAAGAGCTTACAGCCATGGGGGTTGAGGAGAAAGATTTGAGAGGGGAACTTCGAAGTCGTTTTTCGTTGATGCTTGCTGCGTTTTAAGCTATTGAGTTTGGCGTGTCCGCTTTGTTCTTCAATTGATAATGAAGAAGAAAAAGGCAAAAAAGAAAGAGAAAATATTTTTGTAAGGGGGAGTGGGTCCAATGGGCCAAGGACAAGACATGTTGTTGTAAGAATGGAAAGGGTGGATTCCCAGGGCCCACGTTTTTGAATGAATGAATGAATGATTGACTTCAACGGTGTTCGGTTCTTCCAGCTAAGCTTTTCGTTCATAATGCATGTTGCAATTCCGTGGGAGCCATGATCTGATGGGATCAGGTTCTTGGTAAGGTAATGTGCAACGTTGGAAAAGTGATAAAACCAGATCCTTAAGATGACTTGCATGAAAAAGTTTTTTGACTTTTGACAAAAGCCGAAAACCTGTTCGCTGTTCGATTTGGTCAATATGTTAAATTACTTCGAAGTTTTGAAGATTTTTAATAATTTCTAATGTATGAAAAGGTTATTTCACACTAAAGGATCACTGGAGCCGACTTTCTGATCTTAACGTGACGACACGATTACTTAACAGCAATCCATGCGGCACATAGATAAGTTGGAGCAGCCCGTTATATTAATGTATCTTTCGACGCACTCCTAGGCTTAGATCATTTAAATCATCCAGATCATCTGCTGCCGGGCTCAATCCTTGTATTATTTAAAATACGCAAAAATTTATTTAGTCCGTATATTTTAAGATTAGTATTTATTTAATTTTTATATTTTTAAAAATATCTCAAAATGTTTTTACCGTTAAAGTATTGATACCCCTATAGTTATTTTTTTTATTTCTTTTGGCTTACTTTTACAATATTATCATTTTATAATATTTTCTTTATTTGGACATTAATAAAAAGAAAATAAATAAATTACTAATTTAACCCTAAAAAATAAAAATATATATTAATTTTTAATTGTCAAAATTTAAATTATTACTTTTTATTTCTTTTGACTTACTTTTATAATATTTAATTATTTTTTTATTAATGTCCAAACAAAAAAATTATTATAAAAGTAAGCCAAAAGAAATAAAAAGTAATAGTTTAATTTTTGACAATTAAAAATTAATATAACTTTTTATTTTTTAGGGTTAAATTGATAATTTAATTATTATTTTTTATTAATGTCCAAACAAAAAAATTATTATAAAAGTAAGCCAAAAGAAATAAAAAG
Organism: Citrus medica; assembly: GCA_002013955.2. NCBI lineage: Eukaryota > Viridiplantae > Streptophyta > Magnoliopsida > Sapindales > Rutaceae > Citrus > Citrus medica. The sequence continues at coordinate 197,139 of MKYO02025501.1, read as the reverse complement.
TAATAGTTTAATTTTTGACAATTAAAAATTAATATAACTTTTTATTTTTTAGGGTTAAATTGATAATTTAATTATTATTTTTTATTAATGTCCAAACAAAAAAATTATTATAAAAGTAAGCCAAAAGAAATAAAAAGTAATAGTTTAATTTTTGACAATTAAAAATTAATATAACTTTTTATTTTTTAGGGTTAAATTGATAATTTAATTATTATTTTTTATTAATGTCCAAACAAAAAAATTATTATAAAAGTAAGCCAAAAGAAATAAAAAGTAATAGTTTAATTTTTGACAATTAAAAATTAATATAACTTTTTATTTTTTAGGGTTAAATTGATAATTTAATTATTATTTTTTATTAATGTCCAAACAAAAAAATTATTATAAAAGTAAGCCAAAAGAAATAAAAAGTAATAGTTTAATTTTTGACAATTAAAAATTAATATAACTTTTTATTTTTTAGGGTTAAATTGATAATTTAATTATTATTTTTTATTAATGTCCAAACAAAAAAATTATTATAAAAGTAAGCCAAAAGAAATAAAAAGTAATAGTTTAATTTTTGACAATTAAAAATTAATATAACTTTTTATTTTTTAGGGTTAAATTGATAATTTAATTATTATTTTTTATTAATGTCCAAACAAAAAAATTATTATAAAAGTAAGCCAAAAGAAATAAAAAGTAATAGTTTAATTTTTGACAATTAAAAATTAATATAACTTTTTATTTTTTAGGGTTAAATTGATAATTTAATTATTATTTTTTATTAATGTCCAAACAAAAAAATATTATAAAAGGGTAATATTGTAAAAGTAAGCCAAAAAGTAACGGTAGAGGTATCAATACTTTAACGGCATGGACGTTTCGAGACATTTTTAAAAATATAGGGACTAAATGAACTTTTACCCACTCGGGATTTATGGGCTAAATTGTTCGTAGAGCTATATTATCTTTTTCGGGATTTGATTCGTTATTTCTCAAACTATAGTACCAATTATTTGGGAACAAAAATAATTCAAAAAAATTTGCTATTTTCACAATTAGTCATCCAAACTTTTTCCTATCATCATTAGTCAAAAATCATCTCAAGTGCCGAAAATACCTCTCCCATTCCACCAAGCTTCCTCCCTCTCCTTCATTTCTCTCTCTCTCACCGCCGATTTCTCTCCCAACATGTTCACTCGTCACCGGCGACTTCCCGGAGTCCATTCTCGACAGCCAACATCACTAAAATTATTGTATTTGGGCTAAAATCAAAGGTTAGGTAAAAAAAAACCTTAGATTTCTATTTTCTATTTTCTATTTTCTATTTTCTATTATTCTTCTATGTTGTGGTTTTTGTGTTGTGTTGGTGATGGTGAGTGAAGATTAAAGGGTTTGTGATGTTGATTTCATGGGTGAAGTTGTTAGTGTGGTGCATGGGTGAAGAAGTTGCCATGGGCGTGGATTAGATTGAGTGATGGCGCGCGATCTGTGATCAGATGCGAATTACGCGACAGGGGTGTGTCACGCGGCTTGCGAGGTGTGACAGGTGCGATGTCACACGCGGGACATGTACGACAGATTACTTGTCACACTAAGTTGCTTGTCGCACCAAATTACAATGGTTTTATTTTACGTGAAGTTAATTTTCCTTTTATTTTGTTATAAATGCAACGTAATAATGTTATAAATATTACAGATACATGACGAAATCAGAAGTATTGAGAAACAAACAGGGCAGAATGAAGTTAGCTTATGCCGATCACTTTCTGGGGCGAATTTCAAGTATATGTAACTTTTCTACAGTCGTAAAAGCCATCGAGTGAAAATTAACAAAACAACAGTTACGTCTGTTCAAGGACAGCATATTTGGGCATTTCTTGAAGTGTCGAAGCTTTCTGTTCACTGGTGTAATTTTGCACAATGTTTTGCTTAGGCAAGTGGTCCATGGAGAATACAGGGAGGAGGATCAATTATGGTTTCAAATTGGTGAGCATTTGATACGCTTATCAATTAGAGAATGGTGTCTGGTTACTGGATTTTCCTATGGTGTAGATATCGCACTAACAAATAAAAAAACGGTGCATAAGCTACTGAATACGCATTTTGATGGTTTTCTTTCACAACATCAATCTTAAGCAATTCGATGCATTATTTAAGGAGTTGGACTTCGAGGCTATGGACGACATTGATGCATTAAAGATCACATTTTTTTATTTGCGAACAGCGAACAGAGAACAGAGTTCTAAATGGAAGAAAATGTCACTGTCAAATCAATTTCTCATGGCTTAACGAAGTAGATGATATAAATCACTTCTGAAATTGTCTATGGGGTCGTTTGTCATGGGAAACGATATATGAGAGCCTTAACAATACATTGAATGAGAAAGGCGAGAAATTTAAGATGACTCAGTTGGAAAAACTAAATCATACAATTGAAAAGTACAATATTTACGGCTTTACATCCGGGGTTTAAGTGCATTATTATTATTATTATTAAGTTTTGTAATCTTAAATATTTAATGGTAATTTTAATAGCTTTCTAACTTTGATTGTTGTAGGCTTGGATTTACGAAGTGATAGGAGGTTTACTGTCAGCATGGGTCATGAAAACGAAGAAGAAGATTCCCCGCATCGTGCAATGGAAGCTCATGCCTTCTTCTAAAATAAACTTTGCTGAGGTTTATTTATTCTTGAATGACAAATCTTGTCTTGTAAGTAATATGTATTGGTAGACATAAGTACTATTTTTGACATTACTAAATTCGAGTTCTGTACACTTAAATTTTGGGTTGAATTCACGGCAGGGGAATGTTTTACAAACCCTTGAGCCAGATGCAAAGGAGAGTCACAAAAAATATTAGCTAATTGTAAAGGATTGCATTCCATGTATTCTAAGCTGGGTTCATAAGGTCAGTATCCTATAAGTACTATTATTTATTTAATCGAAAATTTTGACTTTTCATTTACTTATTTTAAATGTTACTTTCTACAACACCAATCTTTAATCAACGTGCCGCTGCCCGTTACAAGGCAATCAGACGAGCATGACGACATACCGAGCCCAACATTAGAACAGTGTCACAATATATTTGAGGATGATGTGTCTCTAGATGACCATCAGGAGCAGACATACAAGTTTGATGATGCACATGATTCCGATGTTATAAATAATTTCTTTTCCTTATATATACATCATTATAACAATCTGTTATTATAATTATTTTTTAGTAATAGTCGAGAACAAAACAGTATAGCGATTGTATGAGATGACTGATGGATAAGATTAATTGTAACATTTATGAACCTAAGTCAGAATTTAAAGAAACCGTGGTGGGATTTATTGATTCACTGTATAAACATCCAAACAAGGATTCTCCAACTGGACGCTCATATGCGGTGAGTAAATTTAAATTTAACAATTATGTTCGTTTAGCTTTTAATTTGATAGTTGTTTAATATGTTCATATTGTTGAATGGACAGGCCTCGAATGACTATGGATTGTATACTAATGTGGGCAATCAAAATTGTTCTACTTACACGTCATTGTATAGTTTCTACGGGAATGTTAGTGGGGAGAGCGTGCAAGTCTTTATTGAGATGCCTCCGGGCATTAGCAAGTTCGGCCGAATGTACAGACTGTCGTATGTTTTTAATAGTCCTTACATAATTCCTCAATTCAAGCGAGGAAAGAACGTCCGATTTTTGCCTTCACCCCAAATCATTGACCATGCGATTGACATGAGTACAAGTGTGGATATAAATCCACTTAGAGGATTAGAGGATCTAAGTCTGTATGATGAGTTTGACCGATGGCTGGCTGGCGATATGATAGTGGATCGAAGAGTCCAAACCCGCGGTTGTTCTTTCAAGTAATTTTGGCCCATGCTTTGATGGGATGGCTAAGTGATGAGGTAATTTTTTTTTTCTAATTTCTTTGAGTGTCGTGGATTTGTGTATTATTTTTATCCTTTTAAATCGACATGTTTCTATTCATCTACAACATATTCACGAGTATTTTCGCTTGATTAGCGAAAAGCAGTAACAGTATCTGAATGTCTTAGTTAAGCGTGTCACACATACATACATATTTTTTGGGTAACGTGCATACATAACTTATAATTATAATTTTTATTTATTTATCATCTCCTAACACTTTGAAGTTTTGTTAATTTATGCATTTTTTGGATATTTATGTACTAAGTGTTCTTGAATTAGTTATAAAACAACAGAGATTGTGCAGTTGATTCATTAGTATATAGCGACATCTTGAATAGCTATATTGATGGACGGCAACACATCATGTCCAAACCAATGACAGATATCGATATGATGTGTATTTTATTGTATTTTACAGACACAGTCAAATGTGTTTTTTTATTGTATGTTTTTCAATTTCATATATAACGAACATGATAAATTTATGAGAATTTTTTATATATAGGTATTCATCCTGTTAACCTGGACCGCGAGCATCGGGTATTAGCCCTAGTAGACTTTTGTAAGAACAAAGTCTGGATTTATGACTCATTACTGGCATTTCAAGACGATAAAAAATATAAGTTCAAGTTCAGGTCGTTTAAAGTTATCTTCCCTCAATGGTTGGAATATGTTGGATTATACAATATCTTACCTGAGTTGTGGAATGCCAACCTCTAGAAAGTTGTTGCAATTAAGGGTGTGCCATAACAAGAACCCAGTACTGGCGATTGCAATGTTTTTTTTTATTGATGTTTACGATATATTTAATGGTCAGGCTTAAATTAGATTTTAACAGTAGTCATGTGGAGTACTTTAGAAAGAAGATTACAGTTGACATATTTAATGATGATATTGTATTGTAAGCCATTGTAGTAATTTAAATGTTGAAATATGAATTTTTTTTTCTAATTTACGTACCTAAATTTGTATAATTTTAATGCTCACATTTTAATATAAAATTAAAAAAAATAAAATAAAATTTCATGATATATAAGTGTATAATACACAAAAAATAATAAATGTTTTAACATAATTACTTGAAACAATACAACTAACTTCGACTCGACGCAATGAGATTCTTACATTGCTTATGATTATGTCCCAGTTCATTACACCGCCCGCATCAAATAGTCCTCCGGTTAACGTCCTCGCTAGCTGAGGATATTCTAAGTTCTTTACAATGACCAAGTAGTGGTACCTCAATTGGTGGATAAAAGTGAATCTTTTGAATTTATGGAACTTCCCAATCAGTCATGTCGCCAACCAGCTTCACGGATTGTGCATAAGCCATCTCCAACGATTTCTTGGTATAAAAGTCCGAACAAAAGTTTATGTAATCTACTCGGATAGTCAGATAAGCTACAATTGCATGAGCATATACAAGCTGATCAAGCTGAAATACTCTATAAGAACAAGTTTTCTTTTGATTGTCAAATAAATCTTTCTTAATCTCGCCACCTATAACTTGAAATCGATGTGGAGACACTAGGCGAACAATCATTCTTTCAGCCATAGTTCTCATCTCAGTGACTATTTCATCCACCCATGTTGTTTGCCGAGTACTCATTGATTCAACCACAATTTTTCTATCATAAAATCATTGCTGTAATATTTTTTGAAAGTGATCAACAAGATGAGTAACAAGAAATTTCGCGGTTCTCTCATGAAAGAATTAACAATCTATGCAATATTGGTGGTAAGTATATTGTACTACCTACCTTCAAACTAAGACCTTACTCAATTACACGTACCCACATTATTCTCTAAGTAATCAGCCGCACCCGAGTAAAGCATCCACAATCCTTCAAGTTGTTTTTTAAATTCTTCGTGTCCATATACTTTTACTACATTAATAAAGGCAAGCTCAAATCCATCCCAAAGAGCTTTGGACATCCTGAACTTTGACTTAATGTTACCTTTCACATGATCAAAACAAACGTCATAAGCTGCATTATGAAATACTTTCAGAACAACTCTCCTTATGACAGTGCATCGATCAAAGATAATTACCAACTTTAACCTATCGCCAATCACTCCGTGTAACTTCATCATAAAAATATTCTCAAATATCATTGTTTTCTGTCAAACTTATCAGCGAATATCTTGTAATATTAACTCATTCTTGAAATCAAGAAAGGTTTATTTGACATATTCCTAAAGACAACCTTGCGCAGTTGTAATATTAACTCATTCTTCTCGGCGAATAGCATACCCACACTGATATCATCTGAGTTAGAACTGCTAAGAAAGTTTGGAGCAATCATATTCGATGGAAAAATTGGAGTAAGACTTGTAAGGGGGTCAATCCTCCTTCTTGAACCGACCATTGGAGGAATAAATCGATTGTCTTTGTTATTCATAGGAATATCATCTTCACACTCATCCTCATGCTGAAACGACGGAATATTGGAAGGACCAACACCTTTATCATCATCTACGTAATTGAAATGAGTGACCCTTATACTATTAAAAGGTTTTGCACAAATATTATATGTCTCTGTGTTGTTAATGTCATCAAAATAATCACCATTGTCGCGTAAATCATTGTTGTGATACGGAGAATACCATTGCTCCAATGACGTCGATAGTGGCCCTCATACTATCTACTTCTTCTCCAACATCCACTAATGTAATGTCGTTGTCATCAATGTTGCCATTATTGTCGTGGAGTGGAGAGTAATATTGCTGCAACGACATCGTCCTTGGCAGCACCTTTTCTTCAATATCGGAGCCAAACATATTTGCTCTAAAGGAAATTTCTATTTCAACAGGTGGCTCAAGATTTTCACTCGGAACTTGAGGAGATGTAGTAACGAATATAGGAATGCATCCATAGTTGGCCAAATCGGATGTCATATGCAATACAACCCTCACCATTTCATCATTAAATATGTCCATGGGCAATGCATATGTACGATAGAATGTGTTACTAGACCTCAACGTTGTCTTCATTGTGATATTATATTTATTAGGATTTATTTGTAAGACCTCGTATACTCTTATAAAAAACTAATCAAACAAACAATTTTTCCTAATCACAAAAGCTGTATTTTTACCATTCACATACTCCATACAACCACCCCCTAACGTCTCCCGCCAACCATCATAACACAATTGAAGCACAACTGAATCCATTAAGCCTGAAATTATTAAAAAAAATTAATTACGCACGATGAAACTAATAAAGAGAATAAAATTTTATATATAACATTAAAAAAATAATTGTATGTTGGTGACCTGTCGTGCTGTCACACCAAGAGTAAGTTACAATGAATTTGCCCCTTAGTCCAACAAGCACCTATCGCACCAAGACGCGATTTTGGTGCAACTCACTCTTGTGCGATGGGTAACCTGTCGCACAAATTTAGTGCGACAAGTGCCTGTCGCACCAAGATGCAATTTCACTGAAACTCTCACAAGTTGAGAAAATACCTCTTACCACTCGGTGATACTGATTGGTGTTGGATCCGAATGGATTATGCTGTATTTGATCGGAGTTCACTTCTACCGTTCGCCATTGCTGGTGATGATTCAAGAGTGAAAGGCTGTGTTTGGTTTGATAAAAGGGGAGAATGAAAGTTGCTTTTGGTTTGTAAACAAGGGTAATTTGGGGAGAAAATATTATGTTTGCCTAATGTTAATAGGAAAAAGTTTGGAGGTTAATTGTGAAAATTGTAAAAGTTTTTAGGTTATTTTTATAAATTTTCCAATTATATAACTCTTAGCCTTCGTCGTGACTCAAAATCAAGGCTTATAAGTCTTTATGTTGCAAGGTGAGTACTATTGAGCTATGATGAAAAACTACTGTAATTTAAAAGTTAAGTTGATTCAATCCACTACTTGTATGATGAAAAACTTATAGTATCTTTATTATTTTTGTCAAAATTATTATTTAAATATTATATTTACTATATACTATTAACTTTTATTTTATAGTTACATTTTTTTCCACTACATTGCATTCGGAAATTATGACCTTAACCTTTAAGCTATTTTTAATAAATAAAAGGGTTCCTCTATGATGCTGTAAATTTTTTTACAGCATTAATAATGTATTAATTGTGAACCATTAGATCTAATCAATGGTATACAATATTTGTACTAAAAAAATAATTTAAAAATAATGGTAACCGTTCAAGTGGGTGGATAATTTTTGTAAAATAATTGTGATCACCCTTAGAGTTTGAAACAATTTCACTTAAATAGTATATTTTATTTAAAATTACTTTTCAGCTCTCCTTTAAATTTGTAATATGATAATCTCTTTTAAATAAATCTTTCAAAATCAGTTACCATTAAGTATAAAATATAATATCAAGTAGGTTATTTAACACAAAGTCTTGTAATAATTTGTATTGTATGAGTTTAATTACAAACCATTAATGCCTAAAGAATAATGATAATAGAAAGCATTGCAATAAACTATTTTATATGTGTTTTATTAATAATACTATATGAGTCACAACAAATGAGAAATATTTTATTCACCAATTATTATTGAAAATATATATGCCTATATAACTATAGAGTGAGAAATATTTTGATTTAAATTTTTACCAAAAAATTAAACTATTTATTTCATGCAATTCAATAGAGGATGATATAACATTATGAAATGTTGCTTTAACTTTCAATATCAACCATTAGATTATGAGATATTAGTGACTCAAATATTGTGCCAAAATTTTAAGTTAAAGTATCTTAAACCATATCTTTATAATGAAAATATAAAAACATACAATGATTTTTTTCCTCATTTTGTCCATTAAATATTATTTGATGTAATGTTTTATTTATTGTCACTATTAATTATCATAATAAAAATAATGACTTTCGTAGTATAAAATTTATAATTACTATCAAAGAATAACAATAAAATAATCTTTCATGATTCATAAACTAAAGTTAATTAGGCATATGTGTTAGATTTAACTTTTATGAAATTAACAAAGTGACAGTTGAAAATAAAATGAAAACAAGCTTGTGAAAGTTAAATTTTATAAGGCTGAGATAATTTCCTATCATGTCAATAAAAATCTAAAAATATAAATGATGTTCTTTCACTTTTTTTCTCACGTAAATATTATTGGAGGTAATATTTTATTTATTGTCACTATTAATTATCATAACAAAAGTAATGACTGTTAATAACATAAAATTTTATAATTACAATCAAAGAATATCAATAAAATAATCTTTTACGATTCATAAACTAAAACTCATTAGGAATATATATTAGATTTAACTTTTATGAAATTAACAAAGTGATATTTGAAAATAAAATGAAAATATATAGCCTTATAAAACTTAAAATTCCTATCATGTAAGAATATTAATTGTAAGATAAATATAAAGTTCAAAGAATAAGTATGTTAAATGAGTGTTAAAAATAATACATACTTATGTTAAATGGGTGTTAAAAATAGTACATACTTCATGATTAATTATACAATGACCCTTATTATATAAAATAATGAGTGTTTTAATATACGATATTAAATTTTATTAAAACATGTGTGATCAAGTAATTTTTATGTTTCAAGCAATCTTAGCAATGAGTTTATTGATGTAACTATGACATTTACTTAAGTATATGTACTTAGTTGTGTTATTTATTACTATTATATCATATATAAAATTTTGCAATTGCAACTTATTTATTTAATTTGTGTTAAATAACCTACCATTATATTTTATACTTAATGGTAATAGATTTTGGAAGATTTATTTAAAAAAGATTATCACATTTCAAATTTAAAGGAGGATTGAAAAATAATTTTAAATAAAATATGCTATTTAAGTGAAATTGTTTCAAACTCTAAGGATGATCATAGTTATTTTACAAAATTCTCCCCCTTACACGTTTGTTAACCGTTTACCATTATTTTTTTTAACTACAAATATTGTGTACCATTGATTAAATCCAATGGTACACAATTAAAAATATTATTGATGCTGTAAAAAAATTGCAGCATCATAGGAGAACCCATAAATAAAATACTAAAGATTTATTTTTTCATAATAATATTATGTTATGAGTTCTTTTTGTGACATTGGTTTTACGTGAAATTCCATTAGGCACACATATGATGCCATAATATCTTTAATGAAAAAATGCATGAAAAAAAATACTTAAACAGTTAAACTTCCTCTATATTTGTCTTCACAATCTCGTTTTCACCTTTTTTCTTTTTGACATATTATGGTTGGTTAAGCTTGTTTTATCTTTTTGATAAAGTGAATATATAAATAGCATTGAGATATGGGAGGAAATTAAACAATAAAACTTAAATGCTTGTAGAAAAGGAAGTTTATATAATAAATCATAATAAAATACTAAATTGTAATTAAATTGAATATTTGATGCTTTCCCTCTGAAGGTTCGATATTAGTTACGATCTTGAGCGACGAATTGAGGGGCAACAACATCAACATTTTATACTAAGTTTTTACTAGCATCAATCAATATTTTATAGGGTGGGATTATTTTCACTCTAGAAAATATTATGAACACTCATATTTTAATACAATTTTGTAACACCAAAATTCTACACCAAATTTTTCTCCTATATTTAAATAAAATTTTCTATTACGAAAATACCAACATTTTTATTTACTATTAAGGATAATTTTATGACAATTATATAAAATTTTTACTCTTGACATCTACTCACTATACTCATTCAACAATTTACAGATGAACATTTTTTTTTTGTTTTATACGAGTATGAAAATAATTAATCTCTCTACCAATAAATCTTAGTATTAACAAATTTCTTAGATTCACTACCAATTTTAAATCTACGAATTAGAAAAAAAAAAGAAAATTATTTATGTACCACTTTTCTTTTGTCACATGTACATTTAACTATTACAAAATTGTGGTATATCTTTCTTTTTAAACTTGTATCAATCAACCACTTTGATACTAAAACTAACAATTTTATCTTTAAATGGAATAAAAGATTGTTTTGTTCCACAAAATTTTGAAAAATATAAAAATTATAATTATAAGAATACCCCTAAATTCAATAAAATAAATAAATCTAAAAATTTTAAGATGATAATTTTTACATAAAATACTAATTATAAAATAACATTTTGTAATTATACTTTTTGTAATTTAATTTTTTTTAATTAAATTAAGTATAGGAAGTTTACAAAAATTAAAATGAAGAGAAAATCTCTCTATAATTATTGCAAACTTTCCTATAATTAATATTAAGAAACTTCCCTATACAAATTAAACGAAATTATGATTACAAAAAATTAACATGATATTTTTAAATGAAATTATATTTATAAAAAATTAGCATATTAAATTTAAGATTTATTTATTTTATTAAATTCAGGGATATTATTATAAGTGTGAATTTTTTATTTTTCAAAATTTTGTATAATAAAATGGTCTTTTAATTTATTTAGAGATAAAATAGTCATTTTTTTAGTGTCAAAATGATTAATTGATTATAAGCGTAAAAATAAAAGTGGTATAAAATACATGTCAAGATTTTGTAATAGTCAAATGTACATAAAAAAAAAAAAGACGTTACAGAAATAATTTCTTTAAAAAAAATAATCCTACAAAGATATCTAGTTAACATCTCTATGCACTTTCTTATGGTGAGAGATTTGACTTCATTAATATCAATCACAAGCGTAGAAAGCTGCTGGTTTTTAGTTTTATCTGATTCTACCTCTGACGTTTTTTCATTAAATTAAAATCCTAGATATTCTTCTATTAACTAGCTTTTGGTCATGGCTCACAAGCCTTATAGATTATGTTATCAACTATTTTAATCCTTCTGACTATACACAAAGCTTGCAAACCAAAATAAAATGAAAAGCATGTTCTTGTTGGTGAATTATCGAAGAGAGAAAGAGTTGGGTTTTAAAATTATTTTTGTGGTTGTAGACCGAAAATAAAACTATAGTACGGCAATGATTCAATTTGGAGCCATTTTGAAAGAGTGTGTTGAGTAATTATTTAATTTTAGTATTTTCTCATAGAGTATCTTGAGTAAAAGAGTGTTTAAAGAATTTATTAAGAATGTAAATAACCTCACCCTATTCCGTATTCCTCATGCATAGTGACATACAATATTGAGAAAATCTTTAGAGTCTCCAATTTTAAACTAAATGTATTATCAGATTGTGTGATTATAGAATTGTATTTTGGTAAAGATGCCTCCGATTTTAACTTGAATGGAGAAAAAAAAAAGAAAAGAAAAAGAGAGATCTCTTATTTCATGACGTTCTTGTTTTACGTACAAGCTTAAATGTTGTAACTACCCATTATATGTAACTACCCATTATATAATAAGCTTAAATGAGATCACTTATATAAAATGAGAGAGAGAGAGAGAGAGAGAGAGAGAGCAAAGCCAGCCAGAAAATTATTATCTTTTTATTGAAGATGAAAACACATATGAAAAAGAAATGGAGATACAATTGCACAACACCCACCCTAATGGGCCATAATTATCCTCCACAAGAAGGGTGCAACCTCGTTGATAACAATCTGTAGCAAAGAGAAGTAAGAGTCATGTTAATCATAGCCTAACTATGCCTATAGCCTCATGTAAATTGTAAATTGTAAATTGAAAATGAATATGCATGAGACTTACCCGAACAGAAAATGCTTACACAAGCTCTACAACAAGTGCCGATGCACCTCCTCCTCCGTTGCAAACGCCACCAACACCGTATTTCCCGTTTTTCTGCCTAAGTACCTGCAGTAACATTTCGTTAAATGATGATGGAAAGAAAACAATCTTTACACGATGATGCAATAGATGTTTTTGAGAACATACCCCCAAAAGTGTGACCAAGATACGAGCTCCGCTGCAGCCCAGAGGATGTCCCAAAGCTACTGCTCCACCATGGACATTAACCTTGTCCTGTAAGCAGGATCAGAAAAAGATCTTGATTAATAAATGAACAATTTTGAAAACTTGCATATGCTCATGCACAGGCTGAGGAAAACATGCGCAAATGCACAGAGAATCAACTTTTGAGGCAGAGAACTCACAGGATTTAGTCCAAGCAACTTCTGGTTTGCAAGGGCGACGACCTACAAAAACCAATTTGGTAATTCAAGATACAGCAATCCCCAAAATTGGTAGAGAAACCACATTAACAATTAGGGATAAAATCTTACAGCAAAGGCCTCATTTATTTCGTAACAGTCAACTTGAGAAGCCTCCAAGCCAGCATTTGAAATGGATTTAGGTATTGCTAGGGCTGGAGCTGTTGTAAACATCTCTGGTGCCTGAAAAGTAAACACGTATGAACATCACATGACGTGAAGCTTGAAACTAAAATAGATAATAAAAATAAAAATAGAAATGACTAGTATGAGAAACAGTCATCTACCGCTCACAATATTTTAGTGTGCTAGGCACCATAACTACTTTTTTTTTTTCTACATATATGGAAATGTACCTGAGCAGCATCAGCATATCCTGTGATCTTGGCGATCACTTGCAAACCCAGCTTAAGTACCTTCTCTCCACTGACTAGAACTAATGCTGCAGCTCCATCACTGTCAATAAGAGCAATTGTACCTTCAGTAGGAGGTTGGTTTCAGGTCCTTGTAGGACTCAAATAACCAAAATTGTGAGAAACTGCATATGCTTTAATGGATGAAATTTTAAAGTTGTTTGAGGATAATCAGTTTCTCCTGAGAAAGACTAGGGAACAAAATGATTACAAATTCTTAATAGAAAGACTAGGGAACAAAATGATTACAAGTTCTTATTAGCTTCATGATACAAAGGAGCAAGTTTCTAACATGATCATAACTAGGGCAAGCCAGTACACGGAGGTTGTTGCAACATGAATATGAAATGAATAAACATCTCATAGGTAAATTTCAAAAGATTTTGTATGTAAGTTTAAGAAGCAATAATCTCGGAGTTTGAAGTCAAATTTTTGACCCTGTTTCGGGATTGACCTTATACTAGAGGCATTGCCAGCCGTAACAGTTCCTCCATTCTCCTTGAAACTTGGTCGAAGCTTCCTCAATTTTGCCGGGTCAAACTGGTATAAAATAAAAGCAACATGTGCAACATCATTAAGCAGGAAGTTGGAAAAACAATTCCAAATGCAAACCGAAGGTAGTTTAACCAGCAGTTGCAAGTTTGCCAAAAGGAAATTATTATAGCCAACTTGCTACAAAAACATCAATCTCAATGTGGAGGTAAAAAATACGCATCCATATGATTGGAATCAGCAGATTGAAGATAACACTGTGTGAATACACGTATGCATCTGAATTTACATAATATTTACCTTGCCTAAACCTTCATCCTTATCAACAATGGTTGATGGTTTTCCCCTTCCCGCAGAAACTTCAACCTGCATTGCATTAGATTCAGTATGCAAATATGTAGAAAAAAACCTGACATAGCATCACTTAAACTAAATATAACTAGATGTCTCACTGGAACAATTTCCCATGCAAAGGCACCAGCATCTTGGGCAGCAATACCACGCTCAAAGCTCTGAACAGCAAAGTCATCCTGCAGAAATCATGAAGATATGAATCATGAGTTGTAAATGCAAGATTTGTAGCCTTCTACAGATGAAATTCAAGAATCAGAGAAATCCAATACCTGATTCTCCCTTGTTATTGAATGTTGTTCAGCACATAGTTCAGCACAAGTTCCCATGCTACAATCATTATAAACATCCCATAATCCATCTTTAAGCATTCCATCAACCAGAGAATCATGTCCAAGTCGAGACCCCTTTCTGCATGCAAGTACAAAGTCAGAAATCTGAAACTGAGTTCTACTTTTGGGGAGAAAAAAAGGGAGGGAGGGATATAAACCTCGCTTCTGCCAAATATTTAGGTGCGTTAGACATGCTTTCCATTCCTCCAGCCACAATGACATCATTGATCCCCAACTGGATACTCTGTGATGCAAGCATTATAGCTGCAATGACCAAGAAATTGCCAACAGATGTTAAGATGAATTCCCAAACAATAAAAAATAGAAATGAAACCCAACAGAGAATGGGAGAGGAAAAAGAAAAGACTTCTTTCATGTTACCTTTCAGCCCTGATGCACAAACTTTGTTAACAGTAGTACAGACCACTGAATTCGGAATTCCTGCACCCAATGCAGCCTGTCTAGCAGGAGCCTGTCCTAGATTTGCGCTGAGAACATTGCCAAAGAAAACTTCTTGTACAAGTGATGGATCAACATTTGCTCTCTTAAGAGCAGCTGTAGGTGACAAAAAGTAACAATTAAAAAACGAATGAGTTAGAATCTTACATTAAAGATACAGAATGAGAGAAAGAAAGAGAAATAGAATAATATTTCAGTATTTGGCTTGAAGAAAATAAAAGGTTTCGTTCCAACCTTCAATAGCGATAGATCCAAGCTTGGTAGCAGATAAGGAAGATAGAGTACCAAGAAATCCACCCATTGGTGTACGAGCAACCCCGACAATACAAACATCTGTATAACATAAAGAGAGAAGATTGAAAAATTAGCAAGCACACTACCTTTTAGAACTGAAAGTTATAAATTTAGTATCCTAATATTTTCTTACTATCCATGTAAGTATGAGAGCAAAAACAAATCATTTCGTTAAAATTTTTTATATTAACATAGCACTTTTTTGCCCACAAATATAAGCAATTATGGACTAATCTAAATACAATCATCAACATGCTTTGAAACAACACCTCTAGGCTTTATCGAATCAGATGCTGCCGCTGGGGCCATTTGTCAATGCCAATCACGATCTGTACAAATTTATTTCACTCATGGTTAGTCAAATAAATGAGGCAGTATGGAAAAGATACTAGATGTAGTTGTAGTGCACGGTCTCAATAACCCAAGAAGGAAGCTTCCACTAGAGAGGAAAAGATCTCAATTGAGAAATTACTGAATATTATTGACGAAAACTGTGTAAAGAAACTAAAATAACAAGCACAAATACACAATATATATGAACCAACAAGAAAACATAAAGCAACCCTAATTAAACCAGAAAAAAGAAATTAGACTTTGACTCTACTTATCCTAAATCAATAAAGAAGTGGGTACCTCTCAAAAAATAAATAAAAAAGTGGGTACAGAACAACATATGTAATCTCAGATAACTAAGCACAATTCATATGAACGGATAAAACAGGAAAGATCTTGCTTATTATAGGATCCATAATAACTGCATGAAGACAGTAGAAACATTAAATAAATTAATTAACTATATTTTCACTCTTTCTTTTTTCCAAAAAAACCAAAAAATTAAAAAAGAAGTTAATAATTAGGAAATAAATTACCAAAAGAAAAAAGGAGAGATTTGAAGAAATCGTTTAAAATCAGATCGCATATAAACTAATCTAATCATGAAGAATATTACGTTAGTAATTGGATTTGGTAAATCTCTGTTAATATTTGAATTCGCATTTACAGTAGCGTAAATAAATAATTGCCAAATTAAATTAAATAACAGTTCTAAAGTAGATAAAAATGCGTAACTAACAACTAACTATCCAATTTCAAACCGTCATTTGACTACCGAGAAAATGTAGGAAAAACAGAAAAAATATATATATATCTTCTGCATTTTCGTCTTCCCTCAGTTTTCTCACCAACCAAACAGAAATTTCAAAAACGAACGGAACATAAACATTAAAATCAGCTAAATCTAAGTTGAAGAATCAAATAATTAAACATCTAGCACTTTTTTTTTAGCTTTTTCATTTGAATTACTTCAATAATAGGGGGCAAAAAAAAAAAAAACTCCATCATGGAATTTACCTGCGAGATTCAGAGTGAGTGTGGATCACGTGAAGAGGTCACGTGAGGAGGAGATGGTTTTTGCGGGTGGAAGCGCAGAAATGTCGTGCTGAGGAAATGGCGAAGAGTTGTTCCGAACTTCTGATTATATAGAGGCCGCGGAATGTCCGAGCACGTGTCTCGCGCACAGGTGTGTATTTACTAATTTAGCCTTTTGGAGACACTTTGTTCATTTTCATTAACAAAAATTTAGAAAAAAGTAAAACGAAATATCCGGAGGATGAGTCTTTAAATATAAAAGTAACCAAATTTTTGGGGAAAAAAATTTTAAACAACAACTTGTTAAAATCTTTTTTAAATTTGTGGTATCTTCATTTAAATTAAGCAAGATTACTTATATTGTCACGTATTATAACTTTTGAATTTATAATTGTAATGGTTCACATGAAATTATTGATTGGATTATTTTTTATTATTTCTTAATTATCTTTTACAGAAAAATTTATATGGAATGATATTATCTGAAATTAGTTATTTTTTATAAAAAAATTTATGTGGAGTGATCTCATCTTAGTTATCAAATAACTAAGTTATACATATTTTAAGTTATTTTTCTCTTAATTATATATATATATATATATATATATATATATGTGTGTGTGTGTGTGTGTTTGAACAGTATCCACCCTGTCTCTTATACACATCTCTTAGTTATCAAATAACTAAGTTATACATATTTTAAGTTATTTTTCTCTTAATTATATATATATATATATATATATATATATGTGTGTGTGTGTGTGTGTGACATCTATTTATTGACGAATAAATAAATATGTGATATACGACTCATATAAAAAATTTTTCTCCTAATTTTTAGATGCGGGGTTTGGAAATATGGGAACCATAAATGGTTTTTCAAAGGAGGCTGCATTTAGTGTGTGAGGGTTGGAGGTTGCATTATTTGGAATAAGATTGCTTGTCCCATAAATTCATAATGCACTATCCAATTGGAGGTACAAAAACGTAAATGAACAAAGCATTTTAGTTAACCGTTAGTCACCAAACGACAGCGTATCGAATCGTACTTGGCCGAATTGGCATTCATCAGCAGCGTCAGCGTGGTGGGCGATAACATCAACGTGCATTTTTGTTTTGGCTTCGAAGAAAAAACAAAACCTAACAGGCTAACACGTGGCAATATATCCAACGCACCGCATCTTTAATACAATTCCAAAATTGGATTTATATATTTTTAAGATACCATATTTACAAAATTATTTAATACAACACAATGTCACATAATTAATTTATTAGTCCATATTAATTCATATTTCATTGAACAAATTAATATTTGAGAAAAGTTCAGGAGAGTTAATGAAAATTAAGAGCTCATTTCATCATACACAAAAAGCATTCAACTGAATTAAGTTCGTCAAGTCATCGTCAACTGAATTAGCCTCTTTATAAACTTGAACGGAGAATTAAAAAAATATACTCTAACATTCAAAACGTGGCTTAGTTAATTTTACAATAGTTGACTCTGTTCTATTTTCAACTTCACGTATTGGAATCAAAGTAGTAATATTACTATTAAATTCAATTTTCACCAACTTCCTACGCACTCAATTAGTGAAGTTAATGATCAAGCCAAGTTGGTGGACATTACGCAGTCTACTGATTCAGACGTTAGCTTGAGGATTTCAACAGTTTGAGCCCAAAAAATAAAATCGCTTTTTATACTATGTATTACCAAAATTCATCTAAAAAGAAATAATTAAGGTCACAATTATTCATGAATGCGAAAAGTGATTATTATTTTTATTTGTTGGATTAAAATCAGGATTTTTGTTTTTTCAATTCATATTGAGATCCGTTGAAAGGTGAGTCAAAGTTTGGCATCAATAGAAAATTTATTGAAAAATTAGTTTTGCGGAGTCTTTTATTGACTTTAATTGTCATCATTTGTATCACCACTGCTTTTTATATTTTAAAAAATATATATTTAACAAGTCAATTACTTACTTTTGCAATCATCAAATCTTTACTTTTTATTTGTGACCCGGCACTAATTTTCTACTTTAAACTAAATTATTATCCTATAATTTAGAGCCAACTAACACACACAATAACTAATTCAAAGATTGAATCGTAGAAACACACATGTAGAGCATGTCTCTACTTAATAAGTGCTATTTTCGACATAAAAAATAGCTTCTTTTTTTTCCTCGTTTATAAATATCTTAATATTGCATTATAATTTACATATACGTTTATAGAAATACATAAATAAGGTAAAAAAAAAAACTAAGCACAAATAAGCCCATAGAGTCCTCAATAAAAAAAAAATAACTTTCATATTCACTGGAGGGACTTTTGAATCCATGTACTTATACTTCAAGAGATTGAGGTACCAACCAATCCTAAAGTATGTTTAGGAGAATATATATATATATAATTTTGTTTTTGAATAAATAATGCTCAATTTGTTAATCTAATTTTTTTTTTGCTAGGGAAATAAAACTATTAAAATTTAAGTTTTCTTTTTTTTAGAAATATCAATTCATATGTTTTTCCGCGTTTAGTATTACATTGTTGATTTCTAAAATAATGTTACATGTTTTCAATTTTTTTCTCAATCATATTATATTCTCTACCACTCTTTTATAACTGAAAAAGTTTGTTGGACCCAACTAACATGATTTTGGACACAGAGTTACCAAAGCACACTATTCAACAGTTGGGATAATGGGCCATTTTCTGGCCCCTGGCATTGATAATAATATAAGAATGTGAAAGAAAATGTAAGAACAAATAAATTATTTAAACAGCTCCATTGAACAGTATCCACCTGCACTTGATAAAGCTCCACTCAGAATCAATTTGGCCAATACAAATATTTTCTTCTTATACAATTTGCTTCCAGTATCCTCTTAAATAAAATACATATCCTATAAATTGTGTTGGCTAAGCTACGATAGACGTTCTTTTACTAATTCACAATAATTAACTAAAGTTAGTTTAGTATTGTAATAATATATTATAATTTCAAGATAAAGTAAGCACATTAATGACAATATATTTTATTTCGATTTCGATTCTCATAGCTAAAGCAAATAATTTATTTTGATTATCATTCCCTATTTCGATTTCAGCCCATTCCGATTACTGATTAGTAAACGCACCATAAATTGAAATACTAGTTCCACCATTAGTCATAAAGGTCATTTGTTTTTTAACCTCTTAATGTAGATGTCAGTAAGTATAACTAATTTCTTTTTATATATAAATATGAAAATATATTTTTTTTTTTAAAAAAGAGAAGAGATACAGGATCCTCATGAACGAAAGGTTAAGTTATGAAAAGATACTTGGGATAGTCCTAAGTATCCTCAAATAACTTTTTCCTAATAGTCATTGGTGGATAATCCCACCAAGTATACGCGGAACAAGATAAACCCAAGTTAGACAAGCAATCTGCTACCTAATTTCCTTCTCGAAAAATATAGGAGCATTTGAAAATCAAGTTACAACAATTTACAACAATTAATCCATTTATTATGGATGCGCCATGGAGGAGCAAATCTAGGATTATTGATGAAGAGTAGGAATCCATATTATACTAGGAATAGTTTCCTTATTAACCAAAGTTTAAGACTTTTTAATTCCTTTCTAATTTAGAATTTTGTTTCCCTTTCAATTTAGGATTTTGTTTTACTTAATGAATTAGGATAATTACTACAACTATAAATAGCTCTCTCTTGTAGCATTTGAAGGCAAAATTTTGAGTTTAATAATATTTCAATTTTCAAATCTCTTTATGAGTATTTGAACAGTTAACTCTCGGCATTCTACGGAATCAACGAGTCTTAATCCCTAAATTCACGGTATTCTTTTGAATCAACGTGAATTTAATTGTTCTTTTATTCCGGTATTCTCTAAAATCAACGAAATATTTTTAACATTAAACTTCCGCTGCATCAGTTTGGTATCAGAGCCAAAACCCGGTATTACTCGTCTAATCCCATCTACCACCAAACGTTTCCTTTCTCCTTTTTGTTTTCTTCCGTTTAGCTTCATTATTTAAAAGAAAACCGAAACAGTATAGAAACAAAAGCTTCAGCCCGCGGCCACCGTCCAAGGCTGTTGGCTCTCGTTTTCAGTCACCGATCCGGACGCAACCACCACTAAACGGATCGTAAATCACCGGCCATCAAACCCCAAGCATCTTCCACCGTCGATTAGCCACAAATTGTCGGAAAAAGAGCCAAAACAGCCGCGATCGCCGCCACCTCCGTTCACCACTTTCTGGCGATATTTGGCCAGAAGCACCACCATAAATCCATTCCTCTACATCAGCTGAACCTTTCCCACCATTCCTCACCATCGATCGACGCTCAAACCGCAAAAAACCGAAGCCCTCCAAAACCGCTGGCTTTATCTACAATTTCCGTCCAAAACACCACTTTTTCGGACAAACCACCACCACCACTATCATACTCGCCAACCCAAAATCTTTCAGATCCACCCATCCTTACTCGATTTCCGACCACCGTCATCGGAAATCTAAAACTTTTGCTTAATTACAGTTTCAGTCTAAATTTTTTATTTACTTTCAGTTTAGCCCCACTACCTTTTTAAACTAGAATATGAAAAAATGCCTCCAAGAAAAGCTCGTGATGCTCATACTACAACTTACAATCAAGAAGATGTTTCTAAAGATGAAGTCCTGGCTAGTATGACAGCTAGAATTGATATGTTAGCTGCACAAATGGCACGAATGACAGAGTTACTTGACGAACGCCATCGTACTCCAGAACGTGAAGACAAATCAAGTGGAAGCTTTGCTAACCCATTCTTTGGGCATTGACATAGAACTGAGTCTAGTGATGACAGAAGATGGGAATCTGGGTTGAGAATTGACATTCCCGAATTTCAAGGAAGTGGTCGACCTGAAGAATTATTGGATTGAATTAACGCCATTGAGGAAGTTTTCGAATACAAAGAATTTCCTGAAAATAAACTAGTTTCGCTTACTGCAACTCGATTTCATGGAAGAGCAGCAGCTTGGCAACAAACTAAGCTCACAAGGATTAGGCAAGGCAAAAAGAAGATTGATTCTTGGGAAAAGTTCAAAAAGTACTTGCGTGGAGCATTCTTGCCTCATAATTACGCCAAACTATTATACCAACAACTACAGAATTTAAGGTAAGGTAATCAATCAGTGGATGATTACACTACAGAATTCCATTGGTTGGTGGCACGCAATGACTTGACAGAGACAAAAGAACAGTAGGTTTCCCACTACATTAGAGGCCTACGATCTCAATTTCAAGACCAATTAAATTTACTTGACCCATACTCTGTTTCAGAGGCACACCAACAAGCCTTACAGTTAAAGAAGCAATTTAGTCGACCTATGATAACTCTAGGAAATGAGAGTTATCATGACACTTTTAGACTTAAATCAATACTACTTAGAGAGTAAATAATGTGTTTCTATTGCATTTTTGTTACAATTTGCATAAATAATCATTTTAGTCAGTCTTAATAAGTTTTGTTCGATTTAAAGTAATTTGTGCATAATTGTAGGTTTCCAGAAGCTTATAATTCATGAAAGGAATGCTGATGCAATAGGCCGGCAAAAAGGAGGAAGAACATAGCTATAAAATAATTGAAACAAATCTGGAACAGTGCAGTTGCTGTAGCCGTTGCTGTAGCAACCATTGCTGTAGCAATCCTGGAACAACGACAGAGAAAATTCCGTGCGGGATAACTGCAGAATTGCAATCTGCAATTTCCTAATCTCACTTATGCCCGCCCTAGGGTTCCGTTTACCATAATTTTCAACTATAAAAGAAGCACACATCATAAGGAAAATAGAGGGTCGTCATCCAAGGAGAAAAACACAAAGAAACAAAAGAAAAACACGATTAAAGAGAGAGATTGAATGTTACACAAGAGGAAAAATTGCTAAGATCAATTGAGAGCTCAATCCTTCTTATCCTTCTCTTATTTTCGTGTTTTCTATTTATTAATGAGGATGTGTTTCATGGCTGAAACTTTGTTCTTTATTTTTCTTTTACAAACCATGAACTAAATTTATTTGTGGTTGAATGATAAACAATCTTGATGGTTTATTGACTGAATTTATGTGTTGCTGCATGTTTGCTGTAGCAGTTTGTTTTGATAGTATTTATTTTTATTTATTATTTCGGTTGATCACCCATTTAATGATACAAGTTAGGAGAGAGCCGTAAAAAGGCCTATCTTAGTGGAACATATCAGAACAATACTTGATCTTAAATCGAGTTTCCCAGATTGAGTTTTAACTTGAGTCCCAAAAGGGCCATACTAGATTTAAGATTAGTGATAAACTAGACATAAGGATTCACCTTGTAGGGTAAATAGAACTTAAGCGTGTAATGATATATCATATGTTGGCATAACAATTGATCACTATTAGGTTGCATATAGATATAAGATATCCAACATGCAACGGCTGAGGATGCATAAGGATTCTGCCCAGTGCTGTAGCAGATATCGCAGTAACCGAGCTAACCCTTAGAAAATAGTCAAGACCATTAGGAGAGTTTATTCACTCAACTACTTTATATTTCCATTGATTTTATCTTTGAGATTGACATGATAATTTATTTTGTTGCATTTTATTTATTGCGCTTTTATTTTAATTAGTATAATAGTTTCACCAATTGTTTTATTTTACTTTAGCACAAAATCTGCACTGGTAATATTGTTGTAGCAAATCTGATAACATCAATACCTGTGAAGACGATCTTGAATACTCATCACTTTATTACTTGTTGTGTACACTTGCACATTGACACCAATATCATTAGTATTTATAAACCAATAAGTTTTTGGCGCCGTTGTCGAGGATTGATTGTTAATTGTGATTTGTGAAATTAGTTTTAACGGTGCTAATTTTTATTTTATTTTAATTTGTTTATTTTGTTGACATAGGTGATCTAGCAACCTTTTCATGCGCAAATATAAATCTGTTGACTTCCAGTTTGATCCAGAAATTGAAAGAACTGCAAGGAGATTGAGAAGAGAGTATCGGGAATTACAAGCTGCTGTAGCAATGGATGATTTGCAAGATTTGAGAAACTTGAACCGTAGAGAGGGGATACAACCAGTCATTGTACATGAAGGTTTGAATGGACAATGTGTTCAAAGGCAACCAGGGAACAACAACATTATTCACATGGCGAACAATAGAGATAGAGCCATTCGAGATTACGCAGTGTTGACTCCTCAAGCCATACATCCGGGAATAGTTAGACCCGACGTTCAAGCGGACAATTTTGAACTCAAACCCGTAATGTTTCAGATGCTTCAAACAGTGGGACAATTTAATGGATTGCCATCCGAAGATCCTCATTTACACCTTAAGTTATTTTTGGAAGTAAGTGATGCTTTCAAGATTGCTGGAGCATCGCAGGAAGCATTGAGACTCATATTTTTCCCGTTTTCTTTAAAAGATCGAGCAAGAGCATGGTTGAATTCTCTACTACCAAATTCTATCACTACATGAAGTGACTTGGCTAGCAAATTTTTATTGAAATACTTCCCGCCAACCAAGAATGCAAAGTTGAGGAATGAGATCACATCTTTCCATCAACTTGAAGATGAGAGCTTGTGTGACGCATGGGAGAGATTTAAGGAGTTACTCAGAAAATGTCCTCATCATGGTACTCCTTGCTGCATACAGTTGGAAACTTTTTATAATGGTCTCAACCCAAGCACTAGATTAATGGTGGACACTTCGGCAAATGGGGCATTGTTATCTAAGTCTTACAATGAGGCTTATGAAATTTTGGAGAGGATAGCCAACAATAACTATCAGTGGCCATCAACCAGACAAGCTGCAGCAAGAGGAACATCAGGAGTTCATAACGTAGATGCCTTGACAACATTGTCAGCCCAAGTAACTTCATTAACAAGGATGGTAAAGGCTATGACTACTGCTCCAGCAACTGTTAACCAAATTTCTGATATGTCTTGCATTTATTGTAGAGAAGGGCATTTATTTGACAATTGTCCTGGTAATCCAGCTTCTGTTAACTATATGGGCAGCTTCAATAGACAGAACCAGGACAATTCATATTCAAATACTTACAACCCTAGATAGAGACAGCACTCGAACTTTTCATGGAGTTATCATAACCAGACTGCTGCAGCATCTAGTGGACAGAATAGACCTGCTCAACCACCTGGATTTTATCAGCAAAATCAAGAGCAAAGAAGCATCAACAATGATCAACTCAGCTCCCTTGAAGGTTTGATTAAGGATTATATTATGAAGAATGAAACAGTTATCCAAAGTTATACTGTATCTTTGAGAAACTTAGAAAATCAAATTGGACAGCTTGCTACAGCAATAAGCAACAGACCTTAGGGCAGTTTACCCAGCAACACAGAGAACACCAAAAGAGAAGGGACATAGCACTGCAAAGTGATTAGCTTGAGATCTAGAAAGGATGTTGATAATCTCGTTGGTGTACCAAAAAGAAAAGTTGAGTCCACTTCAATCTAGAAAGAAACTCAAAATGAAAAAGAGCTACAATCCTCCACTTCACAGCACACTGATGAGAGCAATCAATCTGCAGCATTTGCCGAAAATGTTGATCCAACACCTGTGGATAACGAGGCTGTAGCACCAACCCAGAGTAGAGCAAAAGAGAAGTAGTCTGCACAATCTGCTGCAGAACAACAGTTTAGACACCCACCACATTTCCCTCAAAGATTTCAGAAGCAGCAACAAGATAGGCAATTCAGCAAAATCTTGGGAATGCTGAAACAATTACATATCAATATTCCTTTTCTGGAAGCTTTAGAGCAAATGCCAAATTATGTAAAAATTTTTAAAGATATATTGACAAAGAAAAAAAGACTTGGAGAGTTTGAAACAGTTGCTCTAACACAAGAGTGCAACCGAATGCTCCAGAGTAAGATACCACAGAAGATGAAGGATCTAGGAAGCTTCACAATCCCATGCTCCATAGGCACTAAATACAGTGACAAAGAACTTTGTGATTTGGGGGCTAGCATTAATCTCATGCCTTTATCAATGTTTAAGCAATTGGGAGTTGGTGAATGTAGACCAACAACAGTGACTCTACAACTTGCTGACCGATCTCATGCCTATCCAGAAGGGAAGATTGAAGATGTGTTGGTGAAAGTGGATAAATTTATTTTTCCGGTGGATTTCATTGTGCTAGACTTTGAGGCAGACAAAGAAGTGCCAATCATTCTCGGAAGACCTTTCTTAGCCACGGGAAAGACTTTAATTGATGTTCAAAAAGGAGAATTAACCATGAAGGTGAATGACCAGCAAGTTACATTCAATGTACTGGATGCCATGAAGAGTCCCGATGAGATTGAAGATTGTAATTTTATCAGTGTTGTGGACTTTGTTGTAGTAGAGAGATTACACAGTTGCTGCAGTAAGGAAGAAATCAATGTTGTAACATTTGAAGAACTTGATGATGAAGATCATGGAGCAGCTAACATAGCAAAGTCAAGGGAGAAGCAACCCTTCAGAATTGATGAGCAAATCCAGCAAAGGGAACTCACGCTAGACCAACAAGAATTCAAGGTTAATGGGCCGAGAGTGAAGCACTATATGAGAGATGATGTGAACAACCTAAAGACAAATATGTTCTTGAATGATCCAGGTTGAGCAAACAAGAAAGGTCAGGTTGAAAGACCTAAAATCAAGCGCTAATTGGGAGGCAACCCAATAAGAGAAGTTGTTTCAAGTTTTTATGGCATTGAATTTAGCTTTTAAATTATTTAATTTGTCTTTTTATTATTTTAAGTGTGCATCTAATTTTTTTTTTATGTCTTTATGTTACATTGCAGCAAGTAAAAAAAAAGTAGGCAAAAAGAACAGGAGGGAATTGCTGCAGCATCACTTACAGTATGACATATAACTTAAGATTCTCAAACAACAGAGCATTTCTTGCTTTTGCAGCAGCAAATGGATTGATCATATTTTATGATAAGGAGCGTTTGAGAAGTGGATCGAAGAAGAAGTGACCCTTTACAGCCTGTGTTGCAGCAATGCTTCCAGCAACAGGGCAGTACCCCTAATTGCTAGTTTATTTTACTTCTTGCTGAAAAACTTTTCTTTCATTTAGTTTTAATTTTCCAATTCATTCTGCATGTCCTTTTATTTAGTGTATGCATGTCTGGTTTATGTAGTTTTGTTTTGTGTGCTTGTGAGGACACAACACCACTCAAGTTTGGGGGGGTTGTGTTTCTGAGTGCTTGTGTTTATGCTTGTGTTGTGTGAAGCTCTGTTATCTAATATTTGTGTATGAATTTGAAAACCTAATGAAGATAAATTGAGTATTATTCAGTATTTATGAGAAAGCCAAGTAGAGATAGTTATAGATGGAGGTTGAACTTTTGTCCCGACACTTAGACTTTGGTTGAGTTTTATGAGAATGCTGTAGCAGAGCCAGGAAAACAAAAAAAAACGAGTAGAAAATATCTCAAGTTTGGGGGAAAATTTTTGTTGGACTGTGCCTGTTATGAAATAAATTCTGCTCCAATGGTTTAAGTTGCTAAGTAACCAGGGTTGAGTATGCACCCCATATGCAAACTTGAGTCCAAAGGCAATACGAGCTACGAGCAGTGCTGCAGCAATTAAAATCAATAAAAAGAGAAAAAAAGAAGAAAAAAATGATGATAAAGAGGTCCGCTACCTAGGATACTGAGTAATATGGTCTGTTCATGAGCCCCATGTTCAGCCTTGAGTCAAATGCGTCCAAAGGTATGACCTAGATATAACATCCTGAATGCATTGCTGTAGCAACTCTGACATGTACTTTGAATGAGTAATTGGGTGTTGTCATTACAAGAGATAGGCATTCACATGAAAACTCAATGTTGCATCGAAGGGTTTAAAAAAAAAGTATTATTATTGTAGCACAGTTTAAGTCTATTTGTGAATTCTACTCCCCCATATGTGAATATATTTGTGTTCTATCTCTGAATTATATGTATGTGTAATGTTGTAGCACCTCTGGAATTTGATCAAAGTGGCACATACACACTCTGGACAGAATGAAGCCTAAGTCTAGAACTAAATTGCTATGGTTATTTTGCGTGATTAAGAGTGTGATCTGAGGGTTAAAGAATCCTTACAAATTTGATGACATAGTTAAGTTATTTATTGCATGATTGTGTGATTGAAGTGTTAGTGTTATTGTCATTACTTGAGGACAAGTAATGGTTTAAGTTTGGGGGTGTGATAACTCTAGGAAATGAGAGTTATCATGAAACTTTTAGACTTAAATCAATACTACTTAGAGAGTAAATAATGTGTTTCTATTGCATTTTTGTTAAATTTTGCATAAATAATCATTTTAGTCAGTCTTAATAAGTTTTGTTCGATTTAAAGTAATTTGTGCTCAAATTGTGTGCATAATTGTAGGTTTCCAGAAGCTTATAATTCATGGAAGGAATGCTGATGCAATAGGCCGGCAAAAAGGAGGAAGAACATAGCTATAAAAGAATTGAAACAAATTTGGAATAGTGTAGTTGCTATAGCCGTTGCTGAAGCAACCATTGCTGTAGCAATCCTGGAACAACGACAGAGAAAATTCCGTGCAGGATAACTACAGTATTGCGATCTGTAGTTTTCTAATTTGACTTATGCGCGCCCTAGGGTTCCGTTTACCCTAATTTTCAACTATAAAATAAGCATACATCATAAGGAAAAGAGAGGGCCGTCACCCAAGGAGAAAAACACAAAGAAACAAAAGAAAAACACGATTCAAGAGAGAGATTGAAGGCTACACAAGAGGAAAAATTGCTGAGATCAATTGAGAGCTCAATCCTTCTTATCCTTCTCTTATTTTCGTGTTTTCTATTTATTCATGGGGATGTGTTTCATGGCTGAAACTTTGTTCTTTATTTTTCTTTTACAAACTATGAACTAAATTTATTTGTGGTTGAGTGATAAACAAACTTGATGGTTTATTGACTGAATTTATGTGTTGCTGCATGTTTGCTGTAGCAGTTTGTTTTGACAGTATTTATTTTTATTTATTATTTCGGTTGATCACCCATTTAATGATACAAGTTAGGAGAGAGCCGCAAAATGGCCTATCTTAATGGAACATATCAGAATAATACTTTATCTTAAATCAAGTTTTAACTTGAGTCCCAAAAGGGCCATACTTGATTTAAGATTAGTGATGAACTAGACATAGGGATTCACCTTGTAGGGTAAATAGAACTTAAGCGTGTAATGCCATATCATATGTTGGCATAACAATTGATCACTGTTAGGTTGCATATAGATATAAGATATCCAACATGCAACGGCTGAGGATGCATAAGGATTCTGCCCAGTGCTGTAGCAGATACCGCAGCGACCGAGCTAACCCTTAGAAAATAGTCAAGACTATTAGAAGAGTTTATTCACTCAACTACTTTATATTCCCATTGATTTTATCTTTGAAATTGGCGTGATAATTTATTTTGTTGCATTTTATTTATTGCGCTTTTATTTTAATTAGTATAATAGTTTCACTAATTGTTTTATTTTACTTTAGCACAAAATCTGCACTGGTAATATTGCTGTAGCAAATCTGATAACATCAATCCCTGTGGAGACGATCTTGAATACTCATCACTTTATTACTTGTTGTGTACACTTGCACATTGACACCAATATCATTAGTGTTTATAAACCAACAACGTACTATTGACTCAAGCTTTCAGGGTGCTCGAAGTGTTGTTCGTGATAATTCAAACCCGACTTCCCAATTTCGTAATTTCACTCCTCCAAATCCTCCAATAAAACTAGTAAACCTAGTGAAATCGGTCAAAGCAGCAAAACTCAATCCTTGGGTTCAGGATCACGCTATTTTAATTGCGGAGAAAATGATCACCGAATGACAGAATGTAAAAAGGGAGGAAAATATGGTAAAGGCTTATTCGTAGGCACAGAGGACATCGAAGACTATCAGGAGGAAGAAACTGAAGAACTCGTTGTAGAGCCAACTTTTGATAGTAATGGTAGCGCTCAATCTGTTGAAGAACATGATGATAGCGGACCAATGTTGATTGTGAACCGTGCATTCTTCACTCCTAAAGGGTAAGACAAAGACAAGTGGCTACGACAAAATATCTTTCAGACTACTTGCACAATTGAGGGTAAAGTATGTCGTATGGTCATAGACTAAGGCAGTTGCGAGAATGTCATTTCGGAAGAAGCCATAACAAAGCTAAATTTAAAGACAAAACCTCATCAAACTCCATACAAGCTCACATGGCTGAAGAAGGGAAATCAAGTGACAGTATCGAAACGTTTCTTAATTTCCTTATCCATTGGTTCAATTTATAAAGACAAAATTTGGTGTGATGATGTGGCTATGGATGCTTGTCATCTATTACTGGGTAAACCTTGGCAATATGATCGAAACGTAGTGCATGATGGAAAGAGAAACAACTACAGCTTTATGTTTAACAACACCAAGATCGTTCTCTTACCTAACAAGGAGTTTACTCTCCAGTAAGACTTGGGTAATTATTTGTTAGGCAAGAAGCAATTTATAGATGTTGTAGCAGAGATAGAGAGTCTATATTTTATTAGGAAAAGAGAGTAACGGTGATTCGAAGATTCCTGAAGCTGTGACACATATTCTGGAGGAATTTCAAGATTTGTTCCCCAATGAGCTACCACAGGGTTTATCACCTCTTCGGGATATACAACACCAAATTGATTTGGTACTTGGTTCTACATTACCAAATCGACCTCATTATCGTATGAGTCCTACAGAACATGAGGAATTAAAGCGCCAAGTGGAAGAGTTACTAGAAAAATGGGTTTATCTGTGAAAGTCTTAGTCCATGTGCAGTCCCTGCTTTATTAACTCCAAAGAAAGATAATTCTTGAAGGATGTGCGTGGACAATCGAGCTATCAATAAAATTATAGTTCGATATCGTTTTCCAATCCCTCAATTAAATGACTTGTTAGATCAACTCAGTGGAGCAACAATTTTTACGAAACTTGATTTGAAAAGTGGTTACCATCAAATTCGAATACGGCCTGGAGATGAATGGAAAATAACTTTTAAAATTCGCGAAGGGTTATACGAGTGGTTGGTAATGCCGTTTGGCTTATCCAATGCTCCAAGTACTTTTATGCGAGTCATGAATCAAGTTCTTCGCCCTTTCATTGGAAAGTTTGTGGTTGTTTACTTCGATGATATACTCATATATAGCACCAGTCATGAAATACATCCACAACATTTGAGAGAAGTGCTTTCAACCTTAAGAGCAGCAAACAAGTATATTTTCTTGATAGAGAAAGTATTATTTTTGGGATATGTGGTGTCAAAGGATGGTATATCTGTTGACCAATCAAAAGTGGATGCTATTCGAGATTGGCATTAGCCAACTACTTTATCCGCCACCAGAAGTTTCCATGGATTGGCCTCGTTTTACAGGTGATTCATTCTTCATTTCAGTACTATTATGGCACCAATCACATATTGCATGAAAGCAGGACAATTCTCTTAGACAGAGGCAGCTACTAAGGCATTTAAGATTATCAAAGAAAAGTTTATTACTGCCCCAGTACTTGCTCTACCAGATTTTTTGCTCACTTTTGAGGTACATTGTGATGCTTCTAAGGTCGGCATTGGAGCTGTTCTTAGCCAACATGTCCAAGCGTTAAAACATTGGCGACATTATCTAATTCATAAAGACGTTATTTTATACATTGACCATGCCGCGTTAAAATACCTCAATAGTTAAGACAAGCTCTCTCACAGACATGCCATGTGGACAACATTCCTTCAACAATTTACTTTTATGGTGCAGCATGCCTCTGGTGAATCCAATCGGGCAACATATGCACTTAGTCGATGAACTTCTTTATTGACACAGATGCATAATCAAGTTCTCGGATTTGACAAATTTCGAGAGGTATATGCTTCTGATCCTTACTTTGCTCTTATATTAGAAGACATTGTTGCAGGGTTTCGCTCAGATTATCATTTACATGAAAATTTCTTTTTCAAGAGTAATGAGTTGTGTGTTCCTAACTCAAGTTTGAAATTGAAAATCATTGCAGAGTTACATAACGAAGGGCATATGGGTCGTGACAAAACTCTGGCTCTAATAGCCAACACTTATTTTTGGCCTACTATGAGGCGTGAAGTCTATCATTATGTCGAGACTTGTCGCATTTGTCAAGTTTCCAAGGGTGCAGTAACTAATGCCAGATTATATATGCCGCTGCCAATTCCAACACAACATTGGGCTGACATTAGCATGGATTTTGTTTTGGGATTACCTCGCACTCAGAGGGGTATGGATTCAATATTTGTTGTTGTTGATCGATTCTCAAAAATGGTTCACTTCGTTGCCTGCAAAAAGACTACAGACGCTTTGACTGTTACTCATCTATTCTTCAAGGAAGTCTATAGATTGCATGGTTTACCGAGTTCTATAGTATTTGACCGGGATACATGATTTCTTAGCCATTTTTGGAAGACATTATGGAAGTTGACTAACACTCGCCTATATTTTAGTAGTGCTTACCACCCACAAATAGATGGTCAAACCGAAGTTGTCAATCGCTCTTTAGGCAACCATCTACGTAGTCTAGTCGGCAATAACCTGAAGATGTGGGATCAAAAGTTATTTCAAGTTGAGTTTGTTTATAACCGTGCAGTTAAGCGCAGTACTAGTTTAAGCCATTTTCAGGTGAATTGCGGATATAATCCACAAGCTCCCATAGACTTGGCTCCAATTCCAGATTTAGTTCGCAAAAGTAGTAAAGCAGAAGACTTTATTGAGCAACTTAAGAAAATTCATGAAACTACGCAAGAGTCTTTGAAGCAGACAACCGAAGGTTATAAAGTTGTGGCAGACAATAAACGTCGAGCTTTGGAATTTCAAGTAGGAGATCTTGTTTGGGTGTCCTAACTAAAGACAGATTCTTAGTTGGTGAGTACAACAAGCTATCTGCCAAAAAAATCGGCCCTTTGGAGATTATAGAGAAGATAAATCCTAATGCCTACAGATTAAAGATTCCTAGTCATATTCGCACCGCAGATGTATTTAATGTCAAGCACCTTATTCCTTATAGAGGTGATCATGATGAAGATGTGGTTGCTGACACTCCGAATTCGAGGGCGAATTCTCTCCACCCTGGGGGAATGATGAAGAGTAGAAATCCATATTATACTACGAATAGTTTTCTTATTAACTAAAGTTTAAGACTTTTTAATTCCTTTCTAATTTAGAATTTTGTTTCCCTTTCAATTTAGGATTTTGTTTTACTTCATGAATTAGCATAATTACTACAACTATAAATAACTCTCTTTTGTAGCCTTTGAAGGCATAATTTTGAGTTTAATAATATTTCAATTTTCAAATCTCGTTATGAGTATTTGAACAGTTAACTCTCGGCATTCTACAGAATCAACGAGTCTTAATCCCTAAATTCACGGTATTCTTTTGAATCAACGTGAATTTAGTTGTTCTTTTATTCCGGTATTCTCTAAAATTAACAGAATATTTTGAACATTAAACTTTCGCTGCATCAATTATGAAGACAAGACAATGCAGCAGTAAAGTCGCTCTCTAACCAAACATATTTCCGTCATTTATTAGTTGCTTCTTCAATGGCCATAATAACACCAAATATTTTAGCATAAAATGATGAATTAAAACCTAAAGGCATTGTAAAGCATCTTTTAAAGGCCCCATTAAATCTCCTGAAAACCGCAAGTAGTCTTTCCTAAATTTCCTCTAATATGTATTAATTTTAACCCAAGAAATTAAAAGAGGATGCCAGAAAACTGAAACTACCTTTGGAGGATGCCGCAAGGGCTTCTTTATGCCCAATATGTCATAAATTGAAACCTGAGTGCCTGTGTGTCCTGGACAATAAAAGTTCAATAAAATAATGTGAGAAGCAATAACGACCTTTAGTTGAGATAAGGAGAGCACACGATTTTCAAAGCGTAATAAGTTTTAAGGTTTCCACAAATAATAAATCAGGATGAAGTAAGCCATGCACCAAAGGGAGGTTGTGTGATGAGAAAATCTATCATCAAGAATTAGCTTTCAAAAACTCACAAGGTCTCTATTCATAGGAAAGGTGACTATAAATAAAGAAGAAAGCCAACCCCAAAGTTGTTGAGAGAGCCCACATAAGAAAAATAAGTGGGCAGCTATTTCATCAGTTTGCAAGCAAAATGGGCACGCTGAGATGACACATAATTCACATAAACGTAGCTGATCATCTATTGAAAGTCTATTATAAAACAACCTCCAGGCAAACATAGAGTATTTTGGAGGAATAAAAGGTGACCACAAACATTAGTTCCAAGGGCAGACTTTATAGTTGCCAAGTAAAAAATGATAAGCTTATGACAAAGTAAGATCACCATCTACTGAGTGGCACCACACTATCTTATCTTCAATATCAAATACGAGCAACTTTATATTTTTTATATTTGAAACCAGCTGAGGGAACAAAGATTGAAAATGATTTGGAATATACCAAGCACCATCACCAGTCAAGGCACTCACAAAAGAATTAAGGTTCATGCTTAAATCATTAATATTCAATAAAGAATCAATGGGATCTGATAGCCATCTATCACGCCACAGGTTAATCTTTTTCCATCTCCTACAACCTAACGACAACTAGCAACTAAAGTAGGAATTATACTCTTCAAACACCACCAAATGGAAGAATTGGAATAAGTTCGAGACCAATTGTAAAAAGAGAGTTGATACCAACCTTTTAAAAACTGACACCACATACAAGAAGATGTCAAAATAACCCAAGAAGTCTTAAGGAAATGGCACAATTAAGCAAGGACGGGTCACGAATACCTAAACCACCAAACTCCTTTGGAGCACAAACCCGATGCTAAGAGATGAAAATCTTTTTTTGAGTATCACAGGAGCAAGTCCAAGTGAAATTACAGATCCAGCCACTCATTTGCTTCAAAAGAGAGCATGGTCATTGGCAGATCATAAAGCTATGTAATAACATGGCTTGGATAACAAACTACACAAATTAAAAGCAGCCAGCCATAGAAAGTAACTTTTCCATCCAGCTGGTGTGTGAAATCTTTAAATCTATTAGTGTCGATATACAAGTGTATACAATAAGTAATATACTTATGAGTATTCATATCTCCACAGGGATTGAATTTTTTAGATTTGCTTCGGCGGTCTTTAACAATGCAGTTTTGTTTTAAATGAAAATAAAGTAACTAATGAAACTAATAGACAAATTAAAGTAAAAATGCAATAAATAAAATAAATTCTCACGTCAAACATAAGGATAAAACAAATGGAAATGGAGTAGTTGAATGAATAAACTCACTTAATGGTATTGACTATTATTTCAATTATAGTATTGTTGCTATATCATCTGCTACAACACTAGGTAGAATCCCTTATGTATCTTCAATTATTGTCTGTTGGATATCTTATATCTAATGCAACATAATAGTGACCAATTGTTACGTCAACATTAAATATAAAAATAAATGATCTAGGTTCTATTTACCCTGCAAGTGAATTCCTATGTTCATTATTAATTTTAGATTAAACATGACCCTATTTAAATTGAAATTTACTCAATTTAGGAAACCCAATCTAAAACTAAGTATTATCTTAATGAAATCCACTAAGTCAGACTTTTTTAAGGCTCTTTTTTAGCTAATATCCCTAAATAGGTGGTCAACCAAATTGGAGAATTAAAATAAATACAATTAAGATAAAATATTGTAGCAAATACCGAGCAACACACTTATGTCATTCAAACATCCATTAAGTTCATTTATCACTCAACCACAATCAAATTTAGTTCATGATTTGCGAAAGAAAAATAAATAAAAGAGTTTTAACCATCAAATACATCCCCATACTAAGATAGAAAACAAAAAAATAAAAAGAATGGCTAATTTTCTAATTGATCTCTGTGATTTCTCCTCTATGACAACCTTCAATCTCTCTCTTGAATTCTGTTTTCTTGTTTTTTCTTTTCAGTTTTTCTCTTTAGTTGACGACTCCCTCTTTCCTTTACCTGTGTGCTCCTTTTATAGCTTAAAATTAGAGCAACCGGAAGTCTAGGGCACGTATCTTCCAGATTTGGAAACTCTATATCGTAATCTTCTAAGTATCTTCTCTGTCAATACTCCAAAGTTGCTACAGCAATGGTACTGCATCAACGGCTACAACATCTGCATCGTTCTAGACTTATTTCAATTCTTATGTAACCAAGTTCTTTCCTTATTTTTACAAGCCTATTGCATTAGCATTCATTCCTTAAAATTTGAGCTTCCAATCACCCACAATTATACATATGATCTAAGCACACAAATTATTCTAAATCAAACAAAATTTATTAAAATAAACTAAAATTGATGTTTAGGCAAAATATAATTAAAATGTAATAAAAATATGTCATTTACTCTCTAAGTATTACTGATTCAAGTCTAAAAGTGTCATGATAATTCTCATTTCATAGAGTTATCACCAGCTTTCTAACTTTCCTCGAACTCCATCAGTAATAACCTGCAAGTGTTACTTCCTAGAGATTTCGTGAAATATCGAAACTCTCAAGTAAGTAAAAGTAGTTGGGCCCTCTTGAAACCCCAAAAAAGACTTTAAAAAATTGATCATGTGACTTATATATGATCTAATAAAGAACCATGATTTAGCCTTGTTAATCACTTGACTAGAAGCGCAACTATAAGATTCTAAAAGTCCTATCAAGCTAGAGAGGGAATTATAATCACCACGAACAAAAATACAAATGTTGTTCGCATACAGTGCATGACTTGGAGAAAGATTGAGTCTTGGAGAAGAGATACCATAGATTAACCCTTGTTCTCATAAGTTAATAATGCCTCTGCTAAAAGCCTCCTCTGCCAAGCAAAAGAGTAGTGGAGACAAATGATCACCCTGCCTCACTCCTCTGTTACAGCTAAAAAACCCCTCGGAGTGCCATTAACATAAATGGACATGCAAGTAAAGTGCAACAAAATAGAAACTCGGGAAATAAATTGAGATGAAAAACCAAAATTCTTTAAAACCCGGAAAAGAAAATCTCACTCAATTGTATCAAAGGCCTTTGTGATATCTAATTTCAACCTCATATTACCACCTTGAATCCATCGATCAAGAAGATTGTATGCCTTGGAAACCAAACCTATAGATTCAGAGATACAACGCCCTTTTACAAAGCCAGTCTGCGAGGAGAAATAATTTTTGTAATAAATGTACCCAACCTATCTATTAGAATCTTCGGAATGATTTTGAAGAGGAAGTTCGAAAGAGTTATTAGTTGAAACTTAGAAACCTCAATGGCACCATCCTCTTTAGAAATTAACACAATAAAATTAGAGTCAAAATTATGAGGTAACTCACTAGTGGTGAAAAAATGCTAGGCAAAATGAACAACATTAGGACTAACAATATGCCAACAGTGTTGATAAAAAAAACTTGAAAAACCATCTGGGCCATGAGTATTATTCGGGTCTATGGTAAAGACAATATCTTTGATTTCCAATGCAGAAGGCACCGCAGTTAAAAGAACATTATCAACCTCAAAGACCAGATAAAAGATCACTAAACAAACTATTGTTGGATCATCCAAATTAAAAGCTGTCAAATAAAGCTTGGCATAACAGGAAACTAGATTGTTAGAGATCTCCACAGGATTAGAGTTCACAACACCATCAATGTGTAAACTATTAATGGAAGAGTGGGCCACCTTCGTTCTACAATAAGCATGGAAAAACTTTGTGCCTTGATCACCATCATCTAGCCATCTAACTCTAGCCTTCTCTAGGCTATTAATAGGCAAACATAAACAAGCAAAGCACTCTGACATGAGCATGAGCGAGGTAAAATAAGGCTTTTATTATTTGGCCAAGCATAATAGAAAGCAAGGTTGCATAGTGCCCTATCTAATCTTTGTTCAATCTGACCCCTGTTTGAACTATTACACCAAGTAAAAAGATTCCTTCAATTGAGAGATGGGTTAGACAACATGCATCAATCATATTAGAAAAATATGAGCAAGAAATAGTGGGAGGAGAATTACCACCAGCCTTTTCGTGAGCCCCCATAATCACATTAAAGTCTCCAACAACCATCCAAGGTTGGTCATAAGAAGCAGCAAAGGAAATAAGAGCATCCCATAAAACCCGCCTGTCAATGTAATTTATGGCAGCATACACAAAAGATAGAGCACAAGGAGAATTATCAAGACAAACTTGTATAAATATTAATTATTTTGAACAGTGGACTACTTAAAGGTAAATGAGCAACACTAAAAACCCACATATAACTCACTTCTGTCATTAGAGCATACAAATTTCATTTGAATAAAATTCTAAAAGGTAGAGGGAATCAAAAACAAAGAAACCATAGGCTCATAAATGCAAAGATAATCAAGATTATAAGTAAAGAATAAATTAGCCAGTTCTAACTTAATGTTAAGGTTGGCTGCACCCCTCACATTCCAATAAAAGATCTTCATTTTTCCATATTTTGATAACTCCCTTTTGCGAAGTACGGCTTAGACAGAAGAGAGCGAGCACACACTTTATATCTTTTATGCTTATGTACTGTTTGGAAACCATCCTCATCAATTGGTGATGTATTTTTAGTAAAAGACATGGTCATGGTCATTTGGTCTGTAGTAATAGGCTAATTAATAAATGGCCCAAGCTGAGGAAGCCTTGTTGTTTTACACTGAAACATCATCGGTCATCCCGTGAAAAGTCATCATCATCAGGGCGATAGTTTTCCAAGGCAAGTAAATCAATTTCAAATTTTCTAAGTGTAGTGTCCATAAGTAAGGGTGCTTTATGAACCACAATTGCAAGATTTGTAGAAGATTGTAGTGAGGAAGCCTTGTTGCAACCAAGAGCTTTCTCAATAACCTCATCTGAAGATTGGTTTTGCACGACCTCTGTATTTGGAACTGGTTGATAAACACGTTTGAAGGGTTCTTACCAGGCTCGTGGGTGGCAGCGGTTGTCTCACGGTTTCGGCAACAATTAGAGGCAACATGACCAAGAAAACCACAAACAAGACACTAAGAGGGAAGGTTTTTATAATATACGGTTATCTCAAATGAATACTCTTTGCGTTAAACCAATATCCGTGATGGTGGGTTTTCTGAGACGTCCATATCAACCAGAACTCGGGCAAAATGTCCAAAAATTCCTTCCTTGGTTGGTTTATCAAGTTGCAACAGAGCCCCTATACCACATGCAATTTTCCAATAGAATCTTGATTCCCAATATTCTTGACTCAAACCATATAAACACACCCAAACTTGAGCATGTGTGTGTAATGTACGGTCGTAGAGTTCAAAGTCTTTTTTCCATTGATAAAGATGAAAACACTCATGAAACAAGTACCACCACTTTAAGCCATTCGCAAGCCTACTTTACTGGAAAAACGTACATCAAAGTAGCCACGAGTCAAAGGGACCAAAGTTCAAATAGCTTCAGATTTCCACACAACTTGAAGCAAGTTACGAAGCTCATGAGTTTTAAGAGGTGTAGATCCTAGATGTAGCAGCAATTGACCAATTAAATTAGTGCGACACTTCTACAATCGATGCTGGTAAATGGATTATGTGATTTTGATACAAGTCAAGTCACACTACTAAACAAGTTTTAGCAATTAAGGCATGGAAACAGGCAAAGTGGAACTTGTACCAACAAGCTGAGCAAAGGATTTGGAGGTAGAAGTAGGGGAAGGAGAAAGGGAAGAGATAGAAATGTTCGCCATTGATTTTAGTGTGTGGGACCTTTTATCAAACACTTAACATGCAAGTTTATAGCAAACACTCGTGAAAATTATAACTTATACTATATAATTATAATAATGCTTATTGTTATTAGGCTATCCAAATGATAGTTATTACTTAATGTAACACTTATTTGTTCGAGTCTTATAAGATCTTTTATTAGGAATGTAGAAAAATTTAACTAAATCTCAACCTAAGTATTTCAGATGCACGATTCCTAAACATTAAGGTCGGGCGCAAGCCTCACCTAAAAAGTTGAGACTAGCTTGAAAATTTTAGAAATACTTAACATATATTTAAGACACTCGTAATTAATATTTAAAGTTTTAGTTTCATTTAAGCCCAACTTTTAAAAGCCTAATCTAACAAAAAAATAAATTTTTATAAACCATGGATTTATAAATCATAATTAAAAATAGGTATATATGTATGTACAATGTAAAATTTGGGTTTTTGGGCATGATCCGAAAAATACATGCTAGGGGGTCGGGCTCGAGCTTTACTAAGCCGGTTGAGCACGACATATTACCATCTCTATTTTTCACAATTCATTTTTTTTTTCAAAAATAAATATAATAGTAACATACTCTAAAAATGAGAGGAAATAACTTTAGGTGGTTGCATTGCTTCCTAATATGTATATCAAATTATTGAAATTACTAAAGATCAAATAGATATATTAAGAATATATCTATTTCATTTAATTATGTAACCAGGAGGATAACATAGTGCAAATATACATTGAGACTTTGAACTTTTACCTTCAAAATTTAAGAATATGATAGTAAAAAAAGCTCAAATTCAATTTTTAATCCCCTAATTCTTCCAAAATTCGAATTTACATATTTAGAGGGCGGGAAAATCTAAATATAATTTTTAGTCTCTTAATTCTCTAAAAATTTAAGTTTACATAATCAATTAAATAAAATTACATGAGAACCACTTATCTGCCTCGTGGCACTGTCATAAAATTTATATGAAAATGAAATGAATAAATTAAAAAAGACCTGGGTGAATAAGTTGTAATCAGGGTGTCTAAAAGTAATTGAAAAAAGAAAAAAAAGAAAAAAATTGGTATATCGTCCTTGAACCTTGATTAAAGCAGCGCTCACTAACATTCGTCTTCCTCCTCTAAGCCATGCGCGCGCTCACAAGTGCGTCCTCACACGTGCTCAATGCCAGAACCAGACCTATGCCCACGCGCCGCTTCTCCTCACAAACGCAGCTCACCGAACAAGAAGCCACAGTACGACAAATCACTAGCATCCTTACGCAAAACGACTGGCAGCGACTTTTGACATCCTCAAACGTACCCAAGAAGCTAAATCCAGATGTGATCCGATCCGTTATCCATCTAAACCGGGCCCACAATTTGACCCGCTTGCTCAGCTTCTTCCACTGGTCCGAACGCCAAATGGGTACCCGCCAAAACGACTTAAAAGTCTTGTCTTTGCTTATTGTTGTTTTATGCAATTGTAAAATGTACGGGACCGCTAGTGCTATTGTTAAACGAATGATAAGTGATGGAAATAATTCGGGTTTTGAGATTTTGAGTGCCGTTGATGGTTGCTTTAGAGAATCTGATGAGTTTGTGTGCAAAGGTTTGGTTTTTAATATGTTGATTGATGGGTATAGGAAGATTGGGTTGTTGGATGAAGCTGTTGATTTGTTTTTGTGTGACACGGGACGTGAATTTGTACCTAGCTTGTTCAGTTGTAATGCATTGTTGAGGGATTTGTTGAAGGGTAAGAAAATGGAGTTGTTTTGGAAGGTTTGGGCGAAAATGAATAAAATGAATGCAGGGGGTTTTGAATTTGATGTTTATAGTTATACTACTGTGATAGATGCTTACTTTAAGGTGAGGAATGCTGAGGAAGGAAAGAGAGTGTTTTCGGAAATGGGGGAGAAAGGGTGTCGTCCAAATGTTGCTACTTATAATGTGGTTATTGGTGGCTTGTGTAGAGTGGGATTTGTAGATGAAGCAGTTGAGTTGAAGAATTCAATGGTTGAGAAGGGGTTGGTTCCTGATAGTTATACTTATGTGAATCTTATTTATGGGTTTTCTGCAGCAAAAAGGTTGGGAGATGTGAGATTGGTTTTATCGGAGTTGATTGGAAAGGGTCTGAAACTTGATACTGTTGCATACTATGCACTGATTGATGGATTTGTGAAGCAAGGTGATGTGGAAGAAGCTTTCAGAGTAAAGGATGAGTTGGTTGCTTCTGGTAATCAGGTTGACTTGGTCATATATAACACACTGCTTAAAGGGTTTTGTAAGAGTGGTAAAATGGAAAAAGGAAGGGAAGTGTTAAATGAGATAATTAGAATGGGTATTGAACCTAATTCAAGAACTTATACTTCGTTAATACAGGGTTACTGCAGGATGCGGAAAATGGTTAGTGCTTTTGAGTTGCTTGATGAGATGAAGAAAAAGAACTTGGTCCCCTCTGTATTTACTTACGGTGTGATTATCGATGGACTCTGCCATTGCGGAGATCTACGGCAAATCAATGCTATTTTGGGAGAAATGATTACGAGGGGATTGAAACCAAATGCCATTATCTACACAAATCTTGTTTCGACTTACTTCAAGAAAAATAAACTTCAAGAAGCAGGAAAGTTGGTTGAGAGGATGAGAAGAGAAGGAATAACACCAGATGTGTCCTGCTTCAATTCTCTAATAATTGGTCTTTGCAAAGCCAAGAGGATGGATGAAGCAAGGATCTATTTGGTCGAGATGTTAAGGAGAGGATTGAAGCCTAATATTCATTCGTTCAGAGCTTTTATCCTTGGATACTGTATGGCAGGGGAGATGCAGACAGCAGGCAGGTTTTTCAATGAGATGCTAAATTCTGGTTTAGTGCCTGATGATGTAATTTACACATCCATTGTTGATGGGTACTGCAAAGAGGGAAACATAGCAGAAGCTATCTCCACATTTAGATGCATGCTTGCCCGGGGTATTCTTCCAGAAGTTCAAACTTACAGCGTGCTCATCAATGGCCTTTCGAAGAAATTAGAACTAAGAGAAGCTCTTGGAATCTTCTTAGAACTCTTAGAGAAGGGGTTGGTGCCTGATGTTGACACTTACAATTCCCTTATCACCAGCTTTTGCAAAATATGTGATGTAGATAAGGCTTTTCAACTGTATGAGGAGATGTGTGAAAAAGGAGTTGAACTGAACACCCTTACTTACAATGTATTAATAGATGGCTTCTGCAAAGCTGGAGATTTGACTGAGGCATTTCAGTTATTTGATGAGATGACAAAGAGGGGTGTTCCTCTCAATGGTTCAGTCTACAATGCCCTTCTCTCTGGATGCTGCAAGGAAGAAAAGTTGGAACAAGCTCTGGAGCTGTTTCGAGATATGCTGGAGAAGGGCTTGGTTTCTACCCTTTCCTTCAACACTTTAATTGAGTTTTTGTGCAGAAGTAACAAGCTTCAAGAAGCACACCAATTGTTGGATGCAATGCTAGAAGAGCAGGTTAATCCCAATCATGACACCTACACTACACTTATCAATCAGTATTGCAAGGTGCAAAACATGGAGAAAGCAAAACAACTCTTCTTAGAGATGCAGCAAAGGAATCTGAAGCCGGCAACAATCACTTACAGATCACTTTTAAATGGTTACAATAGGATGGGGAATAGATCTGAGGTTTTTGTTGTGTTTGAAGAAATGTTAGGAAAGGGAATTGAGCCTGATAATTTCACCTATTATGTTATGATTGATGCTCATTGTAAAGAAGGTAATGTGATGGAAGCTTTGAAGTTGAAGGATTTGATTTTCGATAAGCGTATGCCAATTAGCGCAGAAGCATATAAAGCCATCATAAAAGCTTTATGCAAAAGAGAGGAATATTCTGAAGCGTTGAGGTTGCTTAATGAAATGGGAGAGAGTGGCTTTAGGCTTGGTTTTGCCTCATGTAGG
This sequence comes from Citrus medica, assembly GCA_002013955.2. Classification (NCBI taxonomy): domain Eukaryota; kingdom Viridiplantae; phylum Streptophyta; class Magnoliopsida; order Sapindales; family Rutaceae; genus Citrus; species Citrus medica. The sequence continues at coordinate 153,630 of MKYO02025501.1, read as the reverse complement.
ACTGTAGTTAATGATTTTCTCAGAGAAGGCGTTATGGACTATGCTGCAAAGGTTCTGGAGTGTATGGCATCGTTTGGATGGGTTTCAAACTCCATTAGCTTGGTTGACATTGTTAAAGGAGAGAATAGTGGTGTAGATCTTGATGAGTCCAAGGATCTTATGAAGCAAACAGCTTAGAAAGTTGACAAATATTGGCGAATCATTATTGCTCAGTTTCGTCCTTGAGTTGACTCTTTGGAGTCCTGAGCAGACTCTGCACAGGAATCAGTGTGCTAGCTGCCTAGCTCCCTTCTAAAATGGCTACTTGCTATTTTCTGTTGTTTTAAAAAGTCTTAAGAGGTTGATGCTTCAGACTGAATTGCTTGTTCAGTCACCTGTTGAGGTAAATATAAATTATCTACTTTTCGATTATGTATTCCATGCATTGCTATTATTGCCCTGATTAATTTATTTACTAGAAACTTATTTCATTGCAGGTGACCGGTTCCGATTCAGTGGTTATACACAGGTTATTGAACCGAAAGAGGATACTCTTCCTGTAATTTTGATTCTTGCCTGAGCTTATCTGCACATCTTATGCCTTTAATGAGGTGCTTCAATCCCGCAAGTGCTATGCAAATTATTAGCCTGTGAGTAAGTTGAAGAGGTGTCTAATCGTTTGGGGGTTTTTTTTTCCTGCTACTTGACATATTACTCTTTACAATGCCCTGAAAGCTGATGATTCATTTATTCTGTTGAGTATGTATGTAATTCAATCAAAGTGTTCGTATGAATGAAAGAAAGAAACGCATGTTTCTATGAAAAAGAACACTGTTTTGAAATAACCAAGCTGATTGTATTTATATTTCTTTTAATTTTCTTTAACAAAGCAGTTACATTGTACAATGTATACAGCCCCCAATTTACCAACAGAGATCAATTTCTTTCCATCCATGTTGCGTATACTAATACAAAGAATAGACCCTCCAGCTTACAGAGATTCCTAGTGTTGTATAAAAATGAGAATCAAGATTTATACACTTACAAAGAAAATCGATGTGATGGGTTAAATTCATATCATTTTCTCAAATTTGTCAAGCTTCTTCACCCTCTGCATTGATCTTAAAAGTAGTGTAAAGAAAACTCCTGCATTTTGATAAATTTAAGACTGTCAGCTAATAGAACCTTGATGAATATGAACTTAGGTTTCAATTGAGAAATATTAGCATCTGAGGGATCACCTGCACCAATGAATGATCCATTTGCAATAATTTGACTGCCTTGACCAGTGAATGTGACCCCCAGATTCAGCAGGGTACCCCCACAAACTGTATACATAGTTGCCATTTGCAGTATTGTTGCTTTTCGAGCTGCTCTTTCAGACTGGTACACATAGTTATAGCCATTCAAAATCAATGCAGTCAAATTATATACAAAGAGAGATTTCAAATGCTGAATCACAGTCCATTTTCTCCATTTCTGTTTGTGAGTTCTGGAACTAATAAGAGATGATTACCTCAAGCACCCGTACTCTGAGTTTCAAATCTCCTGCTTCAAGTTGTTTCACAAACTCTTCTATTCGTTGAACCCTGGATGGCATGGACATGGTCGAAGATCTGGCCTGAAAATAGATGGAAATGTTCTTGATACTAACAGTGACGGAAATTCAGCCTTCTCATTTATAACATAATTATCAGAAGAATAACAGGTATTTATTTGTTTATTTTTTAAAAAAAGATTTTTGTTCAGTGTTATCTGTTGGGAAAAAAAATGTGGCAACAGTAGAAAGAATGCAAAAAGCAATACATCATCAGCTTGTTTCCTGATTTGCTCCACTAGCTGTGTTCCAGACTGCTGCTGCTGTTTTAAATCCAATAGCTCCTGCAGGCAGAGTAGAAACAATGAATACCAAGCTATTCAAGTTTCAACCATAGAAATGATTACCAAAATATGCATGAAATTCCAAGGGAAGTGAATTTAACCTGTGCATAAGGTGCAGCAACCTTCACAAAGGAAAAATCTGGGTCAAGAATGTTGCCGATACCTGTAACAGGACAATGATACTCAGAATAAAGCAGTAAAATGGCAATGAACTAGCTGCGGTTATCAAATTTTCTGGGTTTAATGAAAAAGTTCAAATATTACATGGCATAAACTTGATATATGGTCTAATGTGATTCAGAAGTGAATTTTTTAAGGCAATGTGAGAGTGAGAGGACCTTCAAGTGTGGAGAATGCCCTTATAACGAAAGTAAAGGTGGATGGAAACCGAAATGGTTGATCTTGAGCTATTGCAAACAAATCCTACAAAAGCATAACAAACAAACAAACAAATAACCTTAACTTACTGATACCACATAAGGGTATTCAGAAACTACATAAATTAAAAAATTAATAGAACCTCTCCAATTACAGCCAAAGTCTGCTGCTGATCTGGACTCTGGCTTAGCAAATTGTCCAAGAAAAATTGCACGGATCTCCTTACCTAGGAGTAGAATGAACAATTAGTACTACTGTAAGATGGATACTACAGAATAACCACAGAATACACATTTCCTTTTCAATAACCATGCAAGTACACATTTCCATTTCAAATGTTGACACTTGGATGGTGTGGCATGATGACCTACCGATGACATATCTCCTGTGGGTTGAAGTGCTTCGAGATCAATCAACCTTAGGATAACCTGCATAATAGCTGCTCAGTTTCGGCTAACAAGCAAGGAGAAAAAAAAATTGATTTACTTTCATTATAAACAAATTACCGATCCAATTTCAGTAGATGGGTACCAAACTCTTATCAACCTAAATTCACAAAAGAAAAATCAAAGGGAGCAGTTGATAGATCGAAAGTACACCTTTTTGGCATCTTTCTCATAAACTGCATAGAAAAGATCAAGCAATCTTTCACGGGTAAAGGATTTAATCTCCCCCATCATACCAAAATCATAATAGATGAGTGCTTCATCTAAATCGACAGCAAGATTTCCAGGATGAGGATCAGCATGAAAGAAACCAGTTTTGAGTATCTGCACTTTTAGAAAGATACTGTAAACGACTACATTATAAGCGGGGTAACTAACATTACAATTTCACCGTTGTACAACAAATGGAGGTACTTAATAGTCATCAACTCATCATATTGTCAAAACTTAATATCAATTACCTGAATCAAGTACGCTTCAATTGCACGCGATGCAATTTGAGAACGATTATAACCCTGCAAATCTAGTGCTTTCAACGCATTGATCTTAACTCCTGATACAAAAGTAAAAATCTCAATCCATTAAATTTCAGTTTCACAAAATTTATGTGGAACTATACAATGCAAATTCTGGCTATCATTTTGAATTAATACACACACATGCGCGCGCACAGAGGTTTAGGCTAAAACCTGGTACATACTCCAATGTCAACACCTTTGTAGCAGTATAATCCCAAAACACCAGCTACAGAGGGGAACAAAATTCCGGTTAGGAATCCACAAGACTCTAAACTTCAAAGACGAGATCTATGCTCACTAGAAATTGCAAAATTAATAAGTTTATAGTCATAATTGATGAGAATTTTGAGAAAATTTTTGCACAACTATTTGATTATGTGCCACTTAATATTTGTAGTCTTGAAGCTAGAAACATACAGGCACCCGGACCCACTTTATATTCCGAAAATCTCGACGGAATCTATCAGCATTTTTTCCTTCATTTATGTAATCGATTTCTTGATACAAAATCCTGAAATCAATAAGATAAGCATAGCACGAGTTAACTGTGTCACACTTCATTGAGACAATTCTAGAACCATCATGTTTCATCAGATCCATTATAACGAAGATCAATAACGCATAAATATATTATATCAAGTTTCATCAGATCCAATACAACTCAATAATGCATAAATATATTATATCAAAATAAATAAATAACCAACTCAACACAACATGTTATTTACACACATTGATCCTACTTAGTGTTTCATGATCCTAGAAAAATATCTAACAAAAAAGTGACAATACTTAATACTTACGTGGCGCATTCGTCATATATACCAATCCAGTCTCTTGTTGGACCACCAAATGTTTCACTTCTCTGAAAGTATTCTGCAATTAGTTTTAAATTTCCTGTATGGAAAAAGCAGGAATAACGGATAATAAAAATTCACTTCTTCAAGTACAATTAAGAACTAAAAACATTGTTTCAGTTGATGAAATCACATAATAAGGGAAATGAGAAATAAAGCAATTAAATACAATTAAAAGAAACTACAATATCACTATCGTCAAATTGACAGAGCAAGTGCATTACTTACGTAAATCAATGTCAAACAGCCTCTTCAGACCAGGTCTTTGAACCTTCACAACAACTTTCTCTCCATTATGCAGGATTGCACGATGTACCTATAGATGGTATCCTTTGAAATTCAAATTAGCGAATAGGAACCACCTCAAGTAAAACTTACATAAAATGTCAAGAATTTTGACAATGACAACACTATTCAAGCTTCTTAAGTGAAGTTAAACGGACAAACCAGCTTTAATGTACGATGTTCAATAAGAAAAAGAGGAATGTAATAAGACTCAAACACCTGACCAAGACTAGCTGCAGCAATTGGCTGGTCCTCAAACTTTTTGAACAATTGCTCAATAGGAGCTCCAAGTTCATTCTTGATGAAGTGTCTTGCTTTCTCTGGAGAGAAGGCAGGAACCCTATCCTGAATTATATTGAATATGAACATAAAATTTATATGAAAAGTAAAAAGTAATACTAGTTATATGGATTACAGGATATCAGCACCTAAAATCAAATGATGTCGGGGAAATTCAATGCTAAATTGTAAAGACAGTAAAAGCAGTACCTGTAACTTGGCAAGCTCATCCACAAACTCACGTGGAAAAAGATCTGACCTTGTTGAAGATAACTGCCCAAGTTTAATAAAAGTTGGACCAAGCTGCAGCACACTCTCCCTTAGCCATGAGGCAGTCTTTCGTCTTCTGTTTTTCTGAATGGAAGATAATTATTAACAAAAAAGCCAGAAGCCCCCCAAAATAAAAAAAGATTTAAGTCGAAGAGACCAAGAAATGATGAGAAACTTGGCCAACTATGAAATCAGTAATGATAATGACTGATCAAAGTTTGAAGCCAATCTGGCAGCATCATATACCTGTTTATCTTCTGAGAAGCCTCCCAAATAGGCCCATTTGGCATTGTCAAACAGAATACGGATTCGTAATGAAAGGACAAATGACCAAACATCTATAGTCCTTTGCCAGGAATTATAATTCTCATTAGCCCAACTGAAACTTTCATCCGAGGGCAGAACCTTCAGCTCCTCCACTGGTGGAAGTTCATTTGAACCCTTGCCTTTCAGTGCCTTAACGAGGGCTGAAGTAGAATTTTTCTTAGCTAAACCTGCAACATTAATGACCTGCTTTGTCCCATTGACCATCTTATTAACCTTACCATTGGGTGGATTATTCCTTTTCACCACCTCACTAGCAGGTACCATCTTAACCGATCGTCCATTAGTCCCAACTCTTGAGGGAGATTCAGTTTGCCGCGCTTCAACATGAAACCGAAATGCTTTATTAGTCAAAGTTGGATTACATGTTTTCCTCTCAAAGCTTGATATGGAACTCGAGAAACTAAGATTGTCCATATCTCCTCCTTGGTTTATCAAATCAATATTGTGGCAATAACAGCCTTGTGAAGCCAGTATTGCCGCCATTCAATCGACAAACACCTATGGATTGATATCAATACAGAAATTAGACTGATGCTAAACCAAATAACAATACTAAGAATTAAAGCGAGCAAATGTCAGTTATAATGGGAAACACGAAAATTAAACCATTAACACGACAACTCTGAAGCCAGAACACTCAATGAAATAAAAAAAAAAAAAGTCAACTGAAAGCAAGATAATGAAACAAAAGATGAAAACAAATGAGCAATGAATATTCACCCACCAAGTCAATGACTCTAAGTATTAATTCTAATTATCTAAACATGAATGAACATATGTACTAAGTTAGTTAAGAGAACAGAAGAGTTTAAACTTCAAAAGACATTAATACATGCAAATTGAATAATGTTTGTTTGAAACTAAAGAGAACCCAGATGAAGATACTCACAAGAGAAGAAGAAAGAGTAACTATCAAGTCTTAGAAATGAATCTCGAAGCTGAGAGATTTATTGGGTTTTAAGAAAAATGACCAAAAATTTGATTTTTTTTTTTATAAGAAAATAAATTGACTAAATAAGTGTTATGAACAAAATGGGGACGAGCAAAAAGAACGTGGACAGCACAGTGGCTGCGTGTCTGCCTTGCCAATTCTAGTTGATTAAGTTACTCAACATATTGTTCGGTCTGATTTTTCTTTTTCTTTTTCTTTTTCTTTGGGTATATTTGTAATTTCATTTTAACGACAAAACTGAAAGTTGAATCTTCACGACAACCATTCAGTTGCGTGGCGGGTTTTTATTTTCTTGTCAAGAATGGGTAAAATTATATATGAGTCCCTGATGTTTCTTTAGGCGATGACTTATTTATCCGTACCAACAGGTCCAGGATTATCGCCATTAAAAATTTGAAATGATCATCTTAACCTTGCAATTTTGGACTTCCAAGAGTATGTAATATAACTTAAATCTAAAGGGTATTTCAGTTATTGCGATTGAAATTATCAAATTGGGGACCTATTTGATATAAATGGAAGAACTATTTATTATTATTGGGAAATAATAAACTATTAACCAATAGTGTGGATGTTAAAATAAGATCTATAATAACAATTTAGTGATTTTTTTTTAAATTTTTGAGAAGATCAATTTAGTGATCTTAAAATAATTTTTTAATTTGGTGCTTTGTGGTTTAGATAGGTTTACTGTGACAGGCAAGTATGTTGCTTTGCTCGAGAATTGTGACAGATTTTAGCTTGTGGTTGATATTCACAGTCTGTTTAGAATTGAGGTTGGACAGTTGTATCTTTTAAGAAAAGATACAACATTTAAATATTTGGTAAATACTAATTACTGTAACTTTGAAGTTAGGTTGATTTGAATTTACACTTTTATAATAAAAAATATATTATATCTTTACTCATTTATCAAAATTATTATTTACTACATAATATTAACTTTTATTTCATTGTTATTGCTTCTTTTTTTTCTATAGAAGCTGTAGCTTAAAAGATGTAGTGTATCAATTCCAAACAGAACCTTAATTAAAGGGTCAACCTAACTGTTCAAGGAGTTGACTTGGGTTTAACAAGTTTATGTGGCTGCTTTTCAACTATTTATTTATTTTTAATGTTTGCTAAATAGATCCTGTTAGCTAATTGGTAGGGCTAATCTTTGTTAACTAAAAGGGAATATCAATAACAATTAATAATATCGACTTGTTTTACACCTTTTAGATTAAGTTAAATGATCATAAACAATATCATATTTTTTTACTTTTCTGTATATCTACAATTAGCTGATAATTTAACTTATTTCAAAATCTAACTTTTGTATATTATCCCGAAAATTATACAGGAATTATGTGAAAATGTCAAATTTTTATGAAAAAAGAAATGGAAGATTCTCTTTTTCAACGTGATATTGATTTCTTTTTAGGAAAAAAAAAGAAAAAAATGAGTGTTGGACCTTCATAACAAAAAAAATAATGAAAAAATATCTACCTACCATTTGGTTTTTTTTTTATTTGTAAAAAATACTTCGAATTTTTTCTTTTGAAAGGATCTATAAAAAATATAGTGCATCACTTTTTACTTTTCTATTAATGCTTATTAATGACGATAGAGGATTTAATAGAATATTAATAAGATGATTGTTTTACACGTGAATGTAAAAAAAGATTATTTAATCCTATCTAAATGAGGAAAAAAAAGGAAGTAGTTGGGACCAATAAGGGCTACAAAATTAACTATATAGACTTAGCAATTAGCTAATTTAAAGATATAAAATCATTAAAATAAGTAACCTGGTTAATTTGTAGCTCATTTATAACATAAATTAGGAACCCTTGTCTGTATAAGCCTTCCTAAATAACATAACTTCATCAAAAATAATAAATCTTTAATAAACAATAAATAGAAATAGGCATAGTTATTTAAAATACATTCAAAATAATCATAAAATCAATTATGAGAAACTTTGAACATTATAATTTGCTCCCATCAATAGAAAATAATAACATTAAATCAGTTTTGGGAAACTTGGAGTTTATAGTTATTTCTTGTCAATCCACAATAATAGTATAATTCAAAAAATCCAAACTAACAACCAATAAATATATATTTTTTTTCACATTTAGGGGTCGAATAGTCATTCTTTGATATTTTGTTACATCCTTTAATGACGACGGTAATAGAAAAGTAAATATATAATACATTATATAAACTTCATATGGAAAACTACAAAACATAAAAAAGTTTAGTAAATCATTAGTGGTGTTGGATATTTATCCAAAAATAATTGATGCATTTTGGCCAACTTTTCATCAGTTTGTTAGATGCTAGCTTGGGCCTTGGATATACAATGAGTTTGCCTTGGTGTAAGTGTACCTAAAAGTGTGAGAAAATTGAATATTTCAACTGATGCATATGGCTTGTTTGCTTCAAACACATGGTTTTCGTATCACAAGGTTCGGTACTGGACGAAAGAAAAAGTTGATCTCCCCATTAATATATTGAATGAAACAAGAAGGCTTCTTGTCTGGTCACCGTCAATATCTAGTTAGGTGTCATACTTCTTTTGCCCATGTTGGCTTTAATATCTGTATGGCTAGGTTCTAGAGAGAATTTGCTAGGTACATGGAAAAGATCAGGAAGCTATCATGGAGGTTTCTGATAACTGTCTTCTGATCTTTTTCCACCTCGTTTGACATTTTGACAAACCTCAAACGGTACCAGAGAAAAAAGCCCTTTAGAAGTAGGAATCCTCGGTTGCTTGACTAGATGTAGAATTAAAGTCGAAGAAAGAAACAACCTATCTAGTTGATGATCTATTTTTCTTTTCCTTTTTGCTTTCACAAGTGATTTTAATTGTGCAATCTACAATGCTCCCTGTATCACCATTTCTTTACTTAACAATGTTGCGTATATGATGATACAAAGAGCAGAATCTAAAGGAATAGAATGTAAATCATAAGTGTAATGTTTATATCATTTTCTCAATTTTGTTAAGCTCCTTCACTCTTTGCATCGACCAAAGAAACAGTATAAAGAAAACTCCTGCATTTTAGGAAATAATAAGACATTCAAGCTACTAGAGCATTGATGAATATGAAATTGGAACTTAATGGAGAGTAATGGCATTGTTTTGTGAAAGGCATAAGCGCACCTGCACCAATGAATGATCCGGTTGCCAGAACTTTATGGGCTCGACCACTAAGGGTGACCCCGAGATTGAGCAGGCTACCTCCAAATACAGCACGAATGGTTGCTATTTGCAGTATTGTTGCCTTTTTAGCCGCTCTTTCTGACTGGTAAACGTAAAATTTTCAATTTAGGAGATTTAAAGGCTGCATGAAGGATCTGGTTTGATAATATGAGAAATAATGGATAATGTATTGAAAAATGAAATAAAACCAACGTTGCACCACCATTAAAAGATGATTAAGTACCTCAAGCACCCGGACTCTGAGTTTTAGATCTCCCGCTTCAAGTTGATTTACAACCTCCTCTATTCGTTGAACTCTGTATGGCATGGATACGGTAGAGGATTGGGCCTGAGAAACATACAAAGGTGATCTCAATACTAGTAATTATTGAAAAATTATCTTAAACTAGAGAAGAAGCAATAAGTGTTTACATGATCAATTTGTTTCCTTATATTTTCCACAGGCTGCGTCTTAGCGATCATCTGCTTTTGTCTCATCTCTAGCAGCTCCTGTAAGAAGGAATAATAAGTAGTCTACTCGTAACTATAGAAATGATCACCAAAACGTCATGAAATCCTTTTTTATTTGAAAGGAGTTAATCATAGATGCCCAGAGAAGTGGATATTAACCTGCAAATAAGGCGCAGCAACCTTCATAAAGGAAAAATCTGGGTCAAGCATATAGCCATTACCTGTAAAGAAATATGAGCAGTAAAATTGAAGATTTAAAGATCGATTTGATATATTATTATACTGCGATTTGGGGATGACATATCTGAGGATAAGAATAGAGGACCTTCTAGCGTTGAGAATGCCCTTACAACAAAAGCAAAGATTGATGGAAACTGAAAAGGTTGATCGTGAGCTATTGCAAATAAATCCTGCAGAAAAACGAAAAAACAGACAAAAAGCCTTAACAATACATGTGTCGTTAACTTCTGTTTAGTGTTCTTATGCAGGAAGGTACTGCCTTTTCTTTAAGCTTCTATATCACACGAGAAAATTTCCAGTGTCCAGGTTTACATACCTCACCGACAGCAGCAAGTGTCTGTTCCTTATCTGGTCTGCTGAATAAATTGTCCAAGAAAAACTGCACAAATCTCTTCACCTAAGGATAGAATAAATGACTATTAATCTACGAGATGGATCTGCTGAAGGATTTGGCAATCCATAATGAATAGAAGGCCACATCAATGTGTAACGATGCCTTTTCTAATGTTTAATATGAAAAAATATGGCATGATGGCCTACCGAAGACAAATCTCCTGTGGGCTGAAGTGCTTCAAGATCAATTAGGCTCTGGATAACCTGCATAATGACTGCTCAGTCTTGGGCCAGCAAGCAAGGGGAGCAAAATTTGATCTACTCGAGTTTTTCTAATCACTTCAATTGCATTTCTGAAATGGGTTATTATTCAAATTATCTAAGCAAGAAAGAAATGATGATCCTTAAAACATAATTGACAGTAGCTAAGTAATTTCAAATTCAAATAAAAAGATTCTGCAGATGGATGTGTGCAGCCCAATGTTCATAACATTCTCAGATAAACATCCAGTTAAGAATAAATTCTTTTGTGTCTTATGTACTAGCAGAGGGTAGACAAGAGGGTAGACAACTATGATTTTGAATTTGTATAGAGAAAATGTCAGTATAAAGTCTGGTATGTTTAGAACTTTATTTTAATGGTCAACATCAACTTACAGCAAAAAGAACAGTGACTCTATATATAGAAAGTAGACCTTTTTGGCATTTCTCTCATAAACTGCAAAGAAAAGTTCAAGCAATCTGTCACGAGTAAGAGGTGTGATCTCTCCCATCATACCGAAATCATAATAGATCAGTGCTTCATCTACATCGACTGCAAGATTTCCAGGATGCGGATCAGCATGAAAGAAACCGGTTTTGAGCATCTGCAATTTTGTCAAACTTCGGTAAATTACTCTATTAAAATTGGGTCAACAAACCTTACTTAATCATGGGGGAACATAATGAATAAGGTGCTGAGGGACTTCGATATTTACATGGTTCATAGCAGTCATCATTGCAGAGTCAAGAACAAGAAGATTAATCAATTCAGACAGGGTTAATAACCTGAATCAAGAATGCTTCAACTGCACGGGAGGAGATCTGAGATCGGCTATAACCATGAAAATCTAGTGCTTCCAACTCATTGATATTAATTCCTGATATAGAAGTAACAATCTAACATCAATTATCACCAACATAAGAAATCTGCGTTTGGTCCCCAAACATACATTGTGAAACCTCCATGGCTTCTTGAACCAAAAACTTTTGTATTGGTTTAGGGTAAAACCTGGTACATACTCCATGGTTAATACCATCGAGGCAGTATAGTCCCAAAACACAAGCTACAAAGGGAGAAAAAGTTAATTTAAGAACTCATAATATGTCTGAAATTCCAGGAAAAAAATGTGTTAGTGACAATAAAATTGAAGAACTAATGAAAGAAGTGGCAGTAATGGAGTATTCTTGAGCAAGAAACATACAGGCACTCGGACCCACTTTATATTCCGGAAATATCGACGGAATCTGTCAGCATTTTTGCCTTCGTTTATGTAATTTAATTCTTGATACAAAATCCTGGAATCAATAGGAGGGTGAGCTGTGAGTTTTAAAAAAAGGTAGAAGATTACTGCATAAACATGTTAAAATAATTGAAATAGAAGATTACTGCATAAACACATTATAATAATTGGAAAAGAATTGTCATCCCTAAGGTGACTAGTTGATTAGTCTCTTGCTCCAGAAGTAAGACCAAGGGTTCAATCCATGTTTAATTCAAGGGCTGGGTGCATGAAAAAGAGAACGGAAACAAATTGTCCAACCAAAAAAAATTGTAATAATCCTGTATTGAAAAGTAAAATTTGTGGATGCTGAGTGAATTTTGTGTTTTAGTATGGATGTTGAGGTGTCAATATGAAACTATAAGGACCCAGATATATGTTATCATACTTATAGTTTCATCCTTTGAAGTCTTTGAAGAACAAAGCTGGGAGGACAACCAATTCAACTTACTACTTACATGGAACATTCTCTATATATACCATTCCAATCTGCTACTGGACCACCAAATAATCCTCCTTTCTTATAATATTTTGCAACTAGCTTTAAGTTTCCTGTATGCAAGAAGCAGGGACATCAAAGATCAATGCAGCAAACACCAAAAGGACAAAGCCAAGGTTGATTTACTATTTCAGAATACAAAGAAAACTGCAAATCAAATTAACCTCTATATTAATGTGTGCATAGAGAGATGGATGGGTACAAGTACAGGTAACACAAATACATGACTAATATTGGTACATTATAATGAAACAATGTATTATCATTTCAACGCAAATGTTAAAGTAAATGTAACAGGGATTGCTTGCAACCCGACACTTCCTAAATAAATGTACTGAACTGGACATAACTCTCGCATGGATCAAATATATAGTTATGGAAAAGAAGAAGAACAGCAAAGATTGTCATAATGGATCCAACCAAGAATATTTAAAAAAAAGGGCAGCTAGTATTTTATAGTGATACGAATCCAAATTATCAATTTGGTTGAACTGAGAGAAACAATGCTCTACTCACCTAAATCAATATCAAAAAGCTTCTTGAGACCAGGCCTTTGAACTTTTACAACTACTTTCTCTCCATTATGCAGGATAGCTCGATGTACCTGTTGATATTGTATCCAAATTTGTAAACTTTCTCAAGATGCACTAAGATGTGCTTCTAAATGCTGATAGTAGAAATGCATCTCATTTTTTTCTGATACTATGATAAAGGAAAAAAAAAAAAAAATCTTAAACAATTGGGTGGAAGAGCTAAAGAGAACAACACCTGACCAATACTAGCAGCAGAAATTGGCTGGTCCTCAAACTTTTTAAACAATTGGTCAATGGGAGCCCCCAGTTCACTCTCAATTAAGCTTCTTGCTTTATCTGGTGAGAATGCAGGGGCCCTATCCTGAATAATGTTAATTTAGAACTTAATATTTAGATGAAAGTTAAGAAGTTGAGATTACATTTCAGTTTAAAATAAAGTAAGATTACATGAATGATTGGATGTGTGCACCAAAAAGCCTAATCATGTTAGGAAAATTTGTATTAGAAAATATATAAAGACAGAAATCAAGAAGTACCTGCAACTTAGCAAGCTCATCCACATACTCACGTGGAAATAGATCGGACCTTGTTGAAGATAACTGCCCAAGTTTCATAAAAGTTGGTCCCAGCTGCAGTATACGCTCCCGTAGCCACGAGGCAGTCCTTTTTCTTCTTTGTTTCTGAAAGAGATATATTTTATAAACACCAAAGGGTGAAAACAAAAGATTGAAAGACTGAAGTATAAGAAATAAAGAAACGGTCAGAAACTGGGGCAAGTACGAAATAAGTAGTGAAGACAATTGAGTAGGACTTAGAATATCCAATGTTCAGCATTGTATAACACTCTAAATGTCAGCCAAATTCACCTGCTTATCTTCCGTGAAGCCTCCAAAATATGTCCATTTGGTATCATCCAACTGAATACGGATACAGAATGAAATAACAAATAACCAAATATCTATACTTCTTTGCAAGGAATTATAATTCTCGTTAGACCAACTGAAGTTTTGATGTGAAAGTGTATCCTTCAACTCCCCTATCGGTGGAAGTTCTTTCAAACCTTTACCTTTTGGTGTTCTAACCACGGCTGAAGAAGATTTTCTCTTAACTACACTTCCATTAACGGACTGCTTTGAGCCATTGACTGTATCTATATTATGACTGAGCTGGGGGTGTCTTCCCAATACCTCGCCAATGGGTACCATTTTAATAGGTCTTCCATTGATTCCCAATGTTGAAGGTGACTCAGTATGTTTCATTTGCACTAGAAACTGGAATGATCCATTGGTAATTGTTGGCTTGCATGTTAACCTCTCTAACTTTGATACTGAGCTTGAAAAACTCAGATTTTCCATTGTTTTTTGTTGATTAATCAAATGATTACTGTGGCAACAGCAGCCTTGTGAAGCCAGTATTCCCACCATTTAATCAACAAAAACCTATGTATTGATAACCAATATCAAAATTAGATTGATGCAGAGCTAAGTAATGAAATGCGAAATACAAGCTAACCAAATTTGGTTTGATCCAAAACAAGTGAAAAGAATTAAAAGAACAATGCACCTTCCATCTAACATCAACTAGCAGATTATATTATGCAGCTTTCATTTGCTACAATTAGGATTAAAGAAACCAATGAAAACCAATGTAGCATTCATAAGATAAGTCAAGCATATAAACTGGAGAGAAGAAGTGAAGGGTTTCAATGGAAACTTATTGACTAACAAACTGAAAGCTCTATCAAAAAAAAAAAAAACTGAAAACAAGATAATTTAACAAAAGAAAGAAATTACATTCCAAACCAGATCAAGTCAACATATTTAACAAATGTCCAACGAGAGATCAAACCCAAAATCATTCACCCACCAACTCAAAATCAGTTGCTAATCAACAGAACAGATGTTGCAGTTGAGGGTCAACATCAAAAAAAAAAAAAATTCAGAAGCTCCATTAAAATTATGTGAAAGTAAAAGAACCCAGACTATGATACTCACGAAACAGAAGTAAGAGTCAGCAACAAGCTTAGATATGAATCTTAAGATTTGAAAATTTCATTGGATGTATAGGAAAAACAAACAAAGGGTTGGTCCAACAACTAACTTATTTTTATAGAGGAAAGAAATTGACTATACTAGAAATGTAATCAAAAATAGAAAGACGGGGGAAAGTGAGAAAATGGGATGCCAGCAAATGGGCAATTGTCATTTGCATTTCTATAATATTTTAAAATCATTACTTTGTTCAACTCGGAGTTCCGACAAATGGTTGTGACTTTATGTTATAAATTCTCTAACAACGACAAAAACCGAAAACAACTCCAATATTTGGGTGGGTAGGATAGCCTTTTTGTTTTGGCTTGCATTAGTTAAATAAAAATAATATGATGTTACAGGCTCACAGCTTTGAAGCTCACGATCACACTTTTAACATTTAAAACCTGTACTTAAAAGAACACCAACTTGAAGTTGATGACACAACCGAATGTGATGCACATGGGCTGCATTGGCTCTAAATACATAAATATATTAACTCAGATGTGCAAAAAAGACGCAAGTAAAAAATGGATGGCATTGATTTTTCTATATCCAATAGTCATCTTTCTTTTCTGAACTGTCAAAATATTGACCAAAGTGCCATCCCATAATCATAGTACTTACCCAGTACTTAGTATTTACATTGATAAATAAAAATATACACGTTGCTTTAAAAGCAACAGTACATGTAAGCGTCCCCTGTGAATCAGTTTTTTGTTATTAGCGAGACAGGTTTCAAAAATATTTACTCCCGAAAAGCCAGTACACTTAAGTCACTAAGTCAGTAGCATTTCAATTTTTTTGGCGGCATTTCGGTATAGCTCACACTATCATTGTGCCTGCTCACCAAGTGATCATTGTTCTTTGGTATGTCTTCATGGAATCTGGAGCCTTCTGGAAAATTGCAGTACCAGACGATGTTAGTTGCAATGGCACCGACAAAAATATCAGTCCTCGGAGTTAGACGAATTTTTCTTTCAACTAGTGAAACCTGCCCACAGCATTGACTTTGGATTGCTGCATTCCTCAGCTTCCGAACAACGGTGTGCTTATCACGGCTGATGTTATCTGCTTCCTCCTGCATTACATACACAGATGGGAATTAAGTCGATGGTTTTCTGTGACCTTTCCTTGAGAGTGTAATTTCTTCAAAAAGACTAATAGAGCATGTTTACAGATATTACATCCTAATTAATGTTACCATGGGCAAATTACTGATTTAAAAAGTTGAACTGATAACGTAGTTTCAATTATGATTTCTTAAATTACTGCATAAGTTTTTCTAGTGACAAGGAGAAATTCCAAGAGGCTAAAAGGATTCATACAGCATTAGTTTGACGTTATACCAAAGATAAAGGAAAAAAGATGAACGGGCATTTGAGGGAGAAGTATATATAAGGAAGGCTCATGGACTCACCTGAAAGTTGACAGGGAAGTCAACACTGGCGCACCGACAACCACAACCATCACTAAAATTGAGTTTTAGGGCTATGGTAAATGGTCTTGTTTTAAGTGTTTCCCTAGTGTGTTCATGCACATGAAGGGGTAAAACAATTAGAATCCCCCTCACAAAACTCATTGGCGAAAGCAGCAGATAAAATCAAAGAATATGTACAGTAAATTTATTGTGCAACAGGAATATAATATGAAGACAACCAAATTTTATGTCTAACGTGCACAAAATGTGCTATTTCACACCAGTGATTGCAGCGCTATTTCTGATGGATGATACCTTTTCAGCTTGAATGGTTGTTTATTCAAAATGGCCGTTTTAAGATCTGGCCTGTCTGAGAAAGAAACCTATATTTCAAATACAGGAGAATTAAATACAGATTCAATCAGAATATGAGCAAGGGAAAAGCAAGCAAAAAGGCAAAGAGTCTTAAAACATAACAGGAAGTGATTAAAAGGGATAACTGGTGCCTTTGTTTGAAGGTTAAACTGTATTCGCAGCAACTGCAAAAAAGAAAATCATCCCTCTAATGATATTAATATCTAAGGTGAAAAGGAAATACCTCGACTGATTGGACGAAGGGCAATGGAGCTTTGGGTCCACGAACGCTGCCTACCCTGAGAGCCCATTTCACATACTTGTCTGTATTGCTCCCAAAAATCACAAATACAATTAGGCACTCCATTTTATTTTTGGATTATATCACTCACCACACATGGGAGCAATAATAACTAAAAGATAGTCTAAATAAGTATTTTTCCAGCCTTTGCAGCACAGCAGTCATTATTCACTCAGAAAGAAGGTAAAATGCAAGCTTAAGTCACTCACGAATTGTGACAAAACTTCGTAACTTTGAATAAAAAAGCTTGGGATCCCAAATGATGTCTTCCATCAGCAAACCTATTACATATCGATATATGAAAATAAGCAAAAAGCTGGAAAGATACCTGATCGTGATGGCCTAGAGTACTGATCAAGATTAATCTGAAAAAGATCTACTCGAACATAAGGAGGAATCCACAGATTAAGACGATGCATAACCCCTGCAAGCACCTGTCGTTTTTCAAGTTACACTTTTGTTGATCAAAAGAATCAAGTCAGTTCGAAGATGTCTGATATGCTTGATGATCTAGCATGTTAAGATAAAAAAGGCACGGAAAATATACTAATGCAACTGATTAATAAGCACTACATACTTTACATATTTCTTTTATAATATACAGACAAAGTTTGGTTCTTTGAAATGTATAATAAATAATACTGCCCTTTGGTTCTATAAAAAAAACCCTTATGCATCCCATAGTAAAATGCAAGGAACGGAAAAAAAATTCAATATGAGCAGGGTCCCATCCTGTAGTTTATTGGTTTATACCAGGAGCTTCTTATGTATTGGTCATGGTACGAATAGGACAGCCACCCTGAGTTACAATGCAGCACTGCAATGATGTATGTGCTTCAAAAAAGCCATCCTCTTATTGCATAACAAATGAATTGTCAGAACTTAAAACTATTATGGTGGAATTGACAACAATGAGAGAAAAACATGGAAGCACAAAATATGCAGTAACACAAAAAATTGTTAAGCATTCTATGCTTAGTAATTCAGAATAAGCTAACTGTACCTTGTCAACAGGAGCATGAACAACCAAACTTGCTTTCTTGTCCTTTGGCGTTTGCTGGACATATAAGTTGAAAAGTAAAGAGAGCAGTCAAAAATGATGCTGACTAATCATATGCATAAAATACTTGCTCTGGACGAGAAGAGAAAGTTAAGTCAATTGATACAAAATTATTTTAATGATCATGAGACAAAAGTCCCCCAAGAGACTTATACCAGTAAAGGTCTTTGTCATTATTTATAATGTGAAAGAAAAGCCCAATAATGTCATGGCCTTAGTACAGCCTTGAAGTAGTGATCAGTTACACATAAAATTTCAGCCTGTACTAGAAAAAAATAGCATAGCAGATTCATGAGTGAAGGAAAAAGAAATAAAGAAATACCTGTAGGTTTACAATTACGATCTTACCCCCACCACGAAGTGATTTTAAAGGAAGGTTGCAAGCTGGAGTAATCTGCAAACTGCACAACAGCAATCTGAATGAAGTACTAAAAGAGACAGAAAAGAAAAGGAATATTGCACACAAGAAAATGTTGCTCACATAAAAAGATGACTACTTCTAAGAACCTCGGCTTCAAACAGTCTAAAACCACATGCTGATGGAGCCTTAGACATAAAGTTTTAAACTGCTAAAATTTGAGCATCTATATACAATTTTTACTAGGCTGACTAGTAAGTTGTTTCAAATTTACTTGATGACATGTCAAAGAGTTTTGTGTGTAATTACTCCACCACTCTGAAGCATAGCATGTGAACACTTCCTGAGCTGAACTATCAGGTAAAGTTGAAAAAAAAAAGGGGCACAAGAAATGAATAATCCAAAGAATATCAAAATACTCTTATCAGAAAAAGAGGACGGCTAAATGTGATTTTTACTTACCAGACGATTGCAACAGATAAATGAGGGCTAATGGGGGCATTAATTCATTTATTTTTAAAATATCAACTCCAAAGCGTAGGAAAGATAATGAAGGGGGAATTAAACTTCCATCTCCACTGCATGATCTAAAGCAAAAAATTACAGCTTTAATGAAGATAACAACGGTGCAGCACAGACATATATTAAGGAAACACACCTGGTACCCAAGCATAGAACAACATCTGCCATCCTACAGTTTTCCTCGGATGGATTCATCTCTACTGGTGGCAGTGCATCCTGAAATAAAAGCAATAAGACTATCAGCAGCATTAACTTTGTTAAGATAATTAAAACAATCTGATTTGTCTTTGTATCAAGTGACTAAATAATACACAAGAAACAGCAAAGCAGATGGCAAAGCATGAAATCAAGTATTACATTAACAGTGCAGTGTAGAAAAGCAGTAGAAAGTTACCTCCCAATCAAGAACAGTGTCCTTAAGTCTTGACCCACATTTAACGTCAGAACAACGGCGTGGTGTTTTCTTCATACCAATGGTTTCTATCTCAAAATCACGCAAATACCTGTACATGTCAAATAAAATTGAATTTCTATATCAACTGAAATCCTAAAGAGAAAGTGAGACAGGGAGAAAGGTTCTTCCAAATGATTAAACCAAAATACTGAAGCACATTGTGAACAGGGAAAATAAGTAAAAGTACTCTACTCCACAAGATGGGCAAATTTCTCGAAAAGAATTGCCGTGCAACTCAGCAAGTTTCTCCCTTGGTATTCCAGAACGCAGATGCAGGCTATCGACATTCTGAAAATTGAAAATGAAACAAATATCAAAAGCATCAGAGCATGAAGTGTCTAGATATATGGAATGGTAGGTAAGAAAAAGTAACCATCTCAGGCTAATATCTCTTGCAGGTTAATGATCATAAGGTTCAATTTGTGCCACATATCTATGCGTTAACTTCAGTCAATAGAAGACCTTTAATTGAGAAGCCACAAAATTAAACCAATTACCAAAAACTTTAACTCAAGCTTTTCTATCAGACTGTTAGAAACAATTAAGTAGAGCTTTAATCTATATCCTTCAGTCAGCACTAATATTTAGCCATTGACCCAAAAGTCTAAGAAGTTTATGTAAAAAGACACAAAGGATTAAAAGAAATAGTCAACATGTAAGTTCATATTAAAATTTTCAGAGTACAATAAAATGGAATATTGAACAATATATTGATGGGAAGATGCATGAATCAAACCTGGCTTATAACAAACTTTAAGATGCCGGCTTTCTCAAGCTCAACCAAGGCCATATGGGTAATACTTGGCATTGCACGATCAAATGGTAGTGATGCTTCGGGCACACCTTTGCCTTCACGCTGCAATTCAACATGTAACAGTCATTGTAACTGCCAAAATGCACCATGTTTATGTGTTTGTGTGTGTGCAACAGAAAGAAAAACCAACTACAAAAAATAAAAAACAGTGATTCTCAATTGAAGCGTCCAAACTCCTTTGGGACCTCTAAAATCAGGAATCCCACAAGAAGTTGATATCCCTGCACCAGTAAATGCCACCAGATGCTTACTCTGCAAGTGCAGGAAAAGACAACTTAAAAAAGGCTTTGGTTATTAATCCTGCAAGTCAACAATATGATAGGATTCTTAAGGAGTTCCGCACCTTCTTTATCATTACTGCAAGCTCTGCAATCTACCATTAAACAGAAAAAGATACTGATGTCAGCCAAATCATGTCAAAATCCACAATCTACTGGTGCTCAAAAGAACTCCTCATGCAAACAAAACATTGGAAGCTTATGTGTTTTGTTTTGAACAAGACAAGCAACGAAACAAAATTTTCAGAAAATAGCCAGCGCACATGGAATTGTGATCCAGAAGTTCCATACACCACAAAACACACACGCCTTCCTTCGCAATCAAAATAAAATGACTTAGAATCCTAAATATAAGACTCAAAATTTTCATTACCAACAAAACCATGTTGCATGTTAAGGATTACTTGCTAGAGATTATCTAGCTAGAGATCATCAAAAGTTTTCATCACCCTTACTAGAATTACTTGCTCCCCTGCTCCATCCCTAACATCTAATAATCTTGTAAAACAAGATTTTCACACAACACACTTCTTTAAAACCGTAACTTCCTTTATCAGATATCAACAGATGCACTACCCATTTTTTTAATTAATTTTTTAAAAATAAAACCACTTCTTGCACCACAATCATCACCATATAATAAACAAACACAAAAATGCAAACAAACCCACGAATACAAATCACACACAACCCATTACAGCATGCATGCCACATTCAAATTTGAGCACATTTTTACATGAGTTTTAAATTCAAGAATTTCAAGAAACACAAGAAAGTACAAAACTTTAAAGCAAGAACAAAAAATGAACATGCAAAGAAGTATCAAGAAGTTTGAACGAAAAAAGAGTATACTTTTTGTTGTAACAGGTGAGGTGGGTCGAAAATTTCGGACATTCCAACACTGCCCACATCTTCTCTGTAAGAAAGCTTCTCTGCATAACCCAAAGGCATGTCTTTATTTTTTTCTGAAACAAGCAATTTTTGTTCTGCTGGGTTTGTTTTTCTCTGTGAGATTCACTTGCTTTTGCTCTTGCTTTTGCTTTTGCTTTTGCTTTGCTTACATGGCACCAGAGCTATTAAGAATGTGCTTTTGAGTTTTGATTTCTTTAAAAGTTTGTTCAACATTTTCAAGAACTAGACAACAAAGCAATAATCGCTTTCTAATTCTTTACGATGCGTTTGTGTTTCTGTTTGGCATTTGCTAACTATAAGAAGTTACGTATTTACCCCTTCATTTCCCGGGAAAAGTGCGACAACACTGTGGGGGGGTGGGGGGGGGGGGGGGGGGGGGGGGGGGGGGGGGGGGGGGGGGGGGGGGGGGGGGGGGGGGGGGGGGGGGGGGGGGGGGGGGGGGGGGGGGGGGGGGGGGGGGGGGCGCGTACCGTGTGTCGGATTCGTGTTTCGTTTTGTTCCGTGTGAAAATATCTTTTTCCATTTTTTTCTTATTATCATTTATTGCGATTTTATTTCATCATTAAAATGCTTTCCAAAGATTGCAAGAGCAATGCTTTTCATTCAAAGTACAATTCGTTACAAAATCAAATAAGTGAGGGCAGCAATGTTAGGTGTCCCAAGGGAAACAATTGGAAACAATTGAATTTCATCGATTGAATTGGAAACAATTGGAATAAGTTTTATTAAATTGGTTTAATCATAAATTCAATATTTATACTAAGACATTTATAAATCTTTTTTTTTATACTAAGACATTTATTTTTTTTCTATCATAGTGTTTGTTTACTATACAAGATAATTGAGCAAAATTATTATTCTTGTGGATCAAGTCAAAACAAAACAAAAATACATTCTTATATTACTAGACATATATGAAATATCAATAAAATTATATCTAATTTTTAGTTTTATACATATTTTTTGTAGTTTTAAATTTTACTTCTTACTTATACTAAAAGATGTTATGAAATTGAGCTTTCTCCCAAGATCACTCCAAGAAATTTGTTAAGCAACAAATTAATAGAAAAATTGAATGAAGAAAACACAAATCACAAATCACACAATACAAATTTACGTGGAAAACTTTAAATCTGGAGAAAAATCACGGCCGTTGTCAAAAGACAACTAGAGAAAAATATTCATTATGTGTAAAATTTTTACAGTCATATTCTTATAAATAATTTTTTCTCACCCAAGCCTCAAAAAGATGATTCTTAGAAATATCCATTAACAAAGCAAACATGTAATGCCCATATTGAGAAGTCAAATACTCTTACAATATATCTACATGTTTAAGAGTATTTTTCTCCTCTCAATTTGAATTACGTCTCTATGATCATAAAAGCTTATGAAAGGCTCTCCTATTTATAACCAAACCGATAACATTACTCAAATCGCATTACTGTTCAAGCTGCGTGGTCAAACCGTGTTACTGTTCATAGTGTGGTCAAATTGTGTTACTGTTCATCGACCTTTTTTTCTTTTTTTAATCAATTTTCAATAATCTCCACCTTATTTTAAAAAAAAATCATAACTACTGCTATAAAGTACTGTCTTCACCAACAATCATAATTCTCAACATAGAGAATTATCATACTCCACCACAAAAAGAGAATACCACTTAGAATAAACCATTTTAAGATTTTTCTCGGCACTTGTCGAAATATCTTGTTGAAATTTATGGTACAACTTCCATATTGGCTTTCTTGGAAGTCGTCAGCCATTGACATAAATTCCACCACACACCCTACATCAATGACAATTATACCTTGTGTGCAAATTTTGTAGGCCCCACTAATAGTAACATATTCTCTTTCATGACAACTTGGAGATCTACGTGCCAAAATAACTAACCCAATCTTTTAAAAAGAAACTCACCATTTGCCAGAATATTAGTATTCAAGTCAAAATAACTAACCCAATCTTTTAAAAAGAAACTCACAATTTGCGAGAATATTAGTATTTCCTTTACTGATTCTAGAGCAATTTGCCAAGCTCACTCCGCATTTTTAATAATTTCCTTAAGGTGTCAAAATTGTCCATACCTTTAAATCTTACCCGATTGGATACACCTTTGACTTGAATTTTTCACAAGCAAAAAAAAAAAATCATTCTCCCATTAATTTTTCAACAATATCAAACTCCACCAAGTTTGAAAAACATCAGTTGCTAACATATATGCTTTACAAATTAGTCTTTGCTCTTTACCACGGACTATTTGGATTGGCTCCATTGTTTCATGTAAACAATACCATATATATGAACAGTATTGTTCATGCCGCGTGGTCAAACCGTGTTACTGTTCACCGCGTGGTCAAACCGTGTTACTGTTTACCGCATGGTCAAACCGTGTTACTGTTCACCGCGTGGTCAAACTGTGTTATTGTTCATCGACTTTTTTTTCTTTTTTAAAATCAATTTTCAACAAAAGATCATTTGGGGTTGTTGTTAAGTAGATTTAGAAGAATGCAAAATCAATTATCTTACAAATAATTTTGAAAAATATTAAAAAAAGTTTTCTAAAATTTAATTTTGAGAATAAGTTTTATCCTTAATAAAATTTCACATATATTATCACATGTAGTACATAAGACCGAAATGATTATTATTCAATTTAGAAATAAAAACAGTAAATATATAAGGTAACAATTATTACAATGAGTTTTTATTTTATATTTGAAGTTTTTATTTTTTTTTCAATAACTCTTAGAATATTTACTTGTTTTATATTATATTTCATTTACAAGTCTTCTATTTCATTTATATAATTTATATGATATTTATACTTAATGTTGATTTATAAGCTTTATGTTACATCTATAAATTTATGTTTTGTTTACCAATAATATATCATTTTATTATTCTTATGTTAATTTACTTGTTTTACTTTCCATTTACAGGTCGTATGTTTTATTTACTTAATTTATTTTTTTATTTTACACTTACTGCTGATTTACAAGTTTTATATTACATTTGTAATTTTAAGTTTTGTTTACCAATTATACATCATTCTACCACTCTTATGCCAATTTACTTATTTTACATTCTATTTACACATGTTATGTTTTATTTTATATTTTATTTTATACTTAATGTTGATTTACAAGTTTTATATTATATTCATAAGTTTTTGCTTTATTTACCAATAATATATCAATTTATAACTCCTTAATTTACTTATTTTGCCTTAACTCCTATGTTAATTTATTTATTTTACTTTTTTTTACAAGTCTTATGTTCCATTTATTTTACATTTATTGTTGATTTACAAGTTTTATATTATATTTGTAAATTTTTATTTTATTTACCAATAATATATCAATTTACCACTATGATGTTGATTTAGTTGTTTTACCTTTCATTTACAAGTCTTATGTTTTATTTACTTAATTTATTTTTTATTTTACACTTAATATTGATTTATAAGTTTTATTTTATATTTATCAATTTACCACTCCTATATCAATTTACTTGTTTTACCTTTCATTTACAATTCTTATGTTCTATTTACATAATTTATATTTTGTTTTACACTTGATGTTGATTTACAAGTTTTATGTTAATTTTACATGTCTTATGTTTCATTTTACACGATTTATGTTTAATTACGGTATTGATGCCGTGATTTTAATTACGACATTATAGAATTACCCCTAGTTTTAATATGAATCTCATTATGTGATATTTATTGACTAAATTGTGGTTAAATAATTTTATAAACTATAAAATCTATCATCTAACAGATGAGTGACACGTAACATTAGAACTTAGGTTAAAAACTTAAATATTGGGATTTCTTACATTATTGCCTATCTTCAACCTAAAAACTTCTTTTCTATAATAACTAAAACATGCAAAATTTATATTGGTTCATTAAGATAATAAAATTGTTTCATATGGAAAGCAAGCATGTATTTGTTTATGCCATACCCCTTTTTTGGTTATTTATTGTATTTATCTAAATACACCCTCATACTTTAAAATTTCTCATACATACCTTTTTTCATGTGTAATTACCTTTACTACCCTCATAATAGGATGCTCATAGATATTCAAGAAATGCTCAGCCCAAATACACGAATACAGTCAGGTATTTTCATAGATACAAAACTAAAATAAAGTATTTTCATTGATACAAGATTACAGCCAGGTATTTTTAACTACATAGTGTCAAATTATTTTTTGTTAAGTGTATTATTTAAAGACAACAAGATAGTTTTGTACGATGTACGTGATATCAGAGGATGATCATACACACTCAAGGAATGCTTAACCCAAATATATGAATATAGTTGGGTATTTTCATAGATACACAACTATAGTCGGGTATTTTCATAGATACACGACTATAGTCGGGTATTTCAAACTACATAGTGTCAAATTATTTTTTGTTAAATGTATCATTCAAAGACAACAAGATAATTTTGTAAAATGTGTGATATATAACATGATGGTCATAAACATTTGTAGATACATGACTACAGTCTGGTATGTTTATTGATACAGGATAACGGTTGAGTATCTATCTAAATACACAACTACGGTATGAGATTTCATAGATACACGACTGTAGTCGAGTATCTTTAAAAAAACAAACATTATCCATTACTGAAATATCAATTATTCATCTCTTAATAAATGACTGTAGTAAAGCACAATTAGATATACAAGACAATAGTGTGGTAACTTTACAAATACACGACTATAGTTGAGTATGTGGACATACTACAAAAACCACCTAAAACAATCATTATAATGGTAACACTAATCATTTTCTTCTAAAAAATAATCTACATCATCATCAGTCGTAATTGGAACGAGCGACATTGGATTGAATGTTTTAAGCTTGAACTTCATTTCAATGTCAAATTCAAAAATATCAATGGAAATAGCCCGAGGTATTATTTCTATCAATTGTTCATACGTTGTAGAACAGGGCACTATGATCTCTCTTGTCTCTGTACCATTAAATCTATAATGACCATTTTGCTCAATCTATTCACCACAAAACATAATAGGCACACGTACTGAAGTCATTTCTTATAATAATACAACACATGATTATACAACAAAAAAAAAATAAAACAATGCATATAATGAATTATGGAACCGTTTGCCCAATTAAACAACTGTAGTCGTGTAATTGCTCGTTTACATGACAACAGTCATGTAACTTGCTAAAATTCACAACTATAGTCCAGTAAACAGTAAGATGATATATTTAGTTAAAATAATGTATTCTTTACACTAACAGAATACTATGTGTCATAACAACTACTATATTTTTTACACTTGCATGACTATTATTGTGTAAATTCGTACATATACGACAAAAGTTGTGTAACTTGTAAAAATACACAACTACAACCCAGTAAATAGTCAGAAGACATATTTCTTCTCCAAAAGATTTTTTTAGTTTTTTCACTAATACAATACTAAGGCTTCATAACAATTGGAACATTTTATATATATGCATGATTGTAGTGTGTAGTTCATACGTACATGACAATAATTGCATAACTTATCAAAATATATGACTACAGTCCACTAATAGTCAAAGGACATATTTAGTGAAAAAAGCACTAATAGAATGCTTAGGTGTCATAACAGTTGGAACATTTTGAACACTTTAACGGCTATAGTCGTGTAAATTCATACATACACTACTGTAGTTGTGTAATACAAGTGTAGAAAAAAAATTTGAGAATAAATTAGGGTTTTAACAAATGTAGTTAGAAAATTGATCACATAACATATGCAAATGTAACCTAAATGTTTTTTTTTTAATTTATCACAAACTAAACAAAATCCTAAAAATAATACGATGTAAAGAAAATAAATAAATTACATAAAATAAATAAAAAAGGAAAAGCATGAGAAAAACAAAAACAACACCAAGATTACGTTAAAAACTCGAAAAGCAATGGCTGTTAAAGATTGTAGAATAATGAGTGATGATACAACCACAAACTATTGTACAAACTTATCTTGTACAAACTGATTTAGTATTAATTCATTGGTTGAATGAAAATACAAAATAATAAAAATAGATTATGTGGGTCAGTAGATATTTAATTCAATCAATTTTATCATGTCACATCAATTTGTACAAAATAAATTTTTATGAGAGTTTGTGGTTATATCATTACTCATAGAATAATTGTATATCTATTGATTGTAGAATGTAGCCAATCTAATCAAATGATTGTTTTAGCAAAAACAAATGAAATTGTAAATGTTAATTTACTTGGGAGTGATGAATATTTGTATGGGTGTGCTAAGTAAATAAACGTTTATGATGAATAAGTTCAGCTGAGGGTGTTTTTGGAATTTTAAAGGGTATACAGCATAAAATAGAATCTGTAAATTTAGTAGACGAACGTACAAAATAATAGTATTCAAAATGTTTTTTAAAGTAGAAATAATGTGATACTTGAAACTTTCTTAGTTTTGTAGGCATAATAAAGAGAGTTTTAGACGACAATATCCCGAAGGGCAAGTATGATGATGGTTTACGTTTACTGATTTTCCAAACCTTAGCTAGGTAATCAACTATCATACTTGAGTTATTATTCTTACCGAAACAGTCTCTTTTTTGTTTTTTCTTTTTTTTGGCTGCAACAAAAGCAATACAAATTTAAGTTGTGCCATTTTGTAAATTAACTTTAATTTTACGCCATTAAAGTCAAGAAATTAGAATTGAATAGATGGAACATACACTGATATTACCTAAAGAATTTCATATTACTATTAATTTTTTATTTCATCTTTTTGAAAACTTAGGTAATTGGTAAAACTCAAAATTGATACGATTCTGAAAACTAGATAAAGAAAGCAGTTTGAAAACCGTTAGACGAAACCCTTGGGCTTCATATTATGTTAGAGTAGTACTAAAAAGAGAGAAGTACGAGAAAAAAACGAGAGAATTTTACTCTCTCTTTCTACCCACTCACTCTCTTTCTACTCCTTTCTTTATTGTTTCCCTCGTGTTTCTTTACACCAAACATTTTCCATTACGTTAACGCGGTGATGTAAACATTATCTCTTCAAGACAACGTACATAATGATGCGTCAAAGAGCTCCCACGCGTCATTTTGTTATAAAATGAAACAACGTGGAAACCAATAAACACAATGAAGCTGCGAATTAAATTTTACTCGTTCCATGCACGGACAGTCGGAAACCTCACGGCAAACACGCAGCAATGATCAAACAACTGACAGGAGCCTCTGTGGCGTTTCATTGACCAGTCCCGTCTACGACGTTACTGCCCTCTCGTCACCTTATATATTTCAGCATGCATTTGAACATCTTTTCATATGTGCGTCAGAATTGAGCGTATTTGATTTGAGTTCGCGCCTAGAATTTTTCAGAACCAACAAGTTAATTTAAATATACACTTTTGCCAGCTGAAGGCTAGCTCCTTGGCGTCTTATATATTTTTTGCAGCCCCATTTGATTCCATTATCGACCAATAGGTATACATATATATACATGCGAACAGATTAGTGCGTCTTCCGAGTGTTGTCAATTCTGGTTATTATTTTTAGTGGGTTTGCTCCAAACGCAATTTGCATTGTGGCTTGTGATATCATTGGCCATTTTCTTTATTTGTTTCAAAGTTGAATCATTGATAAACTTGACTTCATGCTTCATTACTCTTCGTTCACGTCGCAGGCTAGAGTACAGAGGGTTCCAATATTAATAGATTGGAAACATGTCCAGCGATCCAATTTCAACGAGTGGAATATCAGTTGAGGAGGAGCAGAACATGATGCCCGAAGATGGCGTTCGGTGTCCAGAATTACTCACTGCTGTTGGTGATTTGCATGGTGGGGTTACAGTAGATATGAAAAAGCCAATGGATTCTAAGGTCTTTTCTTCTAGGCTTAGAGCTTCATTATCGTTATGGAGGCAGCAGGTACATTGACATATTTAATTTCTAGCCATTAAATTTGTAAACTTTATTCCTACGTACGAATTATTCCAAGGGGTATGTTTTTTAACTAACTTGTGAGAATATTTACATCTTGTAGGGGAAGAGGGGTGTTTGGATTAAACTGCCTATTGAACTTGCTAATCTTGTTGAAACTGCAGTTCAGGTAAATACAAATATATATATATATACAATACGTAAATATGGTTATAATATATATATATATATATATAGAGAGAGAGAGAGAGAGAGAGAAATGTTCCAATTCAGAATTTTTAAGTGAGAGATAATCCAGGAAAGTTTTAAAATCGTATAATTTTAAGGTTTAAAATTGTAAATCTTTAAAAATACAAATATATATATATATATATANNNATGGTTATAATATATATATATATATATAGAGAGAGAGAAAAATGTTCCAATTCAAAATTTTAAAGTGAGAGATAATTCAGGAAAATTTTAAAACCGCATGATTTTAAGGGTTAAAATTATAAATCTTTAAAATCGTGCGGTTTTAAAAATTTTTCAAACTTTCCTACACTTTTCCATACTTTAAAATTTCGGATAAAAAAAAAATTATATATATATATATATTTGATTTGATCCAAGTCCTTAGTCTGAATTTTGTTCAGGAAGGATTTCGGTACCACCATGCTGAACCAGATTACTTGATGCTTGTATGTTGGATCCCGGAAACTGCTGATGTTCTTCCTGCTAATGCTTCTCATCGCGTTGGTGTTGGTGCTTTTGTCATGAACAATAAAAGAGAGGTATTGCCTCTCAGCTTCTGTTGATTTTCCACCTTAATTTATTAATTTCACATTAACCACAAGCACTGGCGCCCTTTATAAAAGTAAGGTCATGGTCAACAAAACTTGAATGGTTGACTTTTTCCTTTTTTTAATCCTTTTTTTTTATCAATATTTGAATGCCGCTTAAGTTGAATTGTTCCACTTTTGGTTGGCAGCTTCTTGTTGTGCAGGAGAACAATGGAGCACTCAAAGGTACCGGCGTCTGGAAGCTTCCAACCGGGACCATTGAGGAGGTATACAGATTCGGGGTATTGTGTTTTATAGAATTACATGAAAAATAACATATGGAATTTTGTGGGCCTACCTAAAAGTAAATGTTTGTCTTTTTTTTTTTAATTTAAGTATTCACTTCAATATTTATATATTAAAAAGTATTTCAAAATTTTTTTATTATTAAATATGTTACGACCAATAAGTGTGTGAATCAGTTTACACGAAGTTATTCTAATTTAACCGAGATTTTTGATTTGAGGTTTGAAAATATAATTGTATTAAATATTTATTGGGTGAACTTTGTCATCCTAATAATTCTACTAAGCTCGAATATAAATTAATTAAGGCCCAATATAGTATAACAAAAAAAAATATATTAAATTTTTATGTCTATTTTTTTCTTTTTACAATAATATCCTTATAATAATATTTTTGTCTTCTTGAGGATATTGATGAAAAAATTTTCGATACTTACATTTAAAAAAAAAAACTCAAAACACTTAACTATTAAATTCTCACAATTTTATCCTTATTTTTTTTTCTTTCCTTTTACAACAATATCCTTGAAACAATATTATTACCTTCTTGAGAATATTAATAAAAAAAAAGTTCATTAATCAAATTAACCTTAAAAGTAATATTAAAATTTCTACAATTTTTTATATTACTATTCTACTTTTTAGGATTAATTTTGTAAATTATTTTTTTATAAAACGACCATTTGTAAAAATTACTTTAATTTATAAAATAAATTAGTATTGCTTGACATGTGACGACTGCACGTACATAAGGGGTTTCACAAAACAAAATCATTTCCAAAGTATTTCGTATGCTTTAATTAGAACCAAAACATATTTTCTTGCACTTAATCGGAATCGTAGGATAGCTCAATTTGTGATTCCAAATTAGCCATGTAAAGTTTTTTGTCAATAAATAATTATTGGCTAATTTACTAATTAAATTTTTATAAATAAATTAATTAATATGAAAAATATTATTAAAAGGATACTATTGCAAAGGTAAAGAAAAAATAGGAAAAGAAAATAACATATTTCACTGTAAGAGTGTTTTAAAGTATTTTTAAAAATATAAGAATTATACGAATATTTACCTGTCTAACTCATACTTAAAAATATATATTAAAAATTGAGGGTCGTCTAAAGTTTATTTTATATACATACATATACATACAAACACACACACACATACATACATACATACATACATACATACATACATACATACATACATACATATATATATATATATATATAATCTTGGATTTATTCTTAGTGGACGTGAGATTATTCCTTTAACATCCGTTAAGTTTTAGGGTGATTCTTGTCATGTAGTGAAATAATGTGATACTCGTTTCTGAAAAAATTGATTCTATCAAGGATCAGGCAAAACGATTTTTTAAGAACATTTAATAACCTGAAGTTTTACAATCCACAGGGTGAGGATATTTGTGCTGCTGCAGTAAGAGAAGTTAAGGAAGAGACTGGAGTAAGTGAAAAATGCGCAAATCCGTAGAGCACAATCGAATTAGTATCAAGTCATTTTAATTCTAATTCAATTGCCTTTTTGTCGTTTCAGATCGACACAGAATTTGTTGAAGTTTTAGCCTTCAGGTAAGGAAACTTCAACAGCTGCACTTGTCTCGGTTTTGGTTATCAAATTCTGTGGTCTTGACAGTGTTTGTGCTATTTGCTTAATCAAACAGGCAAAGCCACCGTTCATTTTTCCGGAAATCGGATCTGTTTTTTGTTTGCATGCTACGGCCACGCAACTTTCACATTCAGAAGCAAGACTCAGAGATTGCGGCTGCCAAGGTACTTAATATAATTGCGGAAGGTGATATTTGCACTGGTTTTGTTAACCCAATTAATCGTCATATCATATAGCGTTGTTTTCAAAATTTTCTTTTGCAGTGGATGCCGGCTGAGGATTACGCAGCACAACCTTACGTACTGAAACATCAGATGTTCAATTATATTTGCCAGATATGCCTAACGAAGTCAGAAAAGGACTATGCTGGTTTTTCTCCGATGCCTTTAACCACAGGCTCCGGGAAAGTAAGCCACTTGTACTTCAACAGCCGGGATTGTGATCCGTCTAACAGTCACCACTAGTCATCTGCAGGAAGATTCACCAGCAGATTATAGAACTCCATTGCAGATGCATGTATACTACAAAGCAGTTCTAACTGCAGAATAAAATAATTTTAAAAGGGTGGGTGACTTGGTTGCTCATAATTATTCATATTGTTAAATATCGAATCGAATCTACACTACAAAGCAATTCATATTTTAAAAGGGTGGGTGATTCCATTGCAACTGTATTTTTAAATATCGAATCGAAAATTATGGGTGGGTATGGTTCGGTTCGGTTTGGATCGAAATTAAGTAGAACCAATTTAAATCGGATATTTTATAAAAAGAATCAAATAAGAACCGAACTCAAACGGTTCTTTTCGGATCGGTTCGGTTTTTTCGGTTTTGAGCCTATTGGGCCTATTTTGAATTTTCAAATTTTTAGCCCATTGAGTCTCATGAATGTAATAATTTTTTTCAACAATTAGTTCATCCTAATTTCATTACAAATATTAACAATAAATACAAAGTATTCAAAACACATTTTATCACTAAAATCTTACTAACTATTAATAAGATACTCTCAAAATATGAAATATTAAAATTTCAAAATACATAACCAAACTTCAATACTCCATCTATATAAACATAATCATAATATTGTAAAAACAAATAAAAATAATAACAATTACAACATACAACACAAAATAAAATGAAAATTTAAAAACAAACGCCAACAACATTCTCCCATCTTCATCAATATCAACATCAACTTTAGGCATTTTCCAACTCAATATTTGGATCTATAAAAAAATTAAACAATAAATAATTAAATAAACAATCTATATAAATAAGATGCTAGTTTAAAAAAAATAAAGAAAACTTACTGGTAAGCAACATCAATCAAGTGTCATTTACTTCTCAGCTACTTGTTGTTGTTCTTGAGATTGCATTGGCCTAAAAAATTCTTCAAGAAATTGAAACAATTATATTAAAATAATTAATTCTAATATACAAAATGTTATAAGTGAAATAGAAAAAAATAACATAATAAATTACAATATTACATGTTTCAATTAATTCATAGAATTCAGCTTCTTCCTGACTTGGTTGTATTGTACACTCTCCTAATAGAGTTGAGCGCAGCCAATTTTGAGTGCATATTAATGACTCGACTGTTTTATGAGTTAAAAAACTCCTAAAAGGATCAAGAATGCGCCCTCTTGTGCTAAATACTGATTCAGAAGCCACAGTAGACACCAGAATTGCCAAAACATCTTTGGCAATTTGAGATAAAATCATATACCAAGACCCATTCAATTTCCACCAAGTTAAAATATCAAACTGGGGATTACTAGCACTCTCACAAGTCTCTGACAAGTACTTTTCAACATTATTTTTTCCACTAATGTCATCATTTGAACTTTCTTTCATCTTTTTAAATTGTGTAAAATGATCAAATGACTCAGTACTACTACTAGCACCATCATGAACAGCCCTACATCTCTCACCTCTATTTGGATTACTCTCACCACCACAGCTTTCAAGAAGCTTCAACAACAACTCTTTAATATTAGCTCTCAATTCATTAACCTTTCTAATATCATACAAGCTACTAAAACACCATGTAACAAAGTCAAGTTTGCAGCGAGGATCAAGCACATTTGCCACAATCAACAACATGTTAACCTTTTCAAAAAATGACCCCAATACTTGACAAATTTTTCCTCTATCTTGTAACCCATTTGATTTAACAAAAAATCATTAGAATCAACAAGTGACTACAAATGAATATAAACTTTCCATATTTCATTCAAAAAATTATTGGAAGTGATTGTTAAAGAGCTGCTGAATTTTAAAGTCACATAATAAAAAACCGAAAGACACTTGACTAACCTATCAATCGGTGGCCCCACCCTCCTTTTTTCACTCTCATCCTCATCAAACCAGTTTGTATAATGGCCATCATCTTCCTTTAGCCTCACAAATGCTTTCTCAAATGCTACCGCTTTTTCTAACATCAAATATGTTGAATCCCATCGAGTCGGCACGTCTAACACCATAAGCCATCCACGTGAGATTTTCTCCCTATCAACACATGTTTTGAACTTTTGAATCTTGCCGGAGATGATCTAACATATTTCACAGTATTTCGGATACTAGCTATTGATTGACTCACTTGTGACAACCCATCTTGCACAATTAAGTTGATTATATGCACCGAACACCTCACATGCATATATAAACCAATCAAAACCATCCAATTTCCACTCCAATTTGCCAACTTCTTCTTCACATAAGCTATTGCAAGTGTATTAGCACTTGCATTATCCACTGTAATTGTGCACAACTTCTCAATCCCCCAATCAATCAAACAATTTTCAATTAACTTCCCAATGTCATCTCCTTTGTGATTAGAAATATGTGTGAAAGTGAGAATCCTCTTGTGCAAAACCCACTCTTCATCAATAAAGTGAGTCGTAACTACCATAAAGTTTGACATTTGAATTGAAATCCATGTGTCGGTGGTAATGCATACTCTCTGTTTATTTGCACTCAAAATACTTTTCAGCAGCCCCTTTTCATTTTGATACAATTCAAGAATATCCCTTGTAATTGTTCTTCGAGATGGTACCTCCAATTTTGGACAACAAGATTACATGAACTCCAAAAACCCTTCAGCCTCTACAAATCTAAAAAGTAACTCATCTTTAATTATCATTTTCACAAGTGCCATTCTACAAGCCTCTCTATTAAATCCTATGTGTATAGCCTTAGCAATACCATCATCCTTACCTTTACCCTTTTTACAAACTAATGTCTGTTGTTTTGCATCATTTGCAGCCTTCATTTTTTTACGCACTTTACATCTATCCAAATGAGTCAACAAACCACTTGTTCCAGAATTACTATGAGCTACATAACTTTTTCTGCAATAATGACACTTAGCTCTAAGTCCTCCAGGTAGCTTCGAAAAACGATTCCACACAAATGATCTCAACTCAATTTTTCTTTTTTTACTACCACTGACGTCTTCTTCACTACTAACTTGTTGCACTTCATCACTAATTTGTACTTCCCCAACATTGTCAACCATCCTATAAAATTAGAACAATTATAATGTCAAAATAAAATCTAAATAAGTAAATATAGCCACTATCCAACATACAATCAGTAGCCATATTATAAACATAATCAATAGTTATATATTGTAAATCATGCAGTTTATATCTACACAGTAATAGACATTAAAACAACCGGAGGAAAATGAAATAAAAAAAATAAAAAAAGTTGCTGGACATTTGTTTTTATTTGGCTGCTGCCTTTGCTTGATACAACACAAGAGCAGTTAGACCAGTAGTTAGGGGCCGCCAAAGATTCATTTACATTGTCAACTTTTCAAAAGCAAAATTGTCAACAGACATTTAGCAACCATGTCAAAATAAAATCAATCGGTAGCCACTAAGCCAACACTTAGAAAATTGAAGAAAATAACATGCATATATATCTTATGTTCTCAGTTCTCACTCACACACCAACTAATTATAGAAAATTAAAGAAACAAGGCTTGACATACCTACTGGAGTACAGTGGCAACTGGCTAGCGAGCAAAACAGAATCTGTCGAGCAAAGCAGAAACTGTCGTGCGGTGGCTGGCGAGCGGAGAAGAAGCTGTCGCGCGGCGACTGGCGAGTAGAGAAGAAGTTGTCGCACGGTGGCTGGCGAGCAGAGCAAAAGCTGTCGCGCGGTGGCCTCAGGCCTGTGAGTTGAAGCTGTCTCACGGTGAAAAGAAGCTGCAGCTTTCGCGCGGTGAGAAGAAGGTGTTGCGCAGTGAGAAGAAGGTGTTGCATGGTGACACTATCGTCGGTGAGCAGCGTCGACCGTGATTGTAGTGGATTGGGGTGGGTGATTTGGATTTGGTTTCGATTTTGAATCTTTGATTTTAGCTTTAAGGTTTATTTTGGGGGAAATAAAGATTTACGAAATTGTAACACTANTTAGCTTTAAGGTTTATTTTGGGGGAAATAAAGATTTACGAAATTGTAACACTAACATATATATACTCTTGGTTGTGTGTATGCAAGTTTATGTTAGTTATCTTACACAATCAGTTAAAAATTAACACATATTTGATTTGAATAAAATCTAAAACTAATTCAATTTTCGGTTTGATTTTTCGGTTTAGCTAAGTGAACCGAATATCAAACCGACATTTCGATTTTTTTTTTATAAATGGTATATTTCAATTTTTTTAAAAACAAAAATCAAATCAAATTAAAAAAATTATTGGTTCAATTCAATTTTTTTAAGACCACAACTTTTTTACCCACTCCTATCAAAAATCTTAATTAAATTATACCAGTTAATCTACCAACTTGTTTGTAAATAACACTAATTTTAATAAACTACAAACTGGCACATCCGGGGCAGGTGGTGGTCGTCAGTGAAAAGATGAAATAAGGAAAACATTTTTAAATTGTTTTGATGAAGCAATTGGGTTATGAGCTTCCAAGAGAACTTTTGTCAGCGACTTGGGCCCATTCCATGACACGACACAAGAGAATCTAAATTATATTTACTTAAAACACCGTGATAATGGCTAATTTTGCAGCATTAGTTGACCAACACTTCCTGGAATATTGTTACAAGTTGAGGGGCATTCCATGTAGTTTAGACATAGGACTTTTGTCAGCGGGTTCATGTGCTGTGCATTACCCAGATATGCCTAAACTTGGGGGGGAAGTTACGATATTAGCCTCAGTTAAAATATTTTAGATATAAAATTCAAGCGGTTGCAAGTTGGAACCCAGAGCCAGAAGAAAGAAAGCGGGCTGCAGAGTGGAGAGTGACTCTTGGGTCTTGGCTATTCTCCCCTATCCTTTTCCCAAGTCATAAATGGTTTCTGCCAAAGGCACATGGATCAAGGTTTGCTTTTATTACTCTTTCCATATTCTGCTCTGATATTATTTTCTGCAGAGCCAACCGATTTATCTATAATTGGTTGGTTGTCTATTTTGATTATCGTTCAACTGCCGCTGCTGCATAATTATTACAGGTGGTGGATTTGGTTTTCTTCATTCCATTTAGGGAATGCTTGTAAATTTCTTGGAAGCCTGCCTATCTAAAAGTCATCAAGAGTTAATAGAGAGTCAATTCTTAATTCATTTACAGATCATTTTGATTTCTTCAAAATGGAAAATGACAAAATTATTTGGTTTGCTGACACGCGATCGAGAATGGTTTTTATTATCCCAAATTGACTGCAAATCAGTCGATTTTGTTCATGTAGTTGTTCAATATTAGCATTTTTGGTTGTGATCTTCGTTTTTCAGCTTGGCCAAAAGGGATCCGGGCCTGGAGCCAGAAGCTCGCATGCAATTGCCATAGTAGGACAAAAGGTCTACGCTTTCGGGGGCGAGTTCACACCACGTGTCCCGGTTGACAACAACCTCCATGTCTTCGACCTCGAAACCCTAACATGGTCTGTGGCCGATGTTACTGGGGACGTCCCTCCTCCACGCGTCGGTGTCACAATGGCTGCGGTTGGACATACCATCTATGTGTTTGGCGGTCGGGATGGTACACATAAGGAGCTCAATGAGCTGTACTCTTTTGACACGCGTACAAATCAGTGGACCCTATTATCTAACGGTGATGCTGGCCCCCCTCATAGGAGCTACCACTCAACGGCCGCTGATGATCGACACGTGTACATCTTCGGCGGTTGTGGTGTTTCAGGCCGGCTTAATGATCTATGGGTTTTTGATGTTGTTGATAGAAAATGGACCCAATATCCATCGGCAGGGGAGAACTGCAAGGGTAGAGGTGGGCCCGGGTTGATAGTGACCCAAGGGAAGTTATGGGTTGTGTATGGTTTCGCTGGAGTGGAAGTGGATGATGTGCATTGCTTTGATCCAGCCCATGCACAATGGGCCCAAGTAGAGACGAGCGGCGAAAAACCAACAGCTCGGAGCGTATTTTCTACCGTTGGGATCGGAAAACACATAATCGTCTACGGCGGAGAAGTAGACCCCAGTGACTTGGGCCACCTTGGGGCCGGAAAATTTGCCGGTGAACTTTACTCATTGGACACTGAGACATTGGTGTGGACACGGTGGGATGATGGGCCCGGCTCAGATCATCATCCCGGGCCTCGCGGATGGTGTGCATTTGCTGGTGGGCTTAGGGGTGGAAAACATGGACTACTGGTATACGGTGGCAATTCTCCAAGTAATGATAGGCTTGATGACATTTACTTCTTTACTCCTTGCTTGGATGAGATTGAAGATTAATCATTTTGATAATGATGGTGATGTAATTATGGCAATAAATAATGATGGTGATGTAATGATCGTAGAGTGTGTGTTTGTAGAGCAAGTCCTTGAGTGGTGAATAAATAAATATTAAGGCAGATAAGAACTGAGAAGTTATAATGTTACATGCAATAATGATGGGTGTGTGTAATATATGTGACTGTTTACTACTTTACTTCTTTCTCAACGAAGTGATATCGGTTGTGTGAATTCTCCCAAGACCTTGATGGAAAACGTTTGAATAGATCAACCGATGTAGCTAAACTTGACAATTAATGTACATTTACAGTGATTCCACTAGTGAATTTAGAAACTTGGTTCATTGTTAGTAAAAAATTAATAATTTATGAAATTGACCGTTATATCTAAATTTCTTTGTACTCAAAACAATATTTTCTAAAAGATAGAGAAACTTTTTTGTTAAGCGGGGTCAATTGCCCACACCACCTTTCATGTAAAATCTATACTTGAATCTGGGTGCTTTAAAATTATTAAGTATATTAGAATATTATTAGACAATGGTATCTGGTCTTATATTCACATTTTAAACACAAAGATATTAGATAAAAACACTCCAGATACACATATAATAGAGTGAAATTACTAATGGTACCTCTAAATTAAGATAATGCAAGCGATTATACAGCGTCTAGGTAGATATCCACTCTTCTGAACAAAGTCTGATAAATGTTGTGAATTCTCTCCGGAATTGATCTAATTAAGTACAAGCCGGGCTATTGTAAATTTGTGATAAGTTGTGTGCATGGCTACTGTTTCCTTGATCACCTCCATTGCGTGCCCAGTACTTGTCCAATGACTAGTTGACATTGTTTGTTATGAAAAGTTACTAAGCTGCTAAAGAATGGTTGGTCGAATTAATTAGAAAAATTTACAGAAATAGCCTAAAATTTTTAAAATTTTTCAAATCAGCCAATTTAATTTTTTATATTATGACTAGGAAATTATATTTTTTAAAAACATATTTACCGTTATTACTCTCAACAAAGTACCATACAAGTACCACTAAGTATTAAAAATCTCACCACTCTCAACAAATTAGCGAATTCATGGCGATATTTTAAATGTTGCTTTCTAATAATGTGGATTCATAGAATACTTAATTTACCTTAATATATTTTAAAAAAAAGCACTTTTAGAACAATCAAATTTCTAGTAAAAATGAAGGAGGGGATGGAACCAAAAAAAAAAATGTTCGATAAACACTAATAACAAGAACAACAACCCACGACAACAATATTGGATGCTTGCCGCAAGTGGGTCCCATTGAAATACCAACATAAAAAAATATAAAATAACGTAAGTACATGCATTGGTGCATAACCTTAATTAATACAAACCTTAGTCATTTCACGTAAAGTGATATTTATTAAAGAAAGCACAAACAAATACAACAAGAACGAGCACAACAGAGCTTCACGTAAGATAAGAACAGAAAGCAATAAACGTACGAAACATTTATTTATTTTTTTTGGAAATTACATAATTCATTTCTTTATCAAGTAAATGAAGAGAACTGTGTAAGCTCCTAGCCCCATTTCCAAATGTGCACTTATCTTGATTGTAAATCGATGGAACAAATCATCCATGATTGCACTTCCAAAATGATTGGCCAGAAGGGACTCTGAGACTGCTCTTATATTATCTGCCACGTTCTTGGCTCTTGCGTGCT
>MKYO02025501.1:69162-106154 GCA_002013955.2 Citrus medica | reverse complement strand
AAAAAAAAAAAGGAAACGAAAGAAAAGAAAAGAAAATTGTACCATCCATAAAATTATTTTAATATCCTCTTCAAACCAAAAGCTAAGATTGGGCTATTTTTAAAAACCTCCCCTGAAATTTGATTAGATGGTGAAATTGATTGTATTTTCACTTACCTCCCCTCCCATTAGTATATATACGTGTATAACGTTAGTATTTGAGGGCAAAAATGTAAAAGACATTTTAAAAATCTAAAAAAATCAAGTAACAATAAAAAAATGGTTTGAAATTCATTAGATAATTGTATTATTCGATTACACACAATATCTATTGTGTAAAAGAGTTAATTTCTCTTTCTCCAGCATAAAAAAGCAATGGAGATTTCTTTCTCTCACATTAACAATCAAAGCATTTTTCACTCGACTCCCATATTCTAAGTTGCTGGAATAAAAAAGAAATAAACACAAAGAGCATATATAACCCATGAAGAAGACAAACATGGTGGTCAGAGAAGGCGATCGGCCGGTGATGATCGACAGGGGCCGAGATATGCAACTGGTATTCGAGTTTGTAAGAGGTTAATTACTTTATCAAAGTCTAAAATTTTTAAATACCTTTGATTTTCTTGTTTTTGGAGATTTTATAAGTGGTTATTGGTTGTGTTTGATTTGTCTTATTTATGGGTTGGTGATGAAAAAATTGATTAAAAGGAGAATGGGTTCAGCCATATGTGGCCATAAGTTGAAAAAATTTGTTATTAGTTTTTTTATGTTTGTGATTTACACCATACATAGTGTAAAGTATATAAAGCCAATAATTTGTTATTCTTATGCAAATGAGTATGTAAAACAAAAGTGGTCTTAGCTGTAATTTTTATTTTTCTGACCAAAGTTTGCTCAAGTTGATATGTTTATGAATTTGCGTTGTTTTTGTACGTCTATCGCACAATGACAATGGGGAGGGGAGGGGAGGGGACAAATCTCCCCATACCCATCCCCGATATTTTGCGTATGTCCCCGTCCCCTCCCCGTCCCCATCAGAATTGCTTGAGAGAATCCTCATCCCTTCCCCGAATAATAACAGGGGATCCCCGAGGGTCCCTGGTCCCCGAATAATTAATAGTCTAATACATTTTTATTTTTAATTTTAAATTAATCATATTAAAATAAAAAATTCAGATAAAAATAAAGTTCAAAATATATCTTACATTAATATTGATCCATTTCAAAGTCACATTCAAAATATAAATTATTAAAATAATTATATTTGTTAATGACTCAATCTTCATAATCCTACAATAAAAAGAAAAAAAATTATTTTTATGACTGTTGTAAATTATAATTAGGCAACTCTCTCCTGTATCATTGTGGTTTGGATTAAAAATTTAATTAGTTAATTAAGTTTAAAAGTTTAATAATATAAATATTTTGATATTTATTATTTTTAACAATATTTATAATTTTGTTATTTATTTATTATTAATTTTAAAAATAAAATTAAAAATTAAAATGGGGAAATGGGTAGGGGATGGGGATTCCACCTCATCCCCGTCCCCTTCTCGAATAAAAAATTGGGTAAAAAATTTTCCCCATCCCCTCCCCAAATAAAAAATTGGGTATAAAATTATTCTCGTACCCTCCCCGAATGAGGAAAATCCCCGAAGATACCCGTTTCCGTGGGGATTTTTGCCATCCCTAGCACAAACACAGTTCCTACGATTTTAAGCGACAGGGCCTGTCCCCCATGCGACAGGCTCACGTTACACGAACACAGTTTCTGTGTTTTTAGACGACAACGTTGTTGCCCGTGCGACGGCTTATGTTGCCCAAATTAAGCTTCTGTGTTTTTGGGCGACATGATAGTATTATGGTGCAACATGCATTTCACACTAAAAACACAATTTGTGTTTAATATTAATTCAAAATAAAAATAGTACACACACACACACATATACATATTATCATCACAATTATTATTAATATCTTTATTAAATGTATTACTATTATCATTATTTTTCTTTATTATTGTAATTGTTGTTGTTTAGTAATGTTATTATTATTATTATTATTATTATTAATTATTACTTTGCTTTCACTTATTAACGTGTGCATATTTACATATGATAGGGGCGAAAGGCTAGTTGTTCCACTGGAATCTGCAGTAGAAATAGACTGGTTTGACTTAGCAAACGAGAATGAGTTTGCTCTCCTTGATTTGAATTATGAGGTTCACGTTGAGCAAGTGACGGCAATAGAAGATTCTCTTGAGAGGATGCTGGCAAATTAAGAAGTCGTATCATCTTTTTGTACTCAGTAATTGGCACAATATTAAGTTTTTGTATATTTTGTATAAATGTGATACTAATAAACTCACATTATAGTGATAATTGCATGTATAAAGTATAACTCAGCTATCAT
Organism: Citrus medica; assembly: GCA_002013955.2. Lineage (NCBI taxonomy): Eukaryota > Viridiplantae > Streptophyta > Magnoliopsida > Sapindales > Rutaceae > Citrus > Citrus medica. The sequence goes on along the minus strand of MKYO02025501.1, from coordinate 103,757 downwards.
AGCACACTGTTAGTGTAGTTGTTATTTTTGTGTATATGGGCGGTTACCGGATGTATAGGCTGATGAAATTCAGTCAATTTGTGACTGTCACCAATTGTAAGCTGCGGAAATGCACATGTGACTATAATTTAAATTATGATGCCATTTTACTTAGTGTTATTTTCCAATTCAATTAACTCATACTAATGTTTTTTTTCCTCTCGGTACAAATTTAAATGTTTGTTATTTGTTATTTGTGTTGCTAGTTTGATGACATATAACTTGATGGTTTGGAATTTACTTATTTCTTTAAACAAGTAAAATATTAGTGGTTTGGTGGTGATGGAATCCATTAACATATTTTGGAGACTGGTATAGTCTATTGCTGTGAGAAGTAAATTTTTTTTTAGTGATTTTTGATTTCACGTGTTAGTTAAACAAACTTTCTGTAATTTGGGGAGACATGCACCTGTCCCCCGAGAGACGGTGCCCGTCGCTCTAAATCACAAGCACTTGTTGCGATAGGCCCTGTCACGCATGCAATTTTCCATAAATGTAAAATACCCTCTTAAGCTAGTTGTCGCAAACCTTTCATGCTAGATAATGAGCTTACAAAATAGGACTTCGCATGAATGCACCATCAACACCTTAATCTACCTAAAATGAGTCAAACAAACACCAAGAAGCATTTTGTCGAGCACCTCATGTGCCATTTATTAACTACCAATTTCAGTAAACCATTTTTAATATTTACACACCAATCAATCCTAATGCTCATCTATAATCATTTATATACCCATTTGTCATCAATCAATCTTAGGAAAACGAAAAACAAAAAGAATTTACAATATAAGACTTGTCAAAATTACCGAAAACTAACTTGATATATTGCTGCCAAAATGGCAGAAGTAGAGCCACGTGTTGCCGGAGATCAACTTGCTGTCAAATGCCTGTCCAACCGCCGTCCCCTGTTGCCAGAAAACTTAAGACCTAGGTTTAATTTGGAGAGGAGAAGGTAAATATTTGGCAAGCTATTTTCGTCGTACCCTTACTTTGTTGGCGCCAAAATTTTGGGTTGAATAATTGGTTTGGATATTTCAGTCATTTCTCAAGTCAACTAACAATCAAGTTGTATGTATACTAACGACATGGGAGGTAAGTGAGAATACAATCAATCTCGCCATGTAATTGAAATTATATCAAATCTCAGGAGAGGTTTCAAAAAATAACCCGGATGAGATTATAATTTTATGTTTGAATAAAATTACACTAACAGAAAAATTAAAAAATCTATTTAGAATTCCACTCTTCAAAGTTATTATTTTATCCCCTTATTTTTCATCAATGAAGTTCGCGATCACATCACACGGCAGTGAAATTTAGCGAGATGAGGTCGTGAGGCTTTTGATTTGAAAGAAATAATATCCAGTAGGCACTAACAATTATTAATTAGATTAGGATCCACTTCTTCTCCTACTAATTACTCAAACTAAGAAAAAGTGGAAGGCTTCCCATCTCAAATCTGAGTGTGTGCGGGCCTATACGAAGATAATTAATTAAAAACATATTAAAAGTTCTTAAACAAAACAGTGGCCTTTTAATTTGTAATTTCTCTTAGTGCTAACCTTGGCTGGATCACTAAATTTCACCGGTCGCACAGCAAATGACATTTTCAATGGTTTCACAATATAACTTAAGTTCGTAACACATCAACAGTTGTGGTTGGCAAATGCATTTTCTTATATAGCTTAATTAACACGTCTCAATATCTGTTACGTTTGATTGAGACTTTGAGACTTCGCTGCCAACACTCTAACAATAAATGGTTTTGGAATCGGTGCTTGATATATTTGGGATTGGATATCGACGTAATATTAGGTATGAAAAAGCGTACTCCCACTCGGCCCTTAATTACCTAAAATAATGAGCCCTTACGGGGATTTTCGCTATGCCCATTCTTATATAGGTAGATTGTTAATTTCCAGTTAACAATTTTGGTTACAAATTATAATCAAACACGTATGATGAAAATGGCCACAGCTACCCACCCACATGTTCAGTCCCTGTTTCTGCAAAATATAGTTGTTCGTATGCCATTGACAGGCGTTGTCTTTACTTTCACTGCGAGCGCAGATATTTTGCTTCATCAAATTGAATAGCCCTTCAATACACCGAATCTAGGTTAGTCGAGTCTTATGTGATCTTTATTTTTTTGTTTGAAATCTGAATAGATATGAATTAATCTGAATTTTGAATAGATTTGAATGTCTGAATCTGAATAATATATTTATTTTTTCGTCTGAATCTCAAAAAATAAGTATTAAGTTATTTTTTTTTTAACTTAAAAAGCTGAAAATATGTACTTTACATTTGTATCCTTACTAAATTTAAATGTCAAATACATAATATATTAAATAACACAATATTTTAACATTTATAAGTAAAACTATATTCAAGTGAATACATAATTATTTTAGAATTTTAATATATAAAATACCATAAATTTCAAATTTTATCGTATATAATATAAGAAAGAAAAAACAGAGATATTTTTATGTGGTGTAAATATGTATGGGTGAGTTTTGGGATAGAGGTGAAAAATAAATTATAAAACATGGATATTTTTGACATTAGCAAGTAATTGACTTAATTCAGATTTTTCCATTAAGTAAAAAGTTAAAAAAATTAACTTATTTTATTAAGTCAAAATTATCTAAAAAGTCTCATTAAGTTATAAAAACAAACACCTCTAATTAACTTAATTAATTAAGTTAAGTCATTTTAAGTTATTAAATTAAAAAATAAACACCACCTTAATATAATTTTCTAATATTTAACACATTGAAAAATTCAATAGCCCTTCCCATTTTACTTCGACATTGAAATTTTCTTGGGCCTTAGTGGGCTGTTGAATTTGACTTTGTTGTTTAATTTGGGATTTGCTGATTTTCTTTTGGTCTTGCTGATTATAGGGCTCCTTTGGCCTCGTTGATTTTGGTCTAACATCAATTGAGTTACCCAATTTTGGTATAAAAAGGTCACGCTCTGAGAAAAGAGTTTTATCAACTAGTAAAAAATAATTTTACAAGTTATTAAATCCATCACATAGAATAAAATCCTGACACAAAATATAGAGATTCTTATTGGGATGTATGCCATTATTGTTAGATTATATTCATACTATTTGTGTGTATATATATATATATATACATATAGTATGAATATAGATCAGGATTCTGAACTTTATTAATGTCCAAGAAACTATTAAGATATATAGTTTCATACACTGAAGTACATGGTAAGTAAAAAATATAAAAAAATATAAATTCAATACAATATAATTTGTTTTGTAATGTACTAAAATCTGTATTTTTTATCTTTTACCCTGTCCGTTATTTTAAAGTAAAGGATTCCATTATTGAAAGGGAACTATATATTTATATATATTAATGAAGATGAGAAGTTATGCGCTGGTGCTCTCAATAATATTGAGGGTATTAATTCAAGTTCTCATGGATCCTCTTTTTCCTTTCTACAATTAAAAAAACAGGGAATATGCATGGTAGTTTTACATGCAAGGTTATTAGTGAAAGTCATAAATTTTTTATCTAGTCCCAACAAATTTTTAAATTTTATTATAAATGTATGCATAGAAAGTTTCAATAAATATAAGTCTTGAGAGTAATATATCTGTGTAGATTGTAATCATTAAAAATAAATATAAGTTATTAACTTGAGTTTTAGTTTGGTCTATCAAGTGCATTGTTGAATTTAATTATAAATGGCACTGAGAACAAATTTTCACGATGAATTGAATCAAATCTTCTCCAAAGGACCAAGGCTATCAAAGAAATGTGATAGATTAATATCTTCTATATATTATAAATTAAAATAGAAAAAACTACAACATTAAGTGGGAATAAATAATTGTCAAAAAATTTTAAGGGTGGGGATATTTCCACTCCAATATTTTTGTATATCCATCCCACTTCTAGAAAATAATTGCAGTGAATTCACAGCATTCTCAAAAAAATATAAACAATAAAAGTTTTGTTTATGTAATAAAGTCCTTCCATTAACTTTTTTATTAGGTTTCTTTGACCATATTTAATCATAAACTTTAATATAAGTTTTATTTTACTATTTTATTATTATGATATAAAACAATCAAATTGTCCCAATAAAATAATTTAGGTATTTAATTTTGTGACTTATAATACAATTTTTTAAATGAAATCTAATTATTATTTTCACCACACTTCCATGTAAATGACATATATTTGACTGTCCAATTATTTACATGAGTATTGTGCCATAAAGACACCAAGTTAGTTTAATTAAAACTTAATAATCATACTAATAAAGTAGTATTAGAAAAAATGAGTTTGGTATAAATTAGAAAAATATTGAAGTTAAAATAAATTTTTGGTAGTTTTGCCTTATAAGGATAAAATAGTCAATTTAAACTTATGCCAAAGCAGTCTTTATAATCAAATTCAAATATAATAAAAAGATCAAATTATGATAAATTCAGTTAATTAATTCTCCAATGTTCTTCTTTATTTGAAATTTTTTTAAAAATAATATACATGTTTTGTAATTATTTTTTAAAAATGGAGTGGGTTTACATAAAATTTGGAGTGGAGATATCATCACCTTAACAATATAATAAGTGCAGAAACATTGGATACTTTATATTTTACCCCAGAAAATATAAAGTAGTCAATAAAGTGCGAAGTATTGCCCCCAACAAGTGTGCGTCCCCAAGAATGGGGAGCAGAAATTCTACCCCCAGGGTTCCATCCCCAGGATTGGGGCCTCAGAAAATATGTTCCCAGGAATGGGGAGCAGAGGTTATAGCTCTAAGAATGGGCCCTAGAAAGTGTACTCCTCCAAGAATGGGGAGTAGGGATTCTACCCCAGGTTCCACAAACAAGATTGGGGCCCTACAAAATATGCTCCCCCAAATGGGAAGTAGAGGTTCCACCTCCAGGAATGAAACCTAGAAAGTGTGCTCCCTTAAAGTAGAGATTCTACCCCAGCGTTCCACCCCCAGGATTGGGGCCCCAGAAAATATGCTCCCCTAAGAATGGGAAACAGAGATTTTACCTCCAGGAATTAACCCTAGAAAGTATGCTCCCCCAAGAATGGGGAGCAGAGATTCTACCCCAAGGTTCCACCCCAAGATTGGGGCCCCAAAAAATACGCTCCCCCAAAAATGGGGAGTAGAGGTTCTACCTCCAGAAATGGGCCCTAAAAAGTATGCTCCCCCAAGAATGGGAAGCAGGGATTCTACCTCAAGGTTCCACCCCAAGATTGGGACCCCAAAAAATACACTCCCCCAAGAATGGGGAGTAGAGGTTCTACCTCCAAATATGGGCCCTAGAATGTATGCTCCCCCAAGAATGGGGATCAGGGATTCTACCCCAAGGTTCTACCCAAGGATTAGGGCCCCAAAAATATGCTCCCCCAAGAATGGGGATCAGACGTTCTACCTCCAGGAATGAGCCTTAGAAAGTGTGTTCCCCCAAGAATGGGGAGTAGAGATTCTACCCCCAGGGTTCCACCCCAGGGCCTCAGAAAATATGCTCTCCAAAGAATGGGAAGTAGATGTTCTACCTCCAGGAATGAGCCTTAGAAAGTGTATTCCCCCAAGAATGGGGAGTAGAGATTCTACTCCCAGGGTTCCACCTCGGGGCCCCAGAAAATATGCTCCCCCAAGAATGGGAAGTAGAGGTTCTACCTCCAAGAATGGACCCCAGAAAATGTGCTCCCTCAAGAATGGGGAGCAGGATTTTACCCTTAGGATTGGGGCTCCAGAAAATATGTTCCCCCAAGAATGGGAATAGGGATTCTACTCCAGGAATGAGCCTAAGAAAATATGTAGGAATTATACCCTCAAGAGCCCCATAAGCCATGCTCCCCAAGAATGGGGAGCAAGAATCATGTTCCCCCAGGAACATAGAGCAAGAATTAGGCTCCCCAAGAACGGGGAGCAGGAGTGGAGGATGACAGAAATCATGGTTCCAGACAGCCCTTGACTTAGTTCTAGATTATAGATCGCACAAGAAAAGTCAAGTTCGAGTAGAGGAGCTATCGTTGAAGGACAATAGAAGGGCATTGCTTGGCCTAGAAGCAAATTAAGAAGAGTTTGACTACGATATAACTTATGAAAAGGTAGAAATACTTTGTAATTAAAATCCTAGAGGATAGAGTTCAAGTTAGAAAAAGACTTTATCTATAGAAGGCTATAAAAGCATATGTCTCTTATAGTGTAAGGCATCGATGGTAGAAATACTTTGTAATTAAAATCCTAGAGGATAGAGTTCAAGTTAGATAGAGTTCAAGTTAGAAAAAGACTTTATCTATAGAAGGCTATAAAAGCATATGTCTCTTATAGTGTAAGGCATCGAAAAAAAAATAGCAAAGAGAGAGGGAGTCAAGTTGTAAGTGCGATCTTAATAAAATATTTGTCTTTCTCTACCCGTGTACGTATGTCAAAAGTCGAACCATATTAATTCTCTGTGTATTTTCATTATATCGCCCCCGCGTAAATTAATTTTCTAAGTTGACTAGAATTATGCATCAACATTTATGATTATATTATTACTCTATTTTTTAAGAGCACAAGTGTATCTCAGTAGTGTTTATATAATTATATATAGATGATTCTTTCAACATATATATTTACAAGTATAATTTATTAAATGATTTTATGATTTGTCAGGATTATCCTTTTGAATATTTCTTTTTGCATCTATGAAGGACACATATTCATAAAATGTATGTTATTTGAGATAACCTACTAAAAGGCAAAGTTATGATAACATAGTGGTTTCTTACCCCCAGTCTCCATCATTTTGTTAATTCATGGAAAATTATGATGTGTTTTGTCACGGAATGAGTATATTGCACAACAAACCCATGCAGTGCTTATGCAACTATAGCCCAAAATTTGCAAAGTAAACCTATTAAGCTTCTCGTCTAGTTAAAAGTAAGCGAAATTGCTTACGAAAGAGCTAGAGAGAAAGGCGAGCAATTGAGACAAAGAGAATCAATGTTATTCACAAGAGTGTGTGCACAAGAGAGCTTGATAGCTTGCAAGATTACTTGCTTGAGTTGCTTGCTGAAAATGCTAATTAAGCGCCATACTTTATTTATAAAGAAGTTTGCTTAGTTCTATAAGGTTCTAACTCTAAAGAGTTCTCAAGACTTAGTGAGAGCTCTCCGTACCTAGCAAAGCTTAGATTGATATAGGAAAATCTATGTACAAACTGTATGTTACAATACTCTAGCAAAATCTGGAGATTTCTTAGTTATGTACAAGTGAGAATATACTAGAAAAGACTAGTGATAGAAGCTTCTAGAATCAAGCAAAACTAACACACCTTGGTTTATAGATTTAACCTATTCGGCCTAAAATTTCAGGTGGTTCACGACAGTTTGCTACCGTTTTTGGATTAGTGCTTTATGTTTTAAAACAAGAAAAAAAAAAGGCGTTTTGGTGGCATTATTTTTCTGCCTATTTTCACGTTCGGTGAGAATGAGTGCAACTCATTTTAAAAACTTGTCACAATAAATTGAAAAACAATAATTTACTATTCCATAAACAGTGTTCTAATTTTGGGACCCATGTTAAACAAAAGTAAAACTTAGCATATGTCCAATCAAATCAGTTGTCACCTGTGAAATATAAAATATAGGAGCCCTTAAGTTACAATTAGCGGAACTTACACCATATACATAAACAGTGTGTGGCATGAGGTTCACACACTGTTTATGTATGTGGGTGTAAGTTATATGAACGTAACTTATTGTTTGTCATAAAATATAGATATTTATTTTACTGTGCGTGCACATAAACTATTGTTTCAACCATTTTTTTATTTTATTATTTTTAATAAAATAATAAAATTATTTTCAAAGAACAAACAATCAAACATATATTTGATTAATTTTTTAAATATTATTTTAAATTAAGCTATTAAATACGTTTGTTTATTCACCAAAATTAATTACTTTTATATCATAAAATAAAATAAGTACAAAAATATAATTTAAAAAATAATACCAAAACAAAACTTAGTTGTGTTCAATCAAAATCAAATGTGACCCACGAAATATAAAGCATAGCCATTTACTTTACTGTGCACGCATATAAACTACTGTTTCAACATTTTTTTATTTCTTAATTTTTAATATGATATTATTGTTTTTAACAAACAAATAAATAGGCATATGTTTGATTGATTTCATTTTTAAATATTATTGTAAATCAAGCTACCAAATATGTTTTTATATTAAAAAAAATTAATTATTTTTATATTATAAAATAAATACAAAAATATCATTTAAAAAATGATACCAATAAATAACTTAGCATGTGTTTAATTGAATCAAATGTGACCCACGAAATGTTTACTTTACTAAGCACGCATATAAACTACTGTTTCAAAATTTTTTTATTTTTGTTGTATCAAAATTATAATAAGCCCAAAAAAAGCCCACATGAGTATAGGCTAAATAAGAAGTGACCTAGGTCCATTTTAAATAAAACGTCCAAAGAGCAATTTTTGGGCAAAAACGCTAAAGGTAAGTTTCTACAAAACGTGACCTAAATCGATTTTTTACAAAAGCGACATAAGTCTACTCTTTATAAAGAAGGAGCTAGGTCCATTTTAAATAAAATGCCCAAAGGGCAACTCTTCGGCAAAGCGCTAAAGGTAAGTTTCTACAAAAAGTGACATAGATCAATTTTCTACAAAGAGCGATCTAGGTCCACTCTTTATAAAGAAGGACCTAAATCCATTTTAAATAAAATGCCCAAAGAGCAACTCTTTGGCAAAGCGCCAAATGTATATTTCTGCAAAGAATGACCTAGGTCCACTCTTTATAAAGAAAGACGTAGGTCAATTCTAAGTAGAACGCCCTTCGAAAAAGTGCCAAAGGTATGTGTCTACGAAGAGCGACTTATGTCCATTCATTATAAAGAATGACCTAGGTCCATTTTCTACGAATAATGACTTAGATGTTCAACAATTACTTAGAAGTAACATTCTACGAAAGTTACATACATGCGATTGCTAGGTCATTATAAAGAATGACCTAGGTCCATTTTAAAGAATTACTTGCAACCTTCGTAGATGTTCAGCAATTACTAGGTGATTATAAAGAATGACCTAGGTCCATTTTCTATGAATAATGATCTAGATGTTCAGCAATTACTTGGAAGTAACATTCTACGAAGGTTACATACATGCGAAATGCCACAAAACCAATCCTCTTTAAAAGGAAACAACATAAGGGCTGAAGTGCTTAAGCCCAACGAATGTTAAGAGCTCGAAATCATGACAAGTGTTCAAAGAAGACTTGTCAATGAGCAAGCTTGACATGTAATGATAGGTGTCTTTATACATGAGTTTTGCAGACACTTATCACTAAAACAATACCATGTGTCGTGATGACGCCTCCACCTCATGAATCAAATTGTCTATATAATGATCAAAACTTCCCATATCAAAGGCCAAGAGAAAAAAGGGCAACGAAATATTGTCCTTCTTTTTTTAAATTCTCTTTTTATAATCAAATTTGAAATGTTGACTTAAGCGTCAGGGGGTCATGGCCGACAACCCTGACACCCTTTGACAATTTCATTTCTTTTGCAGAACCTTTGACAATAGAAACTTTCATATCATGGAGAGATGATTCACAAAGCTTAATATAGAAATGAATCCGAAGTAAAAAGTTAGTTAATATGTGTCGAGCAAAAAATTGCAATGACAGTTGGTGCCGTCTATGGGGATGAATAAAAAGCCAATGTGATCATCTTGAGCATGGATGATGTTGAGTGTTAGAAAATGCATATTTATAAAGGAGAAAACCGTCATTTTACATTTCAAGTCTTACTAACAACCCTTACTTTTATGTATTTAACCTTCTTGTGATTTAATTACATGTGTTTTATTTTAATTAAGTATTTTATGTATTTTAGGGGCATTATAGTCATTTTGGATTATTTAGCCCATGATGCATGTTGATACGGATCCAGATACCCAAGTACGTCATTTCAATAGAATTCTCTTCAATTTATTCTCGCCATTTCAATTCCAATTTCAGAATTTATTCTCGTCATTTTAATTTAAGTTTTAGCATATTCCAAATCATTTCCACCACAAATCCAACCACCCATTTACGAAATCAATTCTATACACAATTAAAATCCACCTCCTCGTGGGATCAACACTCGTCACCATTGATCTATACTACAATAGATTCGTGCGCTTGCGAGTTCATTAAAATTTGCACAACAGATGACAACTATAACTACTTCGAGCTTGATGCTGATGATGAAAGTTCTAGGGATGGCGAGATTTATTTTTGACGACAAAGATATGTTGTAGATCCTGGAAGGGAATCTACAGTCCCAATACATCCACATAACCTCTAACAAAATCCAAATCAACAATTTGATGCACAACATCTACAGCCAGATCCAAACGTTTAGCCTCGTCGCCAAGGTGCGGTAGGATTGCCCGACTTTAAAGGCAAATAGAGCAGCTGACAACAAACTTCAATAGAATGTTCGGTCAATTTCAAGCCCGAAATGGTGAACAAGCTAACTGCAACAACTTTGATAGCAATGCAGCAAACTCCGGCTCTTCCCAGACCATATCAAAAAATGATTTGAGTGATTATAATTTGATACATGTTCTCAATCAGAGACGAACACAACAAAGAGCAACTTGAGATAATGATGAACCATCTGATTTACAAGAGAGAATGCAAAGGCTTGAACAAATGGTTCATAGAATGAGACCACAAGACGATATGATGGCTGAGTCTTAACCACCATTTACACAAGAAATCATGATAGTTAGATAACCATCAAGGTTTCAACTTCCATCAATGGAGCCTTACGACTGACAAATGGATCTTATGGAGCATGTCGAGCTATATCACTCTTTTATGGAAGTTCATGACGTGTCTTTGGCCATTTTATGTCGGGCTTTTCTTCTTACTTTATCTGGGGCTGCAAGAAGGTGGTTTCAAAGCTTAAAGCCAAACTTTATTTCTTTATTCAAATTGATCCGAGAGTTTATGATGCATTTTTGTAGTGCAAGACAAAGAGGAAAACCAATTACATACCTCTTGATAGTGAAACAACATAAGGATGGATCGCTAAGGGAGTATATTCAAAGGTATAATGCCAAGACCACTCAAATAGATGGATATGATGATGAGGTTGCTCTTTCCAGGTTAATGGAAGGCCTATAGATAAGAAGACTATGGTGGTCAGTAATAAAGAATCCACCATCAACATATTAGGAGATGCTCTCTCGGGCTTAGAAATATGCTAATGCAGAAGAAAGATTTCAAAGTAAGAAAGGGCGAGAAAAAGGTGAATCAAGTAAAAATAAAAAGAAGAAGGAAGACAGGCGTGATATAACACTTGGACAACCCGATAAAACTTCTAGAGGGGATCAATTCCGTCCTAAGGACAAACTTAGCTCTCAAGAGCCTCGTTCTTGGCCTCATATACAGTTTACTAACTATAATGAGTTGAATGCTCCTAGGGAGCACATTTTGATGTAAGTGAAAAATTCCACTTTGTTTAAAGCTCCTCCTCTACTGAAATATGATCGTTCGTAGAGAAACCAAAAGAAGTATTACGACTTTTATAAAGATGTTAGACATGATACATATGAGGTTTTGACCTCAAAGAACAAATTAAAAGTTTGATGTGACAAGGTCAGCTACAAGAATATGTCAAAGGCCAAAGTAGTCGAGAAAATAAAGACCTACAAAAATATTTAAGAAAAGACAAAGCCAAAAAGTAAGAAAATGATAGTGATGATAATATGTATGATGTTAACCATATTTAAGGTAGTCCTCTTGCTGGTAATTCTGGCAAGGTGAGGAAGAACTTAGCCAGGTAGACAAGACATGAACCTAGTGGGCTGGAAATAAATTTAACAGATCGCCTACAGAATTCAAGGTTTCGTGACACTCCAATAATGTTTTCTAAAGAGGACACTCAGGCCATTCATCACCCTCATTGTGTGCCATTGTTGTAACTCTACTTGTGGCAAACAAGCGACTTCACCGAATCTTAATCAATAATGGAAGCTCGGTTGATATATTATTTCTTTCAGCTTTCACAAAAATGGGATTGGAAATATCCCAATTAATGCCATACATTACTCCATCGCATGGATTTGCTGGGGGAAGTGTTATCATTAAGGGAATGATTGAGCTTGTTGTATCCTTTGGTAAAACTCTAACTAAAGTTACCTCTATGGTTCAATTTATAGTAGTAGATCAACCGAGTGCATACAATTCAGTCTTAGGTCAACTAACCTTATATGCTATTAAAGGCCGCAATTTATGTTTATCATTATACTTTGAAGTTTCCTACAGAGGCTGGCATAAGAGTAGTTCGAGGAAATCAGAAAGAGGCTTGTAAATGTTATGAGATTTCCTTCAGGAAAAGAAATGAGTCATTTCAAATCACAAGTCTGTACCCCAAAACAATAAGAGATGATTAACAAACGAATCTTGTTGAAGACTTGGTCGGGATTCCCCTTGGAGATGATTCAACAAGGTCGTTAAAATTGGGTCGCAATTAGTCAATCCACTTAAAGAATAACTTGTGGGTTTCCTAAAGGAATATTCAGATGTGTTTGCATGGACTCACCAGGATACGCCGGAAATTGATCCGAGGATAATTGTTCATCGTTTAAGTACTAAGCCTCTTACAAAACCTATTCGACAAAAGAGGAGAAGTTTGAATGTTGAGAGAGCTGCAGCTGTTAAAGATGAGGTAGACAAACTCTTAAAGGAAAAATTTATCAAAGAAACTAGGTATCCACAATGACTTGCAAACGTTGTTATGGTAAAGAAAGTCAATGGAAAGTGGAGGATGTTCGTAGACTTTACTGACCTCAACAAGGCATATCCCAAGGATCGCTTCCCTTTGCCACGAATTGATCAGCTTGTAGACGCCATAGCTGGACACAAACGTTTTAGTTTCATGGACGCCTATTCCGAGTATAACCAAATTCGGATGTATGAGCCTGATCAAGAAAATACTACATTCATTACTGATCGAGGCCTTTATTGTTATAAAGTCATGCATTTTGGGCTTAAGAATGTTAGGGCAACCTATCAAAGGCTCGTTAATGCAATGTTTGCCAATCAAATAGGTCATACAATGGAAGTCTATGTGGATGACATGCTGACAAAAAACAAAAACTCAATTGATCACATCAGAAATCTCCGTAAGACTTTTGATATTTTGATGAACTTTAAGATAAAGCTTAATCCAGCTAAATGTGCCTTTGAAGTGACCTCAGGAAAGTTTTTGGGTTTTATGGTAAATTAAAGAGGAATTAAAGTTAACCCTGAAAAAATCCAAGCCTTGGTCAACATGAAGTCACCAAAGAATGTGAAAGAAATCCAGCAGGTAACTGGGTGAATTGCTGCTCTAGATCGTTTTGTCTCAAAGGCTATTGACAAATGCCTTCCTTTTTTTAAAGCCTTAAAGAAAATGAAAGAGATGATATGGATTGAAGAATGCGAAGAAGCGTTTCAGAAGCTAAAAGACTATCTCAGCAATCCGCCACTTTTAGTCAAACCATCTGAGGGTGAGTCAATTTACATGTACTTAATAGTTTCTAACTCAGCAACAAGTTCCATTCTTGTTCGAGATGACAATAGAGTCCAAAGGCCGATTTATTACACAAGTCAAGCTTTGGCCGATGCAGAGATTCCATATTCAAATTTAGAGAATGTTGCTCTAACGCTAGTCATTTCGACGTAGAAATTGCGGCCATACTTCTAAGCCCATGAGGTCATCGTATTAACAAACCAACCATTAAAATAGACTTTGGCAAAACCTGATGTGTCAGGAAGATTGGTAAAATCAGCAGTAGAGTTGGGTGAATTTGATATCCAATTTAAGTCTCGCAGTTTAGTTAAAGGGCAAGCAGTAGTAGATTTCATTACAGACTTTACAGAAGTAGAAACTCCACATTCAGAAGTTATGGGAGAACAATTCGAGCAATGGACTCTTTATGTTGGCACATCTAATAGTAAAGGCAGTAGAGGAGGATTGATTGTTATCACACCGGATAAAATAGAAATTGAATGTGCTCTGCGATTCAGATTTGATGCAATTAATAATGAGGTCGAGTATGAATCCCTGATTGTTAGAGTTAGATTGGTGCAAGCCCTTGGTGTGAAGAACTAGTTGATATTTAGCGACACACAACTAGTAGTCAATCAAGTCAATTGTAACTATAAAGCCAGAGATTTAAACATGATTGCTTATCTTGAGCGAGTTAATGAGTTGTTGAAAGATTTTGAGAGGTTTGAAATAAGGCAAATTCCTCGAGAACAAAACCAACGAGTAGATGTCTTAGCCCAACTCGAATCTACACTTGAAGGAAATTTGTTGAGGTCAATCCCAATTGCTATGATCCTAAAACCAAGTATCATACGACCAGAGGTTAAAGAAATTGCGACTACAGATCAAAGGGCAATATAAATGGAGCCTATTGAAAAGTATTTGATAAATGAGGAGTTACCAGTAGATAAAAATGAAGCTCAAAAAGTCAGACTTAGAGCTACCAGATACCTGTTTGTTGATGGTGAACTATATAAACGAGGCTTCTTTCTTCCGCTCTTGAAATGTCTTGCTGCTGCGGATGCAAATTATGTTTTAAGAGAAATTCACGAGGGAATATGTAGAAACCACTATGGTGGCAGAATGCTAGCATACAAGGCAACAAGGCAAGGATATTTTTGGTCAATCATGCATAAAGATGCCATTGAGTTGACGAAGAAATGTGATAAATGTCAAAGGTTTGCTAAAATCCCAAGACAGCCACCGGAAGACTTAATTCCTTTGCTTTTGCCTTGGCCTTTTGCCCAATGGGGTATTGATTTTATTGGCCCTTTGCCTACAGGAAAAGTCCAAGTAAAGTTTGGTATTGTCACTATAGACTACTTCACTAAGTGGGTCGAAACGGAGCCTTTGGCAACAATTACTGAAAAGAAGACCACAGACTTCATCAAAAGAAACATCATTTATAGATTTGGAGTCCCTCATACCATCATCACTGATAACGGCAAGCAATTTGACAATGCTAGTTTTAAAGCCTTCTGTAAGGCCCTTGGTATAGCAAATCACTATTCCTCTCCAGCTCATCCTCAAGCAAATGGGTAAGTACAGACAACCAATCGAGTGATAAAGCAAACCCTCAATATTAAGCTTGAAAAAGCTAAAGGTGATTGACTGGAAGAGCTTCCCTTTGTCCTATGGTCGTATAAAACTACTCCAAGGATACCCACCGGCGAAACCCCATTCTCTCTGGCTTTTGGCACTGAAACTGTAGTTCCTGTAGAAATAGGAATGCCAACTTATTGAGTCCAACATTTTAATCTCGAGCACAATGAAGATCTTCAACTTTAAAACTTAGATTTCTTATAAGAAAAATGAGATCAAGCAATGATCAGAGTGGCTGCTTATCAAGGGAGAGTGGCTCGATATTACAATGCTCGTGTAAAGAATCGATGTTTTAGAGTTGGAGATTTGGTCTTGAAGAAAGTTCTTCCTAATACGCAAGATCCGGGGGTTGGGAATCTTGGGCCAAATTGAGAAGGACCTTATATTATGAAAGATGTTGTAAGGCCAGGGACCTATTCCTTTTATGCTCTTCACGGTAATATTCTGAGGCACGCTTGGAATGTCGAGCACCTTAGAGTGTATTATCAGTAAATTCTGAAAAATTTTATGATCGAACAAGTTTTGTTATTAACCTACGGACTAATAAAAGATTGGTTGCCTTAAATTTCTTTTGTTATTCTTATAATGATATTATGCGAAGTGACATTGCATTATGTTAAACTTGTATAATTCATAATGAGCACTTAGTCAATTGTGAATTCAAGTTACGAAAAGCTTAAAGGCTTGTTATCGCAGAAGTTTTATAAACATATATGTAGTGTCAACCTAGAGAAATTGTTAGAAATAATTTTCTAAGCAAAACGCCCACGAGCAAATTGTAACAAAGGGACCTAGGTCTTTTCTTGCATAGAATGACTTAGGTCCAATTCCTTAAAAATAATTTTATGAGGAAAACGCTTGCGAGAAAATTATGACAAAGGGACCTAGATCTTTTCTTGCATAAGATGACCAGGTCCTTTCTTCCATAGGATGACCTAGGTCCAATTCTTTAAAAATAATTTTTTTAGGAAAACGCATGCGGGCAAATTGTAACAAAAGGACCTAGGTCTTTTCTTGCATAGGATGACATAGGTCTAATTCCTTAGAAATAATTTTATGAGGAAAACGCCTGTGGACAAATTGCAACAAAGGGACCTAGGTCTTTTCTTGCATAGAATGACCTAGGTCCAATTCCTTATAAATAATTTTTTTTTTTAGAAAACTACCCACAAGCAAATTGTAACAAATGGACTTAGGTCTTTTCTTGAAGAGAATGACCTAAGTCCAATCCATTATTTCTAAGGAAACTACCCATAGGCAAATTGTAACAAAAGGATTTGGGTCTTTTCTTGTGAAAAATGGCCTTGTTCTAGTTACTTAGAAATGTTTTTCTACAAAAAAGATCGATCAGCAAGTTGTAATAAAAAGACCTAAGTCGTTTCTTTTAAAAGAATGTCCTAAGTCTGATTGCTGATAAAAATTTTTAAATCAAACATCTACTAGCAAAGATCAACATAAAGGAATGTATGGTGTTAAGTTAAATCAACTTCGAATAAAAATTACGTGGCCAAAATTATGAAATTTTAGGCTAAACTTTCATTAGGAAAATAAAGCATTTCATGCTGCGAGTTACGCCGAAAAGAAGCCAAAATTGCAGCCATGATTACATCCGTACAAAATTAAAATCCGACGAGAAAGAAAAATTAAAATGCTGAAAAACGATCTTAGGAATAATCTAAGGATCCATGATGTGTTCACCCTCCTCAACATCCTTGCACATCTCATCATCTAACTCAGGAGGACGAAGGTGAAGATCTCCATAGCAATCATCAAAACCCAGAGTCACAGGTAATATGATATCTGATGGTCAACCGATGGGGACTTCATTTCCGCCACTCGTGTACTCTTCATACTCTCTATCTCTAGCTTTTTCAATTTCAACTTGTGCTTCCAAAAGTTCATCCTCAAATTGTTCATTTGACTCTTCAAGATCTTTTATATGGGTTTCAAAACTAGAAATCCTCTCGGCATCGAGAGCAATTACTTCTTCAGCCTTTTTTTGCGCCTCTTTGGCTAAATGCAACTGACTTTCAATTGTTAACTTTTCTTTATGGAGGGCAATGAACTCAGATTCTAAATTCTTTTTAGCAGCAAGAGCTTGAGATAGTTCTTTACTTGTGGCAGCAACACGATCTTCGGCAGCCCTAACGCATGTTTCATAGGATGACAAATGCTCCGAATGCTACAAAAAAATAAAATAAAAAATAAAGAGAGGCAGAATAAAAAATGAAGGGTAAAAAACATAATGAAGGGTAAAAAACATAATGAAGGAAAAAATTATTTACCTTTATAACAAGTATCACTACAACCTTGAGAGACTCTATGGCCCCCAAATCCTTCACACTTGATCCTCCAGCATCACTTACAAATTAGTCCCAATCAACATCATTGGCTTGAGGAGGTGGAATTGTTGGCTTCACACTCCACTTTCTCATGGTAGGAGCGCGAGCTGGTGATGAATTAACACCTAAGGCAAGAACCGTAGATGGATCGGTGATTTGATCAACAGTAAATTTTTAGTCATTTATTTCGGCATCAAAGTTTGGACTAATGTACCATTATTCTGATCCTTTGTCTGTTGCTGGGAAGTAAAGCCCTTCTCCATGAGTCGTGGCTTCTCCACGTTCTTTGTCTTATCTGACAGTCTCAGCCTCTTAATGGGTTTTGCCTTTTCAGATAACTTTGGTCTTTTTCTTCTTGTTTTTCCTCCAACAGGTTCATTAGTTGAAGAATCCATTATACGTTTAGTTGCCTGAATGGATAATGGACTACTTGGAATTATGTGATTCTCGATGAAAGTATTGAATGAGCATAGGAAGTTGCAATCACGATCTTCTAGAGGCAACTTTTGAGCTGACCTAATGTTTTTCGCCTCTACCCCACGGATCGTGGGTCTTTTCCAAATATCTACAATTAAGAAGTGAAACTAAGGTTAGTAAAAAAATTAAATATGTGCCACATAATATATATATATATATATATCGCACTTGGTTCACGAAAGTGTGTTGGAACCCGAACTCGGGCATCAACGACTTCATCCCCAAACTCCCAATTTCCACTGACCAAAAAATAAAAATGCTTCCACCTCTTGATTGAAATGTGAACATGATTAAGTAGAATTTCATTGGAATCTTCATAAGCTTTTAAGTGCCAAATGTCATAAGTTTTGGGGTTACGACATAAATGAAATAGATATTGGAACTCGATCACAAACGGGTCTGAAAATCCAAGCTTCCTCCATACAGCCCACATTCCAATTATCGCTCTCCAAGCAGTAAGAACTAGCTGAGCAGGAGCAGTCCAAAAGAATGTAGAAGCTTTCAAATATTTGGGGCAAGAGGAAGGGAAGATCCAACTTTGAACATTGCTTTTGTAAACCCAACACAGCCAGTAGGGCTTTTGTAAACCCAACACAGCCAGTAGGGGGTTCGCTAATCAAATCACTCTCCAACAAGTTCATTTCAATAGAATGAGGAATTTGGTACATGATCTGAAGTATTTCGACACCGACCCAAGTAAGTGAATGACTACAATGGTCCATGGTCCACACACTAGAAGTCTTAGCGCAATTTTTGTCATACCAAACTTTAAAGTTATTTTCCCCATCCTTGGATTCAATTTTAACGCCTACATGTTTGAATGAATCCTTACTACAAGTCTCGCCATTGCTTGCTTCAGTTTCAGGTAACTTGGCCATATTAGGAACCTATTAATCAAACTCTATGCGAATTCTCATTCTAAAAGCTAAGTCTTTGCATACGAAAATTATATATGTGGTCACATTTATTTAAGTTTATGTGAATAAGCATGCAAAAATAAATAAATAAATAAAATGGCTAGAACTTTACACGTGTATATATATATATATATATATAGCGATGCACTGATTTGTGCATCCACATACATCATATCAGAAGTTTTCAATAAACATGCATATAACATTTTAATATATACATATATTAAATTCAACATGCATACAAATAATTAAATCTTCACTTGCATGCAAATTGATAAGTTTTCACATGCATGCAAATTGCTGGCGTTGCACATGGACATTTTATTATATGTCAATAAATGCATTTTTTTAAATAAAAAGAAAGAGCGGAAAAAATCCCTTACAGCCGGAGAGACACCAAAATTGAGCACTTCTCTGGCGCGAATCCGTGAAACTCCTCCACAAAATGCTCACCCTCTTCACTATAAATTGAAAGAGTCTCCCTCTAAGGTAAATTCTCTCATTAAGTTTTTAGTAGTGCTTGTGAATATATTATGGAGTTTTGAGGGTTTTTATAGATGAGAGGAAGGGGAATGCCATAAGTAATTTGTTGTAATTGGGCAAGAAAAAACAAAGATCATCGGAAATGAAAAAAAAAATTAATAGAAAATGATATACAATTTTTAAATTTCAAAAATTGAGTTAAGCCCGCACCCATTGAAAAGCCAAGGCTGGAAGCCATAAAATGATTCAAGCCTAACCTAAAGCATATGAAGTAAATAATAGTAATAAATAAAGTCTAACTTCTCAAATTTGAAAAAATAGATTGGGAGGCCTCTGTTGTACCAAAATTATAATAAACCCAAAAAAAGCCCACATGAATATAGGCTCAATAAGAAGTGACCTAGGTCCATTTTAAATAAAACGCTCAAAGGACAATTCTTTGGCCAAGCGTTAAAGGTAAATTTCTACAAAAAATGACCTAGATCGATTTTTTACAGAGAGCGACCTAGGTCCACTCTTTATAAAGTAGTACCTAGGTCCGTTCTAAATAAAACGTCCAAATGGCAACTCTTCGACAAAACGCTAAAGGTAAATTTCTACAAAAAGTGACTTAGATCCATTTTCTACAAAAAGTGACTTAGATCCATTTTCTACAAAAAGAGACCTAGGTCCATTTTAAATAAAACACCCAAAGGGCAACTCTTCAGCAAAGCGCCAAATGTATATTTCTACAAAGAACGACCTAGGTCCACTCTTTATAAAGAAGGACCTAGGTCCATTCTAAGTAGAAAGCCCTTCAAAAAAGCGCCAAAGACATGTGTCTACAAAGAACGACCTAGGCCCATTCATTATAAAGAATGACCTAGGTCCATTTTTTATGAATAATGACCTAGATGTTCAGCAATTACTTGGAAGTAACATTCTACGAATGTTACATACATGCAAAATGCTACAAAACCAATCCTCTTTACGAGGAACCAATATAAAAGCTGAAGTGCTCGAGCCCAATGAAGATTAAGAGCTTGAAATCATGACAAGTGTTTAAAGAAGACTTGTCAATGAGGAAGTTTGACACGTAATAACATGTGTCTTTAGGCATGAGTTTTGCGGACACTTGTCACTAAAACAATGCCACGTGTCATTATGATGCCTCCACCTGATGAATCAAATTGCCCATATAATGATCAGAACTTCCCACATCAGAGACCAAGAGAAAAAAAAAAGGGTAACGAAATAATGTCCTTCTTTCTTTAAATTCTCTTTTTATAATCAAATTTGAAATGCTGACTTGAGCATCAGAGGGTCATCGCCGGCAACCCTAGCACCTTTTGACAATTTAATTTCTTTTTTGCAGAACCTTTGACAATAGAAACTTTCATATCATGGAGAGATGATTCACAAATCTTAATATAAAAAGGAATTCGAAGCAAAAGGTTAGTTATTACGTGTCGAGTAAAAAATTGCAATGACAATTTTTTTAATAATATAATATTATTATTTTCAACAAACAAGCAATCAAACATATGTTTGCTAGATTTCACTTTTAAAAATTATTTTAAATTAAGCTAGCAAATATGTTTTTATATTCATCAAAATTAATTATTTTTATATTATAAAATAAAAATAAAAATTTCATTTAAAAAATAATACCAAAAAAGAACTTAGCACGTGTTCAGTCGAATCCAAAGTGACAGACCAAATATAAAATATAGCGCCTTTACTTTACTGTGCATGCATATAAACCACTGATTCAACAATTTTTTTATTTTATTAATTTTTAATAATATAATGTTATTAATTTCAACAAACAAATAATCAAATATATATTTGGTTGATTTCATTTTTAAATATCATGTTAAATTAAACTACCAAATAAGTTTTAATATTCACCAAAAATAATTATTTTTATATTATAAAATAAATACAAAAATATTATTTAAAAAATAATACCTAAAAAAGCTTAGCATGTGTTCAATCGAATCAAATGTGACCCATGGAATATAAAATATAGCTATTTACTTTACTGTGCATACATAGAAACTGCTGTTTTAATAATTTTTTAGTTTATTATTTTTAAAAAAATATAATATTATTATTTTCAACAAACAAACAATCAAACATATTTTATTTTTAAATTAAGCTGCCAAATACGTCTTTATATTCACCAAAATTAATTATTTTTATATTATAAAATAAATAAAAAATAATACCAAAACCTAACCGTAATATCATTGGACTACAAGCAATGCTAATCATGTGGAGGTTACTAAAAATGGTCGGCCAGAAGCAAAAGTGTGCTACTCAGTGGCGAATTGTACTGTTTGTTAAAAATTGGAATATGCTTAGTTTCACTAAGCCATATTTTTTCGGAATCACATCGGCCAAAAAATATGGTTTGCTGCCACTCATTATTGGATCGGATGCAAAGAATGTAAAAGATATGATGTTAATGAAGGCCATGCAATACAAACTATAGAGTGTTCTTTTTTTAAAAGAAAGTAATTATAGAATTAGGGTATGTTCGGGTTGCATTAGGTTCCCATACAATTCCTATAAAGATTCTCAAATAATCAACTTTTCAAATAATTTACTAAAATATTTGGTAAATCAAGATTATGAGAAAATCACTTGTTAAATAATTTGTAAAACGTGCTTGATGATAAATCATAAATGTGTCGTGGATGGGTACGATGACCAAATAGTTCATATTTGCGGTAATAATAAAAATGTAACCATTTATCTTCCGATAAAAATAATTCATTTAGCAAATAAATAATCATTCAATAAACAAAATATATGAAATTGAATAAAATTGTTCCATTATCAAAATGTGTACCATCCCAGCATAGACTGTTGGTTTGAAAAATATTTTACAGCGAAAATATCTTGATCGCAATTCTCATACAATATATAAAATTAGCATAATCTAGAAATTATACTTTTGTTTTTTCATTGAAGTAATCTAGGCTCCCAAATCACGATCCGTCACCATCAATCTTGTTAGATCACGATATATCACCAATGATCTTACAGGTTATGACTCAAGTTTGATCTGCACTTGACGTGTGGGCACTTTTATCACTAGTAAAAGCAACTAGCAAGAGAAAACATCCCTCTCAAAATTAGAGAGAAAATTTTTTTTCTTTGATCCGTATATTGTGGCTCCTCTCACCTTTTAGAGAAAACAAATCCTTTTATATCTCTATTTAGTGGAAACCCTAAACTCCATATTTATATATTTTGTAATTCTATTAAATCAAATTTGATTTAAATTAAAAAAATAATAAAACTAAAAGTGGCGTTACTTTTTTTTGTTATAAAGGCCCACCTTGTAAAATAACACAAGGTTCCTTACACACAAGCATATTAAATGAAATCTCCCACAAAATTATATATTTAGGCTTTTAACCCAAATAACTAGTTATCTTACTTATTAATCCAGTAGTGGCGCGGTCAATTAAATGAGCTAACCCGGGGATCATATGGGTAGGTACAAAAATGGCTACAATAATTAAGACTGTAATTAAACTAGTCCAATTATTTAATTCCAAATCTACTCCACTAAAAGATTGGAATTGATCTCCATAATTGTATGCTATCTAGGATAGTGTTCTAAAAAAATAATTCGACTCATGCCATATTGATTTTTTACTAAACAATCCTTTGTACCACATCGCTAAATAAATTGATATCTCAACTGTCCAATCAATTTAATTACATCTTGTTCATTGACAGTTACTGGTTTTCTCTGATGATCATTTTCAACATACTAATTATGTTGACACACTCTAGGCAGAGAATTCTATGATCAAGTGCCGAAAACCCATCAAGAGATGTGTTGTACAAATTCTATATTGTTAATCTATAATCTCACTACTCATAATTGCTTCCACTAAGATACTGGGTAATCTTGACTACAAATGTATGTCGCGCCCATTGGTAACTCAAATGAAATGACAATCACAAACATGAAACTATAATTAACTCAAGATTAAGATTGCAATAAAATCAATGCCTATGAGATTTAACAAATCTGACAGTCATTTCAAGGTTAATTAAATCTTATATGTAATTCAGTTCAATATAGTCAAACTACATCAGTAAATTCATACATGATTAAGACAAATCATTCAATAAATTTACTATAGTCTAAACATAAATAGATCGCTCAACTCTATTTATCAATTACGAACTTAATTTATTTAATCACAAGATAACTTGTATTTATGTCTTATGTGAATCTATATGATGATCACATAAATACATATAATATGATTAAACGGATTTTATTCAAAATATTTATGTAATTGAAAATATCTCAAATATTTTATTAATATAAAAATAAAATAATTAATATGGTTTAAAGAGCACATAATCCCAACACAGTCGACTGACATTGTTACCTTTAGTCCACAAAAATGGTACCAAAGTGAAGATTGGTGGCATGAAACCACTACATAATGGTCATTACTTGTCGATCTATTAAATAGCAATGACATTGCATCCAATATGCCCCAATTTTGATGGTGGTGTGCGGTGGTTGTTGTACTATTTGGAGTGTATGATTTTGAGTTTGATAGTATTGGTGGTATCCAAATAGCACTTTCACAATCACCGACAATGGCATTGGTGAGGTCACTAGTTACCAAAAATAATTTTGGTTTTTCAATTTTATTTTTAATTTTTTAATTTTAAATATTAAAAATTACATTTTTTTTAGTGTAGGGATATTTTTGAAAGTTTGCTATAAAATGAGGGTAATATTGTTATTGCAAATTACAAAATCAAAATTTTAAAATCTACTCTTATAAACTTTAAGAGTTACTTCAAAAACAAATTATTTCATAAATAAGATTTTGTGATTATCACTCTTGATATGAGTTTACCAAATATATTTGAGGTAATGGATTATCAAGTAAGTGATTATTTGGCAATCTAAAGCAATCCCAAACATACACTTAGGTCCTATTTAGGATTGAGATATTATAACTTTTAAGTTGAAACTATTGTGGAAAAAAAGTTGTAATTATCAAACAAAAGTTAATAATATGTAGTAAATATAAATTTTAAATAATAATTTTGACAAAATTATTAAAGATATAATATATTTTCTATTATACAAGTAAAAAATCATATCAATATAACTTCCAAGTTACAACAGCTAGTGTTTACCAAACACTTTAGTACTGTATTTTTTAAGTGACAACTGTCCAACCTCAATCCTAAATACACTCTTAGATTGTTATTATCTTAAAAGTTAAGAATTATATGGCCTCCAATCTTCAACTCTTCAAATCAAAATTTGAGAAATGCTGTGGAGTCACTCTAAAATTTATCCAAATATGCTTTATGATTAGATTTTATCCCTGCACATTTATTTTTTTAAAAAAAGTTGATTCATGAGCCATTCATTCTCCCTAAAGCACACTAAATCTTAATTTTCTCTCTCTCCAAATGATTTGAATATCTTGCAAATGTGGTAGCCCATCTGGATTCTTTGATGGTGTAATGTCAGCAAACTAAGTTAGCAATAGTTGCACTTCTTCATGAACAGTCTTCACCTCGAACTCATCTTCTTTTTCTAGCTTATTGCAACCTTCACAATCTTCCTCCAAAGACTCTTCACAATGGTCAAAAAATTATTCCCCTATATCTTAGAATTCTTATTCTAGTTCGTTAAAGGCACTGAATGAACCTTCTTCATATCTACCAAAACTTATACACATTATTCTTTCCTCTATGGATTGCATCAACATTGAACAGCCAAGGTAGTCCTAGTAACAGATGACACGCATCCATAACTACTATATTGCACATCACATAACTTTTATAAATCTTTCTAGTAGGAAAGAAATACAACACACCTTTTTTACATGTGCTTATTTAAAGTGCTGAATTTTTTTCTGTTGAAAGCCCCATCACGTCAACCAGCGCTTTTAAAATTATGCTCTCCCTGCTACCACTATCAATTATCACATTGCACGCCTTATCGTTGATAGTGTCACGTGTTTTGAAAATCTTATTTCACTGGCTATCTTATTTTATCTTTCGAGCCAATAAAACCTTCTAAATAATACAATTCAACATCTCATCTTCGTCTGCTTCTAACTCTAGGGCTTCTTCATCATTCGCATCTATAACATTATCTACTTCGCCAACTTCAGCCTCTACCAAATTCAATTTTTTTGTACAACAGTCAGTCGATCAATGCCCTAATTCTTCACATCAGCATAGGCTTTGCGTCTGGGTTATTATATATATATGTGGTTCGTATTGCTATTGCCTTGGTGATTGTTGTCTAGGTGACTGCTGTCTTAGCTGTTTCTATCATGGTTGTTGTGCCTGACTACTACCTACCCATGTTTTATGCTTATTTTTAAGCCCAACACTGCTTGGTATATTCTACACACTAATGAATTGTTGTTGAGTTCTAAAAACTACATGTTGCTTCCGTTCTTCCAATTTCTTTGCCCTAGCAATCGTTGTACCCATGTCCCAAATGGCATTTACAATCTCATCTTGTATCTCTTGTTTTAATCCACCAAGATACTTCGCAACTATCCACAACTCTAGCTTATCCATATTGTTTCTTGTGTGTAGATGATAAAATTCCTTTGTATATTCATCGACATGCGTTCCCTTATTTGCAGTTTTGATATTTTACATACAACTACTGTTGACAATCCACTGGCAAGAAATACTCTTTCATCATCCTTTGCATTCTAGGCCATGATTTGATCAGTGGTTTCACTGCAACTCTTCTTCGATCCTATACATGTTGCCACTGTGCAGATGATGTGCGCTTAAACTTGAATGCCACAAGCTTAACCCATTTCTCTTAAGGAATCTCCATATATTAGAAGAAATTCTCTATATCTGCTATCCAATCTAAAAATTCATCAACATGCATTCCACTATAACAATCTGCAATATCAATATTAATCTTGTAATCTAAATTCTTTTTACACCTCCTGTCATAATCCTCTATCTTTTTTATCGAATTACTCTATAACTCTTCACGCACATGTAGCTGCACCCTCCTTGCGAGTTCTAAATTCTGAGGAATTACTTTACGATTGATGCCTAAAGGCACTACTTCACGATTAAAGCCTTGATGTATCTCTTAATAGTAATAATCTTGAGGTTGTTCTTCACGATTTACTCTTTCAACAACTTCCTAACGATTAACTCCTTCCTGTTATTCTCTCTCTATCATGGAAATCATGAAACCCTTGATTACTTGCTCCATTGCTGTCATTCTCGGGTTATACATGTCCTCCATGACTTGCAAGACTGCTTCTCTTACCATATGTCTGATAGTCTCCATATACATTGTCTGCATCCCTTGGTCAACTTCTTCGAGGTGGTGCTCTTTTGTTTATGTGGTCGTACAATGATGACAGGTGAACCTGCTCTAGTACCAACCGATGAAGCGAAAACATAAAAGGTTGAAGATAGTTAAAACAAGGTTTCTAAATAATGAAGTTTACGGAAAAATATTGAATTGATAAAGCTAGGACTTTGTCCTCTTTATATTTGAAATATTATTTTATAATAAAATTCTCCTAATCTAAATAAGGAAAAGAACAAATGGTGTCCAGATCCAAATTCTAGAAAAAAAATATATAAATCTTAGAAGAAACAAGAAAAATGAAAAAATATCTTAAAATTAAAAAACGATCAGGAAAGAAGTAGACTTTTTGACTTGACCACAGTGCAGAACGACGCATAGAGTTTTGGATTTTTTTATCGTGACCTTTGAAACAATATATTATACGCCGAAACCAGACACCTGTAGCCCAAGTTATGACCTCTAGAAGGTATCCTGCTTGTCATAAACATCATCTTACATCATCATTGAAAAAAAAAAAAGCAATGTCGGTGGCTTGTGATTCAAGCGTTGGCAAATTTTGTCGAGGGCATCTATAACTTCCCATGTTGGCAACAATGAATTAGGCCCTGAAGAGCATCTCATATCTGTAAGTCTTATGCAATCCGAGAAGCATTGGCAAACAAATCAAACAAGCTTTGTTCTAGTATAAGCTTTGCTTTCAAGGTGGCCTCCTTTTGAAAACAAGAAAATATATTCAATATATATAAATGAAACAGAAGAAAATAGTATATATATAAATGAAACAGAAGAAATTAGTAGTGTGAAAAAGGGAGAGGAGATGATGATGACCCGCTTCAATGAGTTATTTGCATAGCTAGTGCCTCATTCTCCTCCATTCATGTACTTAACTTGTTCTATTTCCATGGCTTCATATTTGCAAGAGACTTCCTCTAATTCCATTGCCCTTCTATGTGGCTCCAGAGAAAAGATTCTTTCCAAGTATTTTTTGAAAACTCTTTAGAAATAGTATAAAGAAGGTAAATTTCAATCTTTTTAATTCATGAACAAAAAGGCTTAATTTATACAAGTATTTGAAATATGAAAAAGGAATTGATACAGTTGATATAATTCAAGAATAATGATTGATTAGTAAAAAATGAGTTAATCAATTTTTATGTTTATTTACAATCAATTATTCTTAATAAATCATTTGATTGATTGTTCTGTTTCCATGAATTTTGTTTGATTCTTATCATCCTCACTCAATCCGGCAAGGGAAATATTTTTAAACTCTTAACTTGCCTTCAAAAACTATAAATACTTTATTTTTATTTACAATCTCATAACTGTCATGCAACAAATTAGAAAGCATTCCTTTGAAGTTTGTCTAAGAAATCTTTCAATTATTTTCATGTACACTTTTTTTTAAAGACTGGGAAAAATCAAAAGTAATAAACTCTTTTGATCAAGGAATTCTTTTAATATAAAAGCCGTTCCTTTGATTTTTTTTAATAAAATCTTCACTCGAGCATTTTATCTTCATTCCTTCAATCTCGACATTGAGTTTTTTTTTTTTTTTAAATTTAGGAGGGAGGTTGCTCATTTGTCCCTACCGAAATCAATAGATAAACTTACCTCCTAACCTTTTTCATAATAATCATTAACCTCCCTACCATCATAATTTTATAGTATTATCCTTATTTTTAAGTATACTTTGAATTGTGTTTATTATTAATTAAATAAATTAAATAAAATGGAAATTAAAACAAAAAATTTAAATACTAAAAATAAGAAATTTTTTTGTGTGAAAAAAAATTTAATAATAAGATATTTTTCTTATACATTTTTGTTATTTTAAAATATCTTTCTTTATAATAAATATATATTTTATATTCCTAAGGTAAAATATCAAGTAAGTGACCCATTTCTTTTCCTTTAAATTATTTATACGAGAGGGGGTTATTGACTATTGTAAAAATAATAACGGGTAAAGTGATATATATTAATTTCAATAGAGGGAAAACTAGCAACATCCCTATTTAGAAAACCATTCCATTGACTTGTCAAGAAAAACAACAATTTTGAGGATTCCTTTTTATTCCTTTTTTCTTTTGACATCTTTCCTTTGTGATGGTGCAAGTGGTGGCGGCAGTGAGATTTTTATTTTTTTATTTTTGCAGTGAAGAAATTAATAACAACTAAGAAGGATCTCACATCTCTCCTATTTAGATCACCATGCTCCATGGCTAAACCCACGAATTTGAGGACTCTCAATCCCATCAAATACCACGAAAATGTTTTAGAAATATTATAAAGAAGATAAATTCCACTCTTGTTAATTCATGAGCACAAAAGCTCAATTTATACAAGTACTCGAAATATGAAAAGGAAATGATAAAATTAATATAATTGGAGAATAATGATTTATTAGCAAAAATTGAGTCGATCAATCTTTCTTAATCAATAATTAAGATGAAGGAAATCAATAATTTGATTAATAATTTTGTTTTCATCAAGACTGTTTGAATTTTATCATTATTTCCAGTCGTAAGGATGAAAATAGAAAATATATTAGCACATAAAATTGTCAACTTGTAAATTGTGTAGTATCAAAGACATGAGAAAAACTATTATGGAACAAACGCATGTGTTATATATGTGATTATGTGAGCCCTTTCGATAATATATTTTGACACATATATTATACATATATATTTTGATGTTGACTAATTAATCATAGTAAAAGAAATAATAATTGCTTACTGTCTGTGTAAGAATATTATCACATTAATTTGTTGAAGGATATCAATAACAATGAGTGAATGGATTTTAATGGAACTCTCTCATCTATATTTTCAGTTTAATGGAGTTTAATGTGTACTAGATGACAAAAAAAGTTGCATTATTGTGCTTAATTGTTAAAAGGAAAAGTCTTCGCATCATACCATCCTTTGAGGAGTTTTACTTAAATAAAAAGAAAAAAAGAAAATCCTACCATCCATAAAATTATATTCATATCCTCTTCAAATCCAAAGTTTGAAATTAAATTTTATGTTTATTAAAATAAGTTTAATAGACAAATTAAAAAATTTAAGTAGAATTTCACACTTCAAAGTTCAAACCCTTATTATTATTTTATCGTTTTATTTTTCATCACGTGAAGTTCGTAGTGACATTGACGTAGGATGTTATTTTAGGATTTTAAGATATTAGGATTTTTTTTTCATTTTTAATATCTTCTATTAAAAAAGTAGAGTTAATTATGGTATGGGCTGGTGCTCTCAATAATATTGAGGGCATTAGTTTGAGTTCTCATGGAGCCTTATCTTATTTTCCACCAAAAAAAAATTAGACTATTCATGGGTGGGTTTATTATGTCCATTGTCTTTAGTGAAAGTAGTGAATTTCTGAGCTAATCCCCATAGATTTTTAAGTTATAAATGCATGTATCTGAAGTATTAATAGGTATAACTCTAGATGGTAGTCTATCTGTGTAGATTGTAATCACGAAAAATAAATATAAGTTATTAACCTGAGTTTTAATTTGTTCTATTACGTGCATTCCTGAATTTAATTATAAATAGCACTAAGAACAAGTTTTCACAAAGAATTGAATAAAAAATCTTCTCCAAAGGGCAAAGGCTGTCAAAGAAAAAAATAGATTAATTTCTTTCTTATATTTTAATTTAAAATGATAAAAACAAAAACATTAAGTAGAAAAAAGTAATTGTAAGAAATTTTATTGGTGAAATGATATGTTATAAAATGATAATATCTATAATAATAATAACAAAAATAATAGTAATAAAAAGTGCTTAAATAAAAGCATTGGATACTTGCAGCACATGGGTCCCATTGAAATACCAACATAAAATAACAAAAGTAAATACATTGATATATAACCTAAATTAATACGAACCATAGTAATTTTACGTAAAGTGATATGTATTTAAGAAAACACAAACAAACAAACGGCATCAACAATGAGGACAACAGAGCCTCATGTAAGACAAGAACTGAAAGCAATAAATATACAAAACATTTATTTTATTTTTTTTGGAAATAACATAATTCATTTCTTTATCAAGTAAATGAAGAGAACTGTGTGAGCTCCTAGCCCCATTTCCAAATGTGCACTTATCTTGATTGTAAATCGATGGAACAAATCATCCATGATTGCACTTCCAAAATGATTGACCAGAAGGGACTCTGAGACTGCTCTTATATTATTTGCCACGTTCTTGGCTCTTGCGTGCTTGTTAAACTCCAAGCCTTTGTTATCATTCTCATAGCCCACTGACCAACTTATATGTGATGTTTCAAGCTGATGGATGTTAAAGGATCCTTCTCTTTCGATAACTTGTCTTACTTCTTCAACACAAGGGTAATAGATTGGATAATTGAATGACTCCAATTTTGATTCTTCAATCAAACCCTAAATAAGTTCAAAAGAGAGTAAATCTTCTTAAAATATGTATAATTTTTACACACATAAATATTTGTTACGATATAACATTTTTAGTGACAATTTACCTAAAAATTTTCATATTTTCTATATTTATAGAGAGAGAGATATTTCAGTCATGAATTTTAAAGTACGGGAAATCTTTAAAACCGTATGGTTTTAAAGGCTTAAAACTGTAAGCCTTTAAAACTGTGTGGTTTTAAAATTTTTTCAAATTTTCCTGCACTTTAAAATTTCTGACAAAAAAACTAATATATATATAAATATATATCATCTTAACTAACTTTGTGCAAATATACTTATATGCATTTGTTCGAGAGAGAGAGAGAGAGAGGATACCTCATAGACCATGTCATTCAACACCATTCCCATCAACTCAAAAACACTAGTATGGTGTTTATCATTACCTATAAAGTTAAGAATCATACGACCTCCAATCTTCAATTCTTCCCATCGAAAATTGAGAAATGATGTGAAATCACTTTCAAATTGATCCAAGTATGCTTTATGCACATTGGAAGGGATACATGTTTTTGCTACGCAGACATCCCTTTTATTTAATAAAGGAATTCCACATTCACTTACTAACTCTTTGGGTACCTGTTAAAGCATAAAATTGACGTATTATAAGAATATGATTTTGTACACCATTTTTATAATTTTTTTATTTTTTATTATCTTTAAAAGAATAAACGGTACCTGAGAGAGCCAATTAAGACAGAAAGAAGAGTAAACCAAGTTTAGGAAACATGGAGGAAATAGCCTTCCATAGAGAGATCCAGGGGCTACACCTATGAAACATGA
The DNA here is from genome assembly GCA_002013955.2 of Citrus medica. Classification (NCBI taxonomy): domain Eukaryota; kingdom Viridiplantae; phylum Streptophyta; class Magnoliopsida; order Sapindales; family Rutaceae; genus Citrus; species Citrus medica. The sequence continues at coordinate 71,671 of MKYO02025501.1, read as the reverse complement.
ACCAAAATCGTCATTGCGCTTTTCTGTCTTCAATCTCTCATAAAAGCTTGGAAGAGATTTGGAAAGGGTATTGAAATCATTTCCAGGAAGATCATTGAGAAAAGCATGCAATATTGGTGGCTTATGTTTCAAGCGGCTGGAAATAGTGTCCAGTGCCTCTATAGCTTGCCACGTTGGCAAAAATGCATTAGGCCCTGAAGAACACCCCATATCTGTAAATCTGATGCAATCTGGGAAGCCATTGCTACACAAATCAAACAAGCTTTCATGCAGTAAAGGCTTTGCTTTCAAGATTGCCTCCCTCTGAGATAAAAATGGAAAAGAAAAGAAAATTTATAAACAGAAGAAATTAAAGTGTGAACATCAAGAGAGAGGGAAAGTGAGATTGAAGTTTATAAATTAAATTGACCGGTGGCGCTGAGTTTTTTGCATAGCTGTTATCTCCTTCTCCTCCATTCATGAACAGAACTTGTTCTACTTGCATGGCTCCATTTTTGCTAGAACCTTGCTCTAATTCCATACCTCTTATGTGGGTGAATGATCTTCGTCGTGTTCCTTGCTCTAATTCTATGGCACTTATGGCTTATATACAGAAATCAATGGAATTTAATGGGACCGTCATCTAAATTTTTCCCTCGAAAAATAATTATTTTCAGTTTCACTCGTGACCGGGCTACCCCTTGTGTGCTAGATGACAAAATTAAAAAAAAATTATTATTTTGCTTAATTTTTAGAAGGAAAAGTGTTCATATTGCACCGTTTGCTTTAAAAAAAAAGGAAAAAATTGTTCTATCCATAAAATTATTTTAATATCCTCTTCAAACCCAAAGTTTTGAGATTACAATTTTATGTTTGATTGAAATTACAATAACAGCCAAATTAAAAAAAAATCTAATTAGAATTTCACTCTTCAAAGTTCAAACTTCAAACCCCTGTTATTGTTTTCTCCCTTTATTTTTCATCAGTGAAGTTCTTAGTCGCATCAGATGACAGTGAAATTCAGCGAGATGAAGCCGTGAGGCTTTTGAATTGAATGAAATAATTTTCGGTGGGTGATAACAATTATTAATTAGATTAGGGTCCTCTTCTTCTCCTAATTAATTACTCAAGTCAAGATAAAGAGGAAGCCTTGGTCAAGATAAAGAGAAAGCCTCCCCACCTCAAATGTAAGTGTATGCGTGGGCGTATATGAAGATAATTAATTAAAAACATATTAAAATTTCTTAAACATAACAGTGGCCTTTTAATTTGTACTTTTTCTGAGTTCTAAGCTTGGCTGGATCACCAAATTTCACCGTTCACACAGCAAATAACATTTTCAGTGATTTCACAATATAACTTAAATTAAGGCCCTAACACATCAACAGTTGTGGTTGGCAAATGCATTTTCTTATATAGTTTAATTAACACGCGTCAATATCTGCTATGTTTGGTTGAGACTTTGAGACTTCGTTGCCAACACTCAACAATAAATGGTTTTGTAATCGGTGCTTGATATATTTGGGATTGGATATCGACGTAATGTTAGGTATGAAAAAGTGTACTCACACCCGGCCCTTATTACCTAATATGACGAGCCCTTACGGGGATTTTCGCCATGCCCATTGTTATATAGGTAGATTTTTAATTTCCAGATAACAATTCTGGTTACAAATTGTAATCAAACACGTACTATGAAAGTGGCCACAGCCCACCCACATGTTCAGTCTCTGTAATGCAAAATATTGTTGTTCACAGGCCATTGACAGGCGTTGTCCTTACTTTCACTGCCGCACTGCGAGTGCGAGAGATACTTTGCTTCATCAAATTCAATAGTCCCTCCCCTTTTACTTCGACATTAGAACTTTCTTAGGCCTTCGTGGGCTTATTGAATTTGACTGTATTATTTAGGTGGCGTTTGTTTTTTAACTTAATAACTTAAAGTGACTTAACTTAATTAATTAAGTTAATTAGAGGTGTTTGTTTTTATAACTTAATGAGAATTTTTAGATAATTTTGACTTAATAAAATAAGCTAATTTTTTTGGCTTTTTACTTAATGGAGAAATCTGAATTAAGTCAATTACTTGCTAATGTCAAAAATATCCCTGTTTTATAATTTATTTTTCATGTCTATCCCAAAACTCACCCATAGATATTTACCCCACATAAAAATATCCATATTTTTTCTTTCTTATATTATATACGATAAAATTTAAAATTTATGGTATTTTATATATTAAAATTCTAAAATAATTATGTATTCACTTGAATATAGTTTTACTTATAAATGTTAAAATATTGTGGTATTTAATATATTATTTATTTGACATTCAAATTTAATAAGGATACAAATGTAAAAGTACATATTTTCAGCTTTTTAAGTTGAAAAAAACAAACAACTTAATACTTATTTTTCGAGATTCAGACGAAAAAACAAACATATTATTCAGATTCAGATATTCAGACCTATTCAGAATTCAGACTAATTCAGGTCTATTCAGATTTCAGATAAAAAAACAAACGCCACC
>MKYO02025501.1:0-69004 GCA_002013955.2 Citrus medica | reverse complement strand
TATATATATATATATATATATATATATATATATATATATATATATATATATATATATATATATTCCTAATATAGACCAGGATCTTAAATTTTATTACAGTCCAAGAAAGTTATTAAGATATTTGAATTAATAAATTGAAGTACAAGGTAAGCTAAAAGAAAAAAATATATAGATTCAATACAATATATTTTATCTTGTAATGTATTAAAATCTGTATTTTTTATCTTTTATCCTGTCATTTATTTTAAAGTAAGGGACTCCATCATTGGAAGGGAACTATGTATTTATATATATTAACCAAGATAAAAAGTTATGAGCCGGGGCTCTCAATAACATTGAGGGTATTAGCTCAATTTCTCATAAATCCTCTATCCCTTTCCACAGAAAAAAAAAAAGAAAAGGAATATGTATGGTAGTTTTACGTGCAATGTTATTAGTGAAAGTAATAAATTTTTTAGCTAGTCTCAACAGATTTTTAAATTTTATTATAAATGTATTTATAAAAAGTTTCAATAAATATAACTCTCGATAGTAATATATCTGTGTAGATTGTAATCATAAAAAATAAATATAAATTATTAAGTTTTGATTTGGTCTATCATGTGCATTGTTGAATTCAATTATAAATGGCAGTGAGAACAAATTTTCACAATGAATCGAATAAAATCTTCTCCAAAGGACAAAGGCTATCAAAGAAATGTGATAGATTAATTTCTTCTTTATATTCTATTTTCAAATGATAAAAATTGAAACATTAACTGGGAATAAGTGATTGTGAGAAAATTTTATTAGTAAAGTAAGATAGAGCCATTCTATAATGCCGTAATGGACATGAACCGTTAAATTTAAATAAAAAATCTCTATCATTAATTCTAAATAAATAGTTAATATGTTACTTAAGTAGCAAGTAATTACCCTTTTTTGTTCAAGTTGCAGGTGACATTTACTAGTCTTATTTGTGATTTATAAAATTAATGTGTTAATTGTCATTTAATGTTGATTTACAAGTTTTATGCAATATTTACAAGTTTTTATTTTGTTTACAATTTCTTCTTCCAATTTACAACTTTAACATTAATTTACCCCATTTCCATCAATTTACTAGTCTTATGTGTGGTTTATAAATTTTTTTGTTTCATTTCACACTTAATGTTAATTTCCAAGTTTTACGTCAATTTTCTAAGTTTTTGTTTTGTTTACAATTCTGAAACCAATTTACCACTTCAACAATAATTTATCCATTTTTCCTTCAATTTGTGGTTTATAAATCTTTTATTTCATTTCACACTTAAAGTTGATTTACCAATTTTATGACATTTTTCTAAGTTCCTATTTTGTTTGCAATTTCTTATTTCAATTTACAACTTCAACATTAATTTACCCATTTTTTCCTTAAATTTACTAGCCCTACATTTGGTTTTCAAATTTTTGTTTCATATTACATTTAATGTCAATTTACAAGTTTTATATCATTTTTCTAAGTTTTTATTTTGTTTATAATTTTGAAAAGCAATTTACTACTCTAGTATTAATTTACCATTTTTTTCTTTCAATTTACTAGTCTTATGTGTGGTTTACAAGTGTTTTGTTTCATTTCACACTTAATAGTAATTTATAAGTTTTATGTCATTTGTATAAGTTTTTGTTTTGTTTACAATTTCTTGTTCCAATTTACAACTCCAACATTAATTTATCCATTTTTTCCTTCAATTTACTAGTCCTACATTTGGTTTTCAAATTTTTTGTTTCGTATCACACTTAACGTCAATTTGTAAGTTTTATGTCATTTTTCTAAGTTTTCATTTTGTTAACAATTTTGAAGAGCAATTTACTACTCTACTCTAACATTAATTTACCTTTTTTTTCCTTCAATTTACTAGTCCTATGTGTGGTTTACAAATTTGTTGTTTCATTTTACACTTAATATTAATTTATAAGTTTTATGTCATTTTTCTAAATTTTTGTTTTGTTTACATTTTCTTATTCTAATTTATAACTCTAACATTAATCTACATTTTTTTCCATCAATTTATTAGTCTTATATGCAGGGCCGGCTTTAACCAATTGGGGGCCTTAGGCGAAATTTTATTTTAGGCCTTTTGATGTTAAAATATCAAATCTCACAAAAACATTAAACAGTTCAAAAAATTCTCACAACAACATCAAATAACTCAAACTTTAACTATATTCAATAATATCTTGAATTACAACAATTATTAACAAGATCCCAAAAAAAAATTAATAGCCAGAAAGATATCTATTTATTTCCACACAAATATTAACTAACTTTGTCTTCCACAAATTCCATCTCCTTAAGATGCTCTAAAACTTCATAAGCCACAACCATAATCTTCCTATGAACTTTAAATCATTAATCCTACCTACTATGATCCTTGCTGCAAGCCATCACTAATGCAAATTACTAATCAATTAAATTTTATTCTTCTTGCTTTTTGAGATGCAAAATTATTAATTAAAATCTTATATTCTAATTTAGCTAACAAATTTTTTTCAATAGCTAATATAGCTAATCCATTTAATCTTTCTTGTGACATTGTAGTTCTTAAATAAGATTTTATTAACTTCAATTTAGAAAAACTTCTCTCAGCAGAAGCAACAGTTACAGGTACAGTCAATAATATTCTATAAGCAACAAATGCATTTGGAAAAGAATCTACTTTTTTAATATAATTAAGTATATCAAGTGGACTATTTCTTTCCATGTGTAAAACTTCTTTTAAGACTTTTAACTCTGAAAACAAATCTAATCCATCAATATCAGAAAACATATCATATTTCAAGATGTTTTCAAGATTAATACAATAACTTTTTAAGCTTTCATCATCTAATGATTTTAATTTTTCAAAATTAAATAAAAATCCAAAAATATTTTCGTAGAATTGAAACTGCTCAAATCTATTGGTGATTGAAGAAATAGCTTGATCTACTATATATACAAAGTAATCAATTCTAAAAGAATCTTCGGGAGATAGAATTTTCTCTTCATTATTATTCTCGCCAAATTTATTTTTTCTACGAATTATACGTTTTTCATGAAATTTTGGTTCTATTTCCATTTCATTTGCAATCTCTTTAGCTGAAATCATAGCAGACACAAAACCATTTTCTCTGTAATTCTCAAAAAAGGATGTAAGACCTTTTAGTTGATTTATGGCAACATCAATTTGCATATCTTCCTTTTGTAAGCTTTTACTAACAGTGTTCACAGCAAATAATATATCATACCATATAATCATGCCTAACAAAAATTCAAAGTTTTCCAATTCATATGTTGCTAAACATTTAGCTTCACTTTTTATTTTAGGATCTTCACTAACTTCTGCTAATTCAAGTAAAGCATCTCTAATTTGGGGAGTTTGAAATCTTATTGCTTTGACACTTTCTATGCGACTTTCCCAACGTGTTTGTGACAATGATTTAACAGTTAAATTAGGTATATTATCTTGTAAAATTTTCCATCTCTTAGGTGAAGAAGAAAATAGTGAGTAAACACGTTGAACAACTCCAAAAAATGAAATAGCCTTAGGACAAGAATTAGCCATATCACAAAGCACTAAGTTAAGACTATGACAGCCACATGGTGTATAAAATGCTCTAGGATTTATATCTAATAATCTTTTTTGTACACCTTGATTTTTTCCTTTCATATTAGATCCATTATCATATCCTTGTCCTCTTACATCATTAATATCAAGTTCAAGAGTTTTAATTACATCCACAAGTTCATTAAAAAGACCTTTTCCAGTGGTATTGTCAACTTGTAAAAATCCTAAAAAATATTCTTCTATCTTTACTAGATTTGTTGAAATATCCACACATCTTAATATAAGAGACATTTGTTCTTGGTGGCTTGCATCTGGAGTACAATCAAGTATAACTGAAAAGTACTTTGCTTCCTTAACTTTGTTAACAATTGATTTTTTTATTTCAAGTGCTAGCATTAATATGAGTTCATTTTGTATGTTATGTCCAAGATAATGATCATGAATTTCACCGGTTTTAATACGTCGAATATGTTCTTGCATTGTTGGATCAAACTCTGCAATCATTTCAATTAAACTTAAAAAATTCCCATTTCTCTCTTCATAGATCTTCTCATTTTTTCCACGAAATGCTAAATTATTTTTAGCAAGATTTTTTACAACAGCAATAATTCGTATTAATATTTTTTGCCAATGTTCTTTTTCCTTGTCAATTCTTTCTTGAACATCTTTATCAATTGTTTTTCTTTTCGATAGTCTTGCTTCTAAATCAACCCATGCATTCATATTAGTTATATGTTCATTGGTTGTTTCATGACTTTTAAGTTTAGAATTAAGATTTTTCCAATCTCTTGTTCCTTCATCACTAAGCTGATTTTTGCTACAACTTGTATTGAATAATTTGCAACAAAAACAATATACTTTGTTAAAATCTTTTGAATATATTAACCATTTTCTATCATGTTTTTCTCCATTTGTTAACATTTTAACATAAAATGCAGTAGAGAAATGCCTAGAATTTTCATCTTTTGGGAAAGTTATGTTATTCTCTCTAATTGGGCCTTTTTCTACTAAAAGATCTCTTAACTTTGTATCAACATTTTCCCATCTTCCTGGATCATAAATATTATTTGGAACAAATAAATTTTCTACATCAACTTTGTCCGCATTTTTATTTTTATCATCTTCAATGTTGTTTATTTCATTCACCGTTTCATCATTATTTAATTCATTTAAACTTGGTTGTTCAATAACTAATTCTTCATTTAAATCTATATCTTTTTTACTAGTTGTGACAAATTTATCAAGAGCTCCTTTTTGAGATTGAACTAACTTTTCTATTCTCCTCTTTTTTTTCAATTTTTCATATCCCGATACATATTTTCTAGTTGACATGCTTTTCAAATAAAAAAAAACCAATAAACAAACACAATTTTTTTTCTAGATTATTCAAGCCAAAATCAATACAAAAAATAAAAAATAAATTAAATTTAAAAAGGATAAGAACAATAATAATAAAAAATAGAAAAAATAGAATGATAGCACCTGGATTTGAGTCAATTGACTAGTTGAGATGAAGATGATGATGGTAATGAATTTTGTAGAGAAGAGAAGAGATCACAAAAACTTTTTGCTGAAAATAGCTTTGATTCAATGTGTATCGGTTTATAGATAATGAGCTTTTAAATAGATTTTAATAGAATACCAAAAGTTAGTTCTAAAAATCTAACGTTACTAATCTTAATAAGAGTTTTTTTTTTGGAAATGGAAAGCATTGATTGTTTTTTGGGAAATAGTAAAAGAAAGTAAAGACATAACGTTCAAAATCATTATTATAGCATAAAAATATATCTTATATTTAAGGTAAAGATTATTAAATAAGAGAGATAATTATGAATGAGAGTAACGATAGGGTAAAGCCTAAAAATTAGGCTTTTTTTACTGTACAAAAAATATATATGTAACTTAATTTTTTTGAATTTTAAAAATACTAATTATATTAATTAATAAATAGATACCGAAAATCGGGGCCTTCCTAAATACGGGGCCTTAGACAACTGCCTAGTTCGCCTAGTATTAAAGCCGCCACTGCTTATATGTGGTTTACAATGTTTTTTTTTCATTTTATAGTTAATGTCAATTTACTCATGAACATGGGCCCAGAAGCATTCCACCAACCTTGTTTTTAATTTCTTCCCTAATTTTGATTCGATCTTTACAATCTTCATTGGGTCATCTTGCTTTATTTTCACGGATTCCACTTCTTTAATAGGCTTCTGCCTTCCTTTCTTGGAGTCTCCTCGTGTCTCCATTGAGATTATCTGCATGGTTTCCCTAGTCGCTATTGTGTAACAACCCCTAGTAATCTTCTGGTTGCCTTTCACAACTCCTACCATGCCATTTACCCTGTATTTCAGTGTAAGATAATGATTAGACATTACTGCTCTGCTGGTCCTCAAGAAAGGCCTGTTAAAAATCTTTTGGTACAAATTGTCTTCAACCACCACAAAATCTAGCACCATAGTCCTCTCGAAAAGTCTCGCACCTATTATTACCGGTAGCTCAACCACCATGTGGTGTGTCAATCTTCCTTGGCCAAATCCTTTTAAGGAGGTTCTAATGTGCTTGAGTCTCAAATAAGTAATTCCCATCTCATATAGGGTAGACTTAAATAGACTATCCATTGAGCTTCTTAAATCCACAAGTATTTTGTTAAACTCTGTGCTCGCAACATTGACCTTTATCACCAATGCATCCTTATGCAGATATAGTGATCATTCTTCATCGTTCTTTATCCATATAATTGGGACTTGCCTGGTTTTTGCTTACTTTGCTGCTAGCATATTGAACAACACATCACAGCTGATCATCGCATATCTCCTGTAGATTTTACGAGCTCCATTTAAATCTCAAGCTAATATCGGACCTCTAACAATGACTTTTGACCACCAACTGTTCACCATTTATATCATCAATATTCTCTTCTGCAATAAATTATTGATCTGTAATAGGATAAAAACCTTCAATGAACTCATCAAGGTAACGATTTTATACAACATCCTTCATTCGATTCTTAAAGCCACAATACTAGATCATGGTGTGGCCGTAAGTATCATAGAACTCACAAAATCTGCTTCAGCCTCGCTTGTTGGCCATCTCTGTGAGCGGTGCAAGAGGATAAAGTGAATCTCAATCCTTTATTGCATGGTATAGCTCCTCCATTAAAACTTTCAAAAGGGGTGTACTGACCATGTAGTGCTCTGATCAATCATCTGCATGACTCTATTCCTTGGGAAATTACTGTGAAAGAGGGTAGGTCAGTATGACACCATGAAAAACCAAACGCGAACAGAGGGACAGATAGGTGAGCAGCTCCTTATGCGCGTTACTTAAAACATCTACCATTCTACTAAGAAAAAGTTCCACCACACCACTTTCAAAACCGAGATCGTTGAAAACAACACAATCTGTTGAGTACGTAAAGGAACCAGGTCGGCCATGTTACTATTTCCGCCCCAGTATGGCTCACCTCAACCAAATGGTGCAAGCAGAGCATGGAGGCGAGTGTGGCCCGACCAGAGACGAGTGCCCGACCAGAGATGAATGCCCGACCAGAGACGAGTGCCCGACCAGAGACGAATACCCGACCAGAGGTATATGCCGAGCTGATACCCGTCTCCTGAAAAAGCGGGAACACAATCCCACAGACTCATGGCGTTTGTGCTTTTCCCGGACCCGTTACGATACATTTAATACCCCACGTTTACCCATGAGATAGCAGTTAAAGCTCCATCAATGACCACTACCCGAAAAGTAAGGGACAAGTTCTGAAGGGGAAGGTGGAAGAATGGCTATAAAAGGAGGAAAAACGGATGAAGAATGGGGGAGAAAAAAGAGAGAGGGAAAACGCTGCCAAATTGCAACTAGGCCTGTTTTTTCTTACAAGCTGTGAAACACATCAAAAACCCTTTATCAATCTAAATTATACTGTTTTCCCGTAAACACCTTGTGCTAACTTAGGCATCGGAGGGTTTACGCCGGCAAAACCACCGGCGTCTCTGATCTCAGGAACCTCAGGAGAGGAGAAGAATCTTTACGAGAAGCGATCCTGGTCGTGGAAACGTTGATCGAGCAAAGACCCTGGTCGTATAACGAGGACAACCAGAATCTCGCATCAACACAATCAATCACAAGATCACTCTCAATTTTTTATATTATTCTCATGCTCGTCCTTCTAATGTCAATGGAAATGCTTTAAATCTTTATAGCTGAGTCAAGCCTTGCTTTCCAATCATATCATTGAATTATTCAATGTATACCCAAACATCTTTTTTTTAAAGAATATTTGAGACTGGAAAAGCATAAATCCTTTAGAATTATGGTGCGTACAATTTCCACCAACAGTGGGGATTCGTTGTCCAGCATGATTCTCCAAATTGGAGCTCTTCCTGACCTTGTATTTCCTTAATGACTTATGTTAGCCTTCGTACCTCACATTGTAATTCCCTTATGCGACTAGGATTCTGCTCACCTACCTATTCACGTTCCTATTCAACGTCCTGTAAATACTGACGCAACTCTTTTTCTTTAGTATTTACTTATGCCTTCGCATTTGCTGGGTTATGCTTGCCATGAAACAAATTTCACGGCAAAAAACCTCTTGTTGTTGGGCTGGGTAAAATTTTGGTTCTTCCTTGAATTACCTCCATTAAACCTTCTCTATCCGTCCCTGAATTCATGTAAAACTACAATAAAGGTTTTTATTTGCTTCTCTATTCTTTCTATTCTCTCATGTGTTGCCCTTTCTCAAGCTTCATTTGCTATCTCTCGTACGGTCACAGATTTGTTCACCCGTCCTAGACCCTTGAGCATTGTCACCTCTAATGTTCATGTCTTTTTCCTCATACATGTATCCTTCTTCTTTGATTTGCTCTGGTGCAAGCAACTTTTCGTTTTGTCCCCACAAACAACACCAAAATGTTGATGCAGATATTTGGTCGAGAAGTGTTGCAATTAGACAACCACCTCAAAACTTAAATTTATTTGATGAGAGACGGCACTTGCTCACACCTCTTTGCTTTAAGTAGAATCTTGCGACCATGAGCACTTTTTTAGAAATTCACCTGCGTTAATAAAGAATGGTTAAGGGGACGTCGAATATTTTTCTAACGTGAACCTTCCAATGCTCAAGTCAGTAATCAGGCCTTTTTGGAAAAAAAATTTATGCCACTGTTCTCATGGCTTAGTTTCGGTTGCTTTCAAACAAAAATACTTTTTAGAGGAAATCTCAGAAAAATCAACAAAAATCTTAGAAATAAGAGAAAAAAGAGAATGTAAAAGAGTCTAAAGAGAGAGAACAACATACCTGGTTTGAATTTTCAACGATTCTTATAGAGGACCGAGACTCTCGTTCTTAGGCAAGGGAAGTAACCGTTAGTTGATCAAGATCATGCCTTGATTTTTTAGAGAGAATCCTCGAGTTGACTCTTGACCAAGTCTTTAGGTTAACTGGTTTAAGTCTCTTCTCGCGAGATCCTTGTGCAAGCACGCCTGCATGCGAGCAAGCCTGCAGAGCCAGCTGCCTGCTACATGATGACTAAAGCAGATTTTTTATGAGTTCCTTAGGATCACACCCCAAGAAAGCTTGTTATTAACGATAATATTGAAGAGAGCATGATTTGCTCATAATCATATCCAATCATGCTCCCTCTTTTATCCCTCAAACACCAGTCCCTAACCCAGTTACCATCGTCCACCGGCCAACTCCGACCGTGGCGGCCTCCTCCAACTATATGTATATGTAAAAACAATTCATTTCTTTATTAAGGAAACAGGTAAACATGTGCCACGTCAAGTAGGCGAGTAGTCATCAATTGACTTTATAATAACAATTTATCAGTAATGAGTCTAAAAGCATTGTTCAAATTTATCGATTCTAAATACATAAACTCTTCAAATGATATTTTATTTCCTATTTAATAAAACCACAAAATTTAAAAAAAACTTTTCAAATAAGTTTTTTCAAATAAGATTATTCTTCCATCTCTTCAATATTAAAGAATATTTTTCCCTCTCCAATTTGTATTGTATTATTATCTCATCATTATTAAGGAAAGAGAAATGTTATATTGTTATTTTTTGTGGAGAAAAAATTTAATTAAAATAATATAAGCTTGTTTTTATTTGAAGAGTCTTTTAGAAGGGGGCTTATTTTTCACTTTCTATTTGCCATGAAAATAGGTAAATAAGTAAGTATTTGAAGATTAAAAATTAGAAGATTTTTTTGGTAATGGTCTATGCAGGGGCCGAACTTCATGGAGACTCTACTAGGTAATGACCGCCGAAAAAATTTTGGAATTTTTTTTTAAAATATACATCCTATGTCTTCAATTATATCTAAACTAATTGGAATATTTCACTAAATTATCATTATAATATATTTTAGTCCTTTATATTCTAGTTTTTACAATAAATGCATGTTCTAATCCCTCGTAATACCTAAATCCTACGTTTATTATAATTTTACTATAATTTATCTTTTCTTATAGATCGTAGCATGTTATAATTCTCTTCTCTAACTCAATATTCAAGTAAAAAAAAAATATTTTTTAACTCATTTCTACATTTGTATTATTAAATTCTTTGATGATCTTAGCTTCAATTTTTCACATTATTTGCCTGGCCCTGTAACCAAAATTTTCAGCTTTCGCCCCTGGCTCTATGTTTGGCTATTTGAATTTTTTTAAACATATAAAAAATATAAAATAGTGTTCGCATGCGTATTGGTGGGTACATCCTTACTTCCTTCCTGAGTTTGAGTTCTCTGATGTACAATGTAAAGATGATACATTTAGAAATAAATATGATCTATACTTATGAATTAGTCCAAAACATTTAAATTGCACCATTAAAACTGATTCCGATGACTTTTGATCGTAAATATTAAAAGATTGCAAAGAAACGTAAAATAATAATAATAAGTGCTTAAATAGAAATGTCGGTGTAGCGCCATGTTAGATTCCAGTAAAATAACAACAACATAATGAACAAGAATGTATAATAATAATAACAAGTGCTTAAATAGAAATGTCAGTGTAGCACCATGTTAGATTCCATTAAAATACCAACAACATAATGAACAAGAATGTACAAAATTTAATATGAAGTTTAGTCATTTTCACAAAAATATATTTTCTTTTTTCTTTGGTAGGATTATTTGAACACAACAAAGTACTCAATAACTAAATTATTAAATTTAAAATATAAAATTTTAATACCAAAATAACCTTCTTAAGCTAAATTATAATTATTTCTTTTATCCTCTTCTTTTCATGACCTTTTCATTATTGACTCCATCTCTTATTCCTTGTTAAGCTAAATTTTAATTATTTCTTTTATAGACTATTATCCATAATAGTTTCATATCCAAATCCTTCATTTTTATGATTTATTTTTAGTTGCTATTTTCCCTTAATCCTCGTGCATTCAGAACAATACCTTTTGTTGATACCAAAAATTTAGCAACACATGAAGAGTTAGAGAAAAAATTGTTTTCCTTAGGGAACAGACTGTGAGAGAACTTGATGTCTTTGAGATTTGTATTGTTAAGAATAAATAGGTTAGTAGTCGGAATCCTGCAAGATAATAATCCATCAGGGTTTGTCTAGGTGTTACAAGTGGAGATCCTCTAGTGCTTAAGTTAGAGATGGCCAACAGGCCAGGCCGGCAAAGGAAGGCCATGTGTGCTCGCGTTCGTGCCATGTCGTGCCCACTATGTGATTTGTGTTGTGTCGTGCCTAATTTTTTTTTTCACTTAGGCCCGTCCTGGCACACATGCCATGCCTTGGGCCGTGTCGTGTCGTGTCGTGCCATGCCGTGCCTAAGAAAAAATAGCACGATAAGCTTTTTTTTTTTTAGTTGTTTTTAAGAGAGAATGACAAGCTGTTGGCATACTTTTTTTGGCATACTTTTTTCAACCCTATATATTTTTTTGGGTCTATGAGACTTTAGTCAAATTCAATAAAATGATAAATTCAAAATTCAAGTCCATATTTAATAATAATAAACTAATAATAGTAAGAAAAAGTAGTTCCAATTACTAAGTTAGACACTAGGTAATAAATGTTTTTTAAGGGTTAACTTAATTGTTAAGTTGGACTTATAAAGAGTTATAAACCAAAGTCCATAATAACATTAATGCATATTTATAAAATCACATATTTATATTTTATTTATCAAAATCATGATATCAATTATTCATTTAATAAATTAAAAACATAAATCAATTAGAGTATTTTTTAAACTAGGAATTAAATAAATTTAAAAAACTTACATTAATAATATATCAGAAGATTCAATTTCAAATTATTTGTAAAATCATAAAATTTTTTATTTACTTTCATTAAAAAGTGAAACATACTTATTGTGGGTTTTTTCATATGATGTGCATTAGCCTATCTCTAATCGTGCCATGCTTTTAAGGGTTACGTGCATGCGTGCTGTTTCATGTTGTGTCGTGCCATACCACGTGCCTTGACGAAACGTGCTCGTGTCGTTCTGTACTGTACAGACACATTCCGTACTCGTGTCGTGCCCCATGCCGCTCGGCCCATTGGCCATAGCTAGCTTAAGTCAAAAATTGTGAGTGGCACAGTAACAAATAAATAATAAGGAAGAGAAAAGAGTAAGAGAAATGCTTGAATGATATTATATCCCCTCCTCTAATATACATAGTTCTCCTTGTCTATACTCTTAAGTGATAACCTATATATATAAGAGAAATAATTAGAAATATAATTGAATTAGGAAAACTTATCTCTTAACAGTATTTGACTTTAACGAGGATTAGGACTTGTATTAGTCTATCTTTTTCAGATTAGGACATGTTGTATGTAGGTATTTGGGCTCAAAGGCCCATTCATTTAGGTCATCAATTGAGTTTAGTAGAAATATGTGTATATCATTCACAAATAAGAAAAAAATAATAAACAATGCAAGAGACAAAACTAATTGTAATAAATAACGAAAGAGACAAAATTGATTCGTCAAAAATACCCAAACCCAAAATGTATGGATATAACAAATTCAGTGAATCTTGGTTCCTTTATCAAAAGCATATGAAAAATATATTCAATAAAAGGGTAAATTTTAAAAGAAATATTGTGTCATTGAATAAGAAAGATGAGAGTAAAATAGTCAATTTTTTAAATTTAATTATGTATTCAGTATATAATAGTAATTCTTAATATGGGCATTTTAGCAGGAAATTTTTTTATCAAAAATTGAGTTTAGTGAATATTTTGGTGCATTCAAATAATCCAGCCTTTTTTTAAAAAAAAATAAACATTGACAAAGTAGGCAATTTATTAACAAAACAAGGAAAATGAAATTTCAACAAATTATGAGGACATAATGAGCCTCACTGAACAAGGCAAAGAGATATTTATTGGAAAAACAATGCTAAAAATTCGAACATTTAAATCTCAACTTGAGTCTCAAAATTATGTGTCCTTCATCTAGTGGATTATATGAATGTATTAATGAATGTCACATTGGTTAAGATTTAAGTTAGAACTCAAATATTGGGATGCTTAACATTAATTTTATTATAGGAAAAGCAAAAAAGAAAAACAACAACAAGAACAACAACAAAGCATCATGAAAGACAAGAACCGAAAATATTTAACGTACCAAACATTCTAACATCTTAATTAATATTTAGATTAACAATGAGGAAATCAATTTTGAGAAAAATTTTGACTACGAAATATGTGTGATATATTTATTTTTTTTCAAAAATAAAATGAAACAAAAGTACTATAAAAAGAACTTTTTTTTGGGTTTTTTTTTGGGGGGGGGGGGAGGATTTGACCATTTTTTATTATTATTATGTTCTCATTGCTAGTAATTTTGGGTGCAAGATTCAATATTGAACAAAACTAAACAAAAAATTAATAACTTAATTTATGTTAAATAATCTTTTTACAACTTGACTTAATTATACTATTGTAAATATATGTTAAATCTTTTAAAATTAGTGTACTAAATAGTTTTATTAGTCTTTTAAGTAACAAAAAAGTTAAGTAACTTCTATAGTTTAAGTAAGGATATTTTGAAATTTTTAAGAATGTATGAAGTAAAACTTGATTTTTTATAATTAGTGAATGAGTATGCAAAGTAATAGAATGTTCAAAGAAATATTTGGCGTGCAAATATCCCCACCCTTGTAAAAATCAAATACATAATAAAAAACCTAAAATTAACATCCAAATTCGGCTCTTTCCTTTTCTCATCCCAAAACAACCACCAGCACCCACCAATTCATAACCAAATGCCACCCACCAGCCACCATAGCCAAGCCAAATCACAAATACCATAACCACCATAGTATGAAATTGAGTTCATATTTTAAATGAGCTAATTATCTAATATTTGGTTGAAGCTAAGGTCTACATCAAATAGTATTCTTAGAACCCATATCTTCGATTTTAGGCCTCAGTTAAAAATTGTAAAACAAAATCTAATATGATTCAAATGCTTGTAAATTTCTCGTAAACCAGAAAAAAAGAATATGTAGTCATCAACAACATTCCTTTAAATTGGAAACTGACAAAATCCTTTCCTTTTTTTGGTTTGTTAACAGGAGTATTTACTAGGCTTGCTCTGAACCCAAATTGACTACAGAGTACAAACCGAAAAGCTCGGAGTGTGTATACTTTATACGGCAAGGATAGTGCGCATTTGTTGGTGGGTTTTGGGATGGGAAGCAGGCCCTAGTGGTATATGGATTATGGTGGCAATTGTGCTAGTAGTGATCAGACGCTTGGTGGGGTTGAAGATTAATCATTTTGATAAGATAATGTCATAATGATGCTGATGTTATAATCATTGATTATGGAAGTATGTGCATGGCATTACTTAAAAGAGTTGAATCCAAAGCCTTCTTATTGTAAATAGCTATACATTGTTATGAAATTTACAACAACACTACTCATAAATGTAAGTATTTCAATTGAATGTTAGTTTTTTGAACCGCGGCTCCTATTGAAATACCAACAATACAGAGCATAGTTATTTCAAGAAAAGAAAAAAAATGGAATTTTCAAACAAATTAGAGGAAATAGCGAGTCTTACACCATAAAATATGCTTTAGAAGAGCTCTTCCTTAAATGGAATGAAGAGAAAAAAAAAAACCAGAAGAACAACAACAAAACTTAACGAAAAACAAGAACTGAAAGTGATGATCGTACAAAACTGGTATATACAAGTTTGTACTAACTTTCTTAGTTCTATTTAATGCGTGAATAGGAAGGAAAGTAACTAATTAAATTTATCAGATTCGTTTGAGGGAGCTTGAACCTCCAGACTATAAGTAGTTTTTTTTTTTTCAAAATCAGAGTTGTCCCTTAATAGGGATGGCAAAATCCTCCATGGTTTGGGGCTCCATCCCAAATGAGGTGATTTTTTAATAATTTTTAAGAAATAAGGTAGAAAATGGGATAATTCTCAAATTCTTAATAAGGTATGGTTTGATTTTATACTTCTAGGGTTGGTAATTTAAAGGTTTGGGTTGGGTTTTTTCAAGCCCAAGCCCATTAAAGTAAAAGTAAAAGGGTTGGGCCTGGGCTGAGCTTGGGTTTTAACTTATTTTTTTAATTTTTTTAAAATTATTGTAAACTTGAAATGAGTTAATAATAATCAAATTGTTATAATTAACAATGAATTAAAGAAAATAAATATTTCAAATTTAAAATAATAAATAAAGAAAATAAACCAACTAAAAGTTTAAAATTTTAATTTTTAGTACTTAATTCTCTAATTCAAACATTCTCTTAATTAATTAACACTTAAAAGAGAGTTTAATATTATAATTTTAAGCTTTTGATTCATTATTGATATATAAATTAGGGATTTAATCCTTCTTTTTTATTTTTCCATTATTTTTCAAATTTGGATTTATTATTCTAATTTATAAATTAATGTTTTTTAAATGGAGGGCTTCGGCCTAGCCCAAGTTTTTTTTCCTAAGTCCTTATCCAGGCCCTCATGTGAGAAGTTCGGGCCAAAGCCCTTGCGAATGGGTCAGCCCGGACTTTTTTGTCATCTCTATGTACTCCCCACCCAATCCCTATTATATATAAATATTTTTTCTAATTTTTATTTTATTAATTACAATGTTACTTAATAAATTTTCTTTTTATTTTTACTTGATATAAATGGGCTATAACTAAAAGAAAGCCATACAATATAATTTTTATTCAACCCTAAAATATTATTATGTTTTCTTTTCTCTCTTAAGATATTACTCTCTTCAAACATTTCTCAATTTTGATATTATTTTAAGATATTTTTTCAAACATTTGGAGATTTTTTTAAATAATTTAAATATTTTATAATATGGTAATGATTATATTTAAGTCTTTTTTTAATTTATTGAAATCATATATCTATATTTACTATAAATAAATAAATGAGGAATGGGGTGGAGATGAGAAAATCATTCACCACATGAGATTTTCCATCCCCACCCCCATTAAATTTATTGGAGAATGAGGTGGAGAATGGGGTAGATCTCTCCACCCCATTACCATCCCTGCCCCTGAAGCATTATTCCATCAACTTAAATAATGGGAATACAACTGCCTTTCCGTAACACTAGGCATGTGCCAACAATTTAGCTATCTAAATAGCTTTGACTCTAACTTATTCAATAGCTAGCAAGACTTATTCAAAGCATAAAAGAAACAAGTAAAAGAAATTAACCGGAACAAAATATAGGACATGTAACAAAAACATAATTAATTTATTTATCAAGGAAAATGAGCAAATTTGTGTAAACTCCAATCCCCATTTCTAATTGCTCATAAATTTTAACGATATATCAATGGAACAAATCATCCATGCTTGCACTTCCAAAATGATTGGCTAGTTGAAAGATCCTTCACTTTTAATAACTTGCCTTACTTCTTCAAGATAAGGTGTCAAGAAAAGAAAAGAAAAACTGAATAATTGAATTACACCGATTTTGATTCTTCAATCAACCCCTAAATAAGTTCAAAAGAGGGGTAAGACTTTTTAATACATGTACAATTTGGTTAGCGCTTCTTCCAACTTAATAGCTGTTCTCATCCCTTTGATATTGGAATTTTGTTGGGCCTGTGTGGGCTTGTTGAATTTAACTGTGCTTGTTCAATTGAGAGTTGAGCTTTTAATACCCATTTAAATATCTTTTAAAACCCCATATTGTTTTATCTTTACAATTTTGACCTTACAAATTATTTTATTAAAATTAAAAAAGAAGTTATCTTCCTAAACCCTACTTCATTTTTCATTGCCATAAAAATACAAGGATTTTGATAATGTTTTAAATACTTGTAGTAAAAGGTGCTTAAATGATTTTAAATTATGGGAAATAATTTAAACTGAATTATAAATTATTACGATTTACATAAGAAAGTGTATTGAATTTTTAAAAAATTACTTGAAGGGCAAATGTTATTTTTTTTTTGAGAGAAAAAGTCAAGTTCCTAGGGATTTTCTTGAGAAACATAAATAAAGGACAATGATCTGAATCAAAGCTTTTGGTAATATGGAAAGTGCTCAATTACAAAGTTGATAGAGAGAGAAAGTTCAGATAATTTAGAGAGGAAAAAAATCAAGATTTAGTGTACACTAGGGCTGACAAACACCTATTAAGAGGGGAGAATGAAGGCCATTGTTATCTTACATAATAAGTTAACAAACATTAGAGTATTAGACAATTGAGAAAGTTTCCCACAACTCCTCTATTACAATTTATTGTATTTTCAGCTATTTGATTAAATCCAATGGTTGTCCATTCTCTAATATTTGTCATCCCACGCGTAAGGTAAAAAAAAGAAAAAAAAAACTTTCCAAGAATGAATGGCTCACGAATTGGTTTTATTTAAAAATAAATAAATAAACAAATGTGCGAGGATATTTTTGTAATTAGAATAGAAGAGGGATGTGATAAGAGTTTTTGTGTGGTGGGAATAGCGTCACGCTTTAATCTAGGCTTTGCTGAGTTTCTTTGAGCCTTGCTGACTCTGTATTGGGCGTACTCCGCCCTGCTAACTCTGCTACGACATCAATTAATCTTACCCAAATCTGTTGTTCAGTTGGAGAAGGTTCTTACACACCCTTCGCGCCCTAAAAAAATATCTTCGTCAACTGTTACAAAAAGTTTAAATATACCATATTTTGTTAAATGAATATATCCAAAGCCAGCTCAGCGTAACCACTTTTTCCTATTATCTCATATTAATTAAAAATATATTCAACTGTTACAAAAAGTTTAAATATACCATATTTTGTTAAATGAATATATCCAAAGCCAGCTCAGCGTAACCACTTTTTCCTATTATCTCATATTAATTAAAAAAAAAAAAATATATATATATATATATATATATATATCTATGTTTTGATAAAGGAAGCATCCCGATTCTCCAAATTTTGGGAAATTGGTTCCTTTGTAAGTGAGAACAAAATTTTTGTCAATTGATCCAGAAGATGGAAACTTAAGATTTAATTTGACGGAGACAAGATATCAGTCAGTCAACAAAACAGGAAATAGGAAATTAAGATTTAAGTCAATCTGTCAACAAGTAGTAGGCTTCCTTCTTCGTAGGGTAATACTTTTAAACCCATTTGCTAGAAATTGTGCCAAGATGCGGTCAAAGAATTGCAGCAGCCACTAATATCACCGTCAATGGTCAATCCATGTCGCTGTCAGAAGTATTTCCATGAATTTGAACTAGTGATATTAATTTGAAGGCCTTGGTATTTAATCATAGTCGCCAGGATTGAACCGATAGAGAAGCAGATAACGCAGCAATGGAGGTAGAGCAGATTCTGCGCATGAATGAAGGAGAAGGAGAAAATAGCTATGCTAACAACTCACCTACACAGGTAATAAATCTCTCTTTTTTGATTCACAAGCTTCAGTGATCAACAAAGTTATCAAACCATGCATCTGCTTAATTTCTTATATTATTTTCAGAAAGAAGCAATCTTGAAAGCAAAGCCTATGCTAGAACAAAGCTTGAATGAACTGTATTGCAACGGCTCCCCAGACTGCATAAGATTTGCAGATATGGGGTGTTCTTCAGGGCCTAATGCATTGTTGCCAACATGGGAAGCTATTGATTCCCTGGACAAGATTTGTCATCGCTTGAATCGTAAGCCACCCGTTTTGCATTCTTTTCTCAATGATCTTCCTAGAAGTGATTTCAACACCGTTTTCAAATCCCTGCCAAGCTTCTATGAGAGACTGAGGACAGAAAAGGGACATGAATTTGGTTCATGTTTCGTAGCTGCAAGCCCTGGATCTTTCTATACGAGGCTATTTCCTCACAATTTCCTTGACTTGGTTTACTCTTCTTACGCTCTCCACTGGCTCTCTCGGGTAAGAATTGGGATCCCATGTTCATTAGTATTATTTTTCACCAATAATCTCTTAATAATTTTCTGGCAAGTGTATATTTAGAGCCGTGCATATTCAGATCAACAACGAAAGCAATTTGAAATTCAAGAATTTATCAATCATCTTGGCTTATCATTTCCCTCGGTTTAATGCTTTTTCAGATGCCTAAAGGGCAGGGGAATGAATCTGATGTCCATGAAGCATTCCTGAATCAATTTGAGAGCGATTTCTCAACATTTCTCAAATTTCGATCCGAGGAGTTAAAACCCCAAGGTCGTATGGTTCTCACCCTTTTATATAATGACAATTTTCATGCTACTCCTGGAGAGCCAATGTTGATGGTATTAAAAGACATGATCTCTGAGGTATTTTCTCTCTCTCCTGAGACATATCAAAAACTAATTTTTTTGTATATATATATATAGATGACTAATATATAATGGACAATCTCTTTTTCTTTTGGTTTTAATTATTTCATGCATTTCAGGGGTTGGTTGAAGAATCAAAAGTGAAATCATTCGAAGATTTTCCGCTCTACAGAGCAAGTATTGACGAAGTAAAGCAAATTGTTAAAAGAGAAGGATCGTTTGATATCCAAGAGGTTGAAACATTCAACGTAAGTTGGTTGGTAGGCTTTGTCGACGGCATAGATAACAAAGGCTCAGACAAATACGCAAGAGGCAAGTATGTGACAAAGCATGTAAGAGCAGTGGGGGAATCATTTCTGGCTAATCTTTTCGATGATGCCATCGTGGACGAGATCCACCGTAGATTTGCAACCAAGGTGACTGACGTGGTTTTGGACAAGGGGCGAGGAGCTTATGCAAGTCTACTCATATCCTTGGTAAAGAAATGATCGTCAGTTTCTCTCTAGCTTTATATAAATAAAGGCAGGACTGTGACAAATTAGTCCCTGCGCTACGTACAAGATGTAGTGGACGAATGAGATTTCTAGTGGGGCTTTAAATATCTTTTGTTCTCCATCTTTTGTGGCGGGTGGTGGTGGAAAGGTTCACGAGTCTCTTATGTTAATGTCATGTCTGTTTGTTTTCTGTCTTTTTATTTTTATTTTTTCTTTTTTCAATAACGTTTTTACCCATTTGGTTGATAAAAAGAAAAAGAATATTATACAACTTCTGATAAATGTCTATTCAAATTTTTCTGACGACAGCTTGCAGCATTTATTGTTTCTAATATGTAATCTGTTAAATCATACTGATATTTACTTAAAATAAAAATTTAGGCCGATTCAAAAGAGTGAAAAAATAAAAGCAATTAAGTAGGGTAACTTTTGTTAAAAGTTTTTTGATTAACACGATTTAAAAGTAATTTTTAACTCTTAAGTATAAAAATATTTTGTTATATTATAATTTGATGAGTTCGAGATTGATCTATAAAAAAAATTTTAATTAATTTATTTAAATTTATTAAAAAATAAAAATATTAAAATTAAAAATATATAATTTAATTTAAGAAAAATTATGAAATTGAATTACTTAGGGTTATAGATCCACTCATAGTAATAAATAAAATTTAATATTTTTTTTTATTTCTCAAAAAATTAATTGTATAAATTAAAATTATGTTCCCAATTATTTTATTATGGATTAAGAACTTAATGTGCTAAAATTTAATTTGTTTACAATAAATCAAAATATCATTTTACCATACTTTATACCAAGATATTAAGAATTCATTGTGCCAAACTCCCATGTTTGTCTATAATAAGGGTCCAACTATGGTGCCGCAGTTGTATGGTACCACAGCTGGATCCAGCCATTGGATTTAGTTCTGGTGACAACTGTGGGCTAAATCCAATAGTTGGATCCAACTGTGGTACCATATAACTGTGGTACCATATAACTGTGGTACCACAGGTTTGCCCCTATAATAAATCAAAATTTCAAAATATAAATTATGGATAAAATTAAATAGAAAACAATTTAATTTGTACAATTAAGAATAGAATTGATTAAACCATATTTTTACTAAGAGTTTCACCTTTTCCTAACTACTAATATTGAGCTAAACATTTTTAAAATAAAGGAAATTATTAAAATTGAAAAATGCATAATTAAAAAATAGAATTTGAAAATTGAAATAAAACTAATTTTATTGATTGAAAATATATTAAAAAGAGAAATGAGAAGAAGAATTTGGGGGGAAAGAAGAGAAGAGAAGGTGTTAAGATGTGTGTCCCTCTCCTCCCCCCCTTCTCTATTTATACTAATAAATGGTAAATCCACAACACACAAATAAATAAATCTAATTACATCTTAACCTTACATTTGTCCCATTAATAAAACATAAACCTAACTTAATACACTCAAATACATTCAACACATTCCACTAACAATTATCATACCTAACATGATAACAACTTATCATTTTACAATTACCACATTTACCATGGTAAAAACTTAAAAATTTACAACAAAAGTCTTGGATCCTTCTCGACAATGACATAATTTCTCGGACTTCTGGAATTCAAATTTGACATCCGCACATTTGTTTGGAGCCTCAAATTGCATGAAATTATTATTTTTACCCAATAAACACACAAAAATATACAAAATTAAATACTTAAAAAATAATTAAAAATTCACAATATGTTACACAATTATAAACATAAATTATAATAATAACACAAAATAACATTTTTACCCCTTAACAAACATACAATTTTTAACACTAATCACACCCCCCAACTAGCTTATTGCTAGCCCCTAGTAATTAAAGCGTTATATTAAATTAAGATTTACAAAATTCACATGCAAGTTAATAGTTGTTCATCGATCCTCTAAACTACCAAATAAATAAACTCTCTCAATTTTTTTTAACTCTTGTTTATCCACTCATTATCCAGAAAATCATAAACATTCTTTTGCGCTCAAGTAATTAACACAATACTTATGGGGTTTCATTAAAAGAAAACAATATTTTTGTACTAAAACTCATTAGAAATTCTATCTTCAGGCAGTGGATTATTCAAATTATTTTTTTAAATATCAGATTTTTAACCCATGTAGCGAGCTTTAGGCCAGTGACTCCCAGACTAGTTGACCTTAAGGCACTATGTGTTGAAACACCCATACGTACTTAATTACTCGAGTTCTAGATATATTAAAATTAAACACATTCAATTTTCTTCTTTTTTTTTTCTCTTTTTTTGTTTTTTTTGTTTTTTGTTCTTTTTGTTTTGTTTTTTTTTTACAATATACACTTTCTACTACCTTAAATATTATCCCTAGTAAATCAAAAGAACTAAATGCTGCAAAAAATGTAACTTACAATCCACTAGTATGTGTCATAGTGTGTATGTGTGTGAAGAATGATTTAATAATATATGTTAAATGAGTAACAACAAAATAATTTAATAACCAAATGGAGAGTTCACAAATTTGAGTAATTCAAAGAAAAAGGAGAAACAACAACTTACTATGAATTTTAAAATCAAAATATAATACAACATGATTATTAGGATGCGTTTCAAAATTTTTGACTCTTTACACAATCATCATAGACACGACTTAAAAAATTTATTGTTTTTTATTTTTTTGGATTTTTTTAAATAAATAAATAAACGCATCTATTTACAATTTACGTCAACTACCCCTTCCCCCAACCTAATCTAAACATTATCATAATTTAAAAATATGCATGCAAAAAGACGAAAAAGATAAAGAAAACATAAATAATAAAAGAAGAAATATGAAAGATCACACCTGAACAGGCCGCTGAAGATGCGTTTCTAAAATCGCTACACCCCATATTCAGTCATTTTTAACATAAACATTACTAGAATTTGCTATATTCCACAACTGTAAACTATTCCATCCCCCCAACCTGAACAAGACATTGTCCTTAATTGCTTAAAGGAAAGAAGTAGAGTTTAGAAGACATTACCTCATTGCTCCAAGAAGATAGTTACAACCGAAGAGTTAAGTCTAACTTGTACTTCTTACTAGGGCTAGGGTTACCATCACTAGTCAACCATTCCAATGCCAAGATCCTAAGATCTGGCTCTGGTTTATAAGCTTTTAAAATATCAAGTAACTCATTAGTAGTAGAAGCACAAACAAAAAGATTTTTGTAAGAGATTGGAATAAAATGATTCTTAATTGTATGGTTAATGAATGTGAGCAACCTATCAAAAAATTATTAACATTTAGTAAACCGATGAGTTTCTGATGGATGTTTAAATGGGCCCAAGATACAAATGTAATCAGTGCCTCTAAAGTTTCAAGATCTCTTGGCAAGAAAATGAAAGTGTCAGCATGATTTAACATCTCATATATTCGCTCTTGCATACTTGAGACAACTAACTCTTCTCCAATTGGTACGTTAGACATGCATTCTAGATGTTTTAAGACTTGTGGAATGATACCTAGTACCTGATTTCCTCTAATAAAAATAGCTTCTGAGATAAGTTTTGATAACCCGCGGTCACCTCCTCCATATACAAGGTGTAGTTTCTCTCAGCTATAGCACAACCAAAATCTACAGCTGCCTGAACACACTCTTTATATTTTTCATAATGAAATCCAGAGAGCACACAAATGTTTTTGAATTGTCTACTCAAAGATACTGTCATTAGAATAATCTTCAAAAACAAGTTGTGAGTGGTTGGAAAAAGAGCACATATTTAAAGATCTTAATGACAGACAAAATGAGGAACAACTGTAAATGAGTTAGTGTATTTTTCAGATAACGCGTAAAGCTCATGTCTCAATATTTCAAAAGCAAACAGTAAAAAGAAAAACAAACAATGAAAAAAAAAGTAAAAGAAAACAAATAATAATTAAATACAAAATCACACCATTAAATGTAATCATGCAAATGATAAGAAAATGGTATTTACTGGTAGTTGTGATTATGACTCACATCTTCCTCTGGTTTTATATCCAGTAACAACGTGAATGCCCTCTATGGGTCGAGGATAGGCTTCCCATCCAATTTTCTTATAAACTGGTAAACAGAGTCTTTTTGAGTCAAATTCCCAAGAGTAAATTGTGCATTTTCTTTTTGGAATAATCTCCATAACATGTGTATCTCATATTGCACATGTCCGCTTCGATGTGTCTCAAGAGATCGTAAGATATCATCCAACAATTCTTTACTCATGTCATCTTTAAAGAATTTAAATTTATCTTCTCGATTATCAAAAATAATTTCTAAAGATTTACAAACTTCTGGTTTGCAACTAAGTCGTACACAATTATGACATTCTGAGCCAAGTCTTTTAGCTCTCCATTTTTTAGCAAATGTGTTTTTACCAAAACTAGGCATGTAAGAAATAAATGGATCAGGAAACTCACCAGCTAATCGGACTTTTACTTCAATTAACCAACGAATATCAAAAGAAATTCTGTTGATCATTAACAAACGTTTCTGAGCCAAGTCTTTTAGCTCTCCATTTTTTAGCAAATGTGTTTTTACCAAAACCAGGCATGTAAGAAATAAATGGATCAGGAAACTCACCAGCTAATCGGACTTTTGCTTCAATTAACCAACGAATATCAAAAGAAATTCTGTTGATCATTAACAAACGCAGTCTTTCACAACGAGCTTTGAAAGGAATTTAGATCTATTACAAATAGATGTAGGTAATTAAAAACAAAAAATTAACAACTTAATTAATTTTATGAAAATATTGTTCATTGTTACTGTTCACCACAACGGTTCACAATTACTGTTCATCCGTATAAAAAATATTAATTTTTCAAAAACACAATAAAATACAGAAAATAAATAACACATAGATTTTTACGTGATTCGGATTAATCAATCTTATATCCACGAGGCCACGCTTAGATGAAAAATAATTCACTAAGTTGAGATGTTACAATCTATGAATTTACCAAACTTAAGACTCTCACTTAGTTTATCACCATATAATTTACTCAACCTTAGATTGAATCTGTTTCTCTTGAATAATTGCTACCCCTCTTGATCCACGATCCTCAAGGCACTTCACAAAATGATCAATAACAATTCTTCAATTCTACAACGTCTAGTGATCCAAGATCCACATAAACTCTCCACAGAGATGAAAAGAAGATAAGAAAACAAATCAACACAACATGATGCGCAAAATCTGGATTCTCTAGGGAGGAGGCCAAATTTTGCTTCTCTACTTTATGCTCTGTGTTGTGTGATACCTTCAATTGTGAAATACCTCTCTTTATATAGGTACTAGGGTTTCACAGAAATAGCAAGTCTTAAAAGATTTGGATTCTTTCCAAATAAGGTTTCTTTCATCTTATAATTCCCATGAATCTGAATAGAAATAAATCGTATCTTCTTGTCTTGTTTGTTTTCCAAGAAATATCTAGAGCATTTAATGAACTTTCTATTTGAACCAACTTCTTGCTCTAAATAGATCTCATGCGCCAATTATAAAATCCAATCATTAATTGACTTTCTAAATTAGACATCTAATTAAATTAGGAAACAAATATTCCTAATAAATTGGAATCTCACTAAATTAGGGAATTAATAAATTAATCCCTATTACAAGATATGCAAGAAATAAACTTCCAATTTAACTAGACTTGCCATAAAATGCCAACTCTATAAATAATGGACTTAACAAGCTTTGTAAAAAAAAATTTAGTGCATTTTAAGGGAGAAAAGGACAATGTTTTGCAATTTATGTTGTATTTCTTCCATATTTGATTTTGAGATCTCAATTATTATGGGAAACTGAGGATATCGACTTAAAAAGTCACGAAATACCGTTATCTGCCATTTATACGGGAAAATGAATCAAAACACACCAAAATCAAATTTGCAAAATCAAATCAAATGTGAAAGCGAACAAACAAAAGAAACACACAATGTAAAAAGGAAAATGAACTTACATTCGTACTCTCATTGAGTTAACCTCAAGCTCCAATTGAAATTCATATATATCTCGCTCTATTTCTCTGAGTTATCTTTCTTGATTTTAAACGTAGGCCACTAATGTTGGTGGTTGTCGTTCTCAAATTGGATGTGATTTACACCTTTGTATCTGGCCTCTCAAGCAAAATTTTATTCGCAAAAGGTTTTTAAGATGTCTGAACAAAATCTTCCTTATTGAGGTGCTCATGATGTATAATGATGAAAAAAATAATTATTAAACACACTTTAAGCAAGAAACATCACAACACGTATCATTCAAGACAACCAATAATTCAACGGTAAAATAACAGTGAAAAGTTAAAACACTCATTAAATACTTAATTAAGATTTGGTGGGCCACTCAAATTTATTTCGGTGCTTGCTTCATGTGGTTGGTATTCCAGATAGAGTTTTATTCTTTGACAATTAATTTTTTAGATTCTCAATTTCTACAGCCCCATGTGGATATACATTTTTTACAATAAATAGGCTACTTCACTTTGACTTTAACTTTTTTAGAAACAAATGAAGACGAGAATTACAAAGTAATATTTTTTGACCAATTTCAAATGTTTTTCGAAAAATTCTTTTACTATGAAAAATTTTTGTTCTTGCCTTAATAATTCTTGAATTTTCATATGCATCATTTCTTAATTCCACAAGTTCATTCAATTGTAATTTTCACATGTTACCAGATCATCTAAATTTAAATTAAAAGCTTTAATAGCCCAAAATGATTTATGTTCAAGTTCAACAGGTGAGTGACAAGGTTTATCATAAACTATCCAATAGGGTGGCATTCCTAAAGACGTTTTAAATGCAGTACAAAAAGCCCAAAGCGCATTATTCAGTCGAAAAGGCCAGTCTTTTCGGTTTGGGTTAACTGTTTTTTCTAAAATTTGTTTTATCTCCATATTTGCTAATTCAACTTGACCATTTGTTTGAGGATGATAACGTGTAGTAATTTTATGCGTAATTCTATATTTTTTCATTAAAGACTCAAATGACTTATTACAAAAATATTTACCTCCATCACTAATAATACCTCGAGGGATTCCAAATCAACTTAGAATGTTTTCTCTTAAAACTTTAATGACAGTTTTACTATCATTATTTCTACAAGACATTGCTTCAATCCATTTTAAGACATAATCAATTATAACTAACACTACAAGAAAACTGCTAATAGATGACAGACAATTTATGACAGATTCTGGGTATATCATAAAATTATGATAGACTTGTGACATAATTTTCAATCTATCATAAATTAATGATGGCTTTGTGATAGAATTATTTTCTATCATGGATTAATGATGGTTTTATGATAGAATTATTTTTTATCATGGATTAATGATGGGTTTGTGATATAATTATTTTTTTATCATGAATTAATGATAGTTTTATGGTAGAATTATTTTTTATCACAAATTATTATTTTTTACTTAACCACGTGTCGAGTTATAATTGGTAACTTAATATGTGAACAATTACACTATATTTCTAAAGTACAAAATGAAAAAGTGAACCCTAAGTCTAACCTAATTAAACACACTATTGCTGCCGCCGCTCCTCTGCTGCTCTTCGATTTCACTGCTGCCACTACTCTGCTATCATCAAGCTTCAGCCACCGACTACCAAATGGGCCACCATTATGTACGTCGCTGACTTGTTGCCGACATTCATCTTAGTCATCGCTGTCGCTCCTCTACCATCACGTCAAGCTTCAGCTCAGCCAGCCGTCGTTGCTTTACCACCACTGTTAGTCTACTGCCAAGATCAATACCGTTCCTTAACGGCCTTCTAGAATTTTCCTCTCACGCTTTCCACGGTCGCTATTCTCCTTCTTCACCAATATCACTTGCGAAACGAGATACCGAAGGAGTTACAGATATGTTCCTTTCACACTACATCTCTCTGAATATTGAAAAGTCTGTTCTTTTCATATTCTTCCTCACTTTAAAAACACCCAAAAGGAAATTATAATCACAAGTAATTGAAATGATTTTTTTTTCTTTGGTTTGGCATTTTCTTAGCGACTAAGCTGGGTTAAATTAAGTGTTTCTTTTTTTTTTGGGTTTGTTTAGAGTTAAACTGCGTATCGTAATTGTGCTTATTTGTTGTTGAATTATACCCTTATGATTTTGGAACTTTTATATGCGAGTTTTTGTTTTATTTTTTATTTACCAAATACAATTTTTACCTAATGCGTTTGGCTATTGGAATTAGTTAATTTTCTTGTAATTTAATTTCTGTATATCAATAGCTCTGTAAGATGGGTTTCAAAGCAGTCTATCGGTGCTTAATGGAGATGTTTCCTAGGTATCCGCCTGTTCTACATATTGAACTAATAACTAAGGCATTACTTTTTTTTGGTTATTTATTTCTTCTTGGCTTGCAATTGTATACTTCAAAAGCTTTTATTGATATTTAAACGAGATATGATTTTGTTAGTTTATATTTTTTATGCTTCGAATTGTAGCCTTGGGTTCGTGATCTTAGGCAAACTATTTAAGGAAAAATGACAATTGTTTGGTGAAGGTCTAGAACTCATTTTTGTGAAGCCCTGCATAAATTGTTGGTGTGACATTTTTAACTTTAATTTTTATACAAAGTCCTTTAGCAGTCATGTATGTGTAGAATTTTTGTTAGCTTATATGGTTATTGTAGATTATTAATTAAAGAATTAATCGGGTGTTCCATTTGGGCTTCTTAGGAAAGTTACAATAGGGTTCATGCAATTCTGAGGTGATCTAGAGTATGAAAATAAAACTTGTCTCCTTCAACATGATTTTCTCATTAGGGCTCATGTAATTCTAAGGTGATCTAGAGTATGAAAATAAAACTTATTTCCTTCAACATGATTTTCTCATTTTTACTTTCAAATTGCATATTGTACTAGTTGAGTATGTTTCATATGAGATGCAATCTTCCATGTTGTTATGTCTCTGTTTGGTGAGAAACTTTAATGCATAGAAACTAGATCTATTCTTGATGTTGTAGTGATATACCCATTTCTTAGGCTTATGAGGTTTACCATTGTACAAGTTTGTTTTGTGCAAATAACTCCATACCTGTATTATTTTTGTAAGGAATATGACTGCAAGTATGGTGTTAGTTTCAAAATCGTTAATTCCTTTCTAGGTATTCTTAATGGTGTTTTGTAGACTATTTTAAGTCACAAAGATAGTTGGTAAATAAAATCTATTAATATGATTGGAATTGTAAATGGATCAGTCCTGTTATGCCCCTTTTCTGCAGAGGAAAATTAGAGAATTTGATAATAGTTTCTTTTCCATTAGAGTCCTAAATTTGTTATCGACCTTATGTCCTTATTATCCAACAAAATCTGTAATACAGATAGCTTTTTAGTTGAATTTTGTCTTTATTATGACATCCAAGTATGAGTTTCCTTTGCTGTTGTGTATTGGCTGATAAAGAAGTAAACTACACTGAGGACAATTCTTTCTCTCACTGAAATCTTCACTTTTGTACTTTTTCCTTTTTTGTTATGCTTGTAATTCTTCTCCTTTTCTCTATTCTATTGTACATTTGATAAGTGCAGCATGTAAATTGCTTTTGGTTCCTCGATGCTTAAGGTTATATAAATATTTATGTGAGTACTAGCGAAACATGTTTATGTTGATTCTTAGTTTTTAAATCTATTCTACTTGTTGTAGGTTCTTTGATTAGAAAATAGTAAAATGTTTTTTTTTGCCCCCTTAGAGAATAGTAAAATGCTTGTTAAACATTGTTTTCTACATGTTGCTATAATCCAGGGCTGCATATAAAGGGATATGTAGATACTACAATTAAGGGCATGCTAAGTGAATGGAGAGGCAACAACAACAATCTGAAGGGCAAATAAAAATAATGGCGGTGATTGAAGGAACTGAGAAGAATTGTTGGCCTCTTACTACTTAGACTCTAAAAGTGATTTACCACTGGAATTTGGTGGACTTTGATTTTTTGTACAAGTATTTTGATGTTGGTGAATATTTATTTTAGGATATCTTTTGAAAATTCGGGATTGATGTAGTTTAGATGCTTCAGTGACATAGTTTGTATTTAACTGTAGTTTGAATATATATAAAATTTCATGTGTTTTATTTATTGGATTTTTAATTACTAGTATTATATTATGTATTTATTTTATATTGACCAATTTTATTTATAAAAACAAATTTATAGAATTTTTAAAATAATAATAAATAAATATAATATTAATTCAGTAAAAATAATAATAAATTTACAATATTAAAAATATTTTAAAATAATTTAATAGAAATAATACTAATTTCCCTGCCAAAAAATTCAAAAAATTCCTAAATATTTAAATAATTTTGATTTCCCACTAAAATGTAGTGTGACGCATGTATGACTTTTAACAGCTATCATAAACTCATGACGGGAAAAATTCTATCATAAATTAATGACAGTGCCATAGATGACATATATTTTGTCTGTCATGCACCCCTCTTTATGATGGTTATTTCCCGTCATCTATTGCCTGTTTTCTTGTAGTGTAATATATACACAAATCCAAAAGATGGTGGAAATTGACCCATGAAATCAATTCCCCAACAGTCAAATATTTTAACCTCAAATATGAGATTTAAGGGCATCATGTTTCTTTTAGTAATTGATCCTAATTTTTGACAATTTTCACAAGTTTTGCAAAATTCATATGTGTCTTTGAATATGGTAGGGCAATAAAATCCACATTGTAAAATTTTAACTGTATTTTTTCTTGAAGAAAAGTGTTCACCACATACTTCAGAATGACAAAAATTAATGACACTACTTACCTCATTATCATGAATGCATCGTCGAAAAATCTGATCAAGGCAATTTTTTAACAAATAATGATCATCCCAATAAAATTTCTTTACTTCAACAAAAATGTTTCTTCTTCTCCTGACTATTCTATTGCGAAGACATTTTACCTGTAACAAAAAAATTAACAATGTTAGCATACCATGGTATTAAAGTAACAGATAACAAAAATTCATCAGGAAATGAATCAATGATGGGTGTTATATCAGTGCAGATTTCATATGTGAGTCTTGATAAATGATCAGCAATAATATTTTTGGCACTCTTTTTATCTTTGATGGTGAGATCAAATTCTTAAAGTAACAAAATCCAACGAATTAGTCTTGGTTTGGCATCATGTTTAGTCATCAAATATCTTGCAATAGCGTGATTAGTAAAAACAACAGTTTGAGAACTAAGTAAATATTAACGAAATTTGTTTAATACAAATACCACAACAAGTAATTCTTTTTCAGTTGTCAAAGAATTCATTTGAGTACTATCCAAAGTCTTACTTGCATAATAAATCACAAACAACAAATTTATATTTGGTTTCCCATAATCATTTTGCAAAATCTGACAAGAATCAAACAACAAATTTATATTAGAAGTATCATATTCAAGTTGTTTATTTGATTCAATCAAATTAACTAAACAAATATCACTAAGTTCATAAAAACTCTCTTTTTGAATATTCTCCTCTATACAAGATTCAAGCAATTCATTTTGTTCATTAATTTCATCTTCATTCTCATTTTCTTCATTAGGTTGCTTACACATGTTGAAAACATTCAATTCCAGAGTCATATTTCCAAATGACAAATTCATTAAACCATTCATACAATCAATCAAAGAATTAGCAGTTGCTAAAAATGCTCGACTCAAAATTATAGGAATTGGTTTATAATTATTCACAACAGGTTCAGTTTCTAAGATAATAAAATCCACACGATATATGAATTTATCAACTTGTACTAAAACATCTTCCATTATTCCTTTTGGTACTTTACTGATCTATCGGCAAGCAAAAGTATAATTGAAGTTGATTTTAACTCACCAAGATTAAGTTGAAGATAAATTGAATATGGAAGCAAATTAACACTAGCACCAATGTCTAACAAAGCATGCTCAATTTTGTGATCTCCAATGATACAAGAAATAGTAGGACAATCAAGATCTTTATATTTCAACTTATTATTAATAGACAAAATGGTACTTACATGTTCAGTCATGAAATGACTATTTCTTACGTTCAATTTCCTCTTAACAGTGCATAAGTCCTTTAAAAATTTCCTCTTAACAGTGCATAAGTCCTTTAAAAATTTTACATATGAAGGTACCTGCTTGATTGCATCTAACAGAGGAATATTAACTTTCACTTGCTTAAAGATTTCATAAATTTCATAAGAGTGATTTGATTTCCTTAGTTTATTCAATGCATGCGGAAATAGTGGTTCAGATGTAACAATAGTTATTTCTTCACTAGATGTAAGTTTATTTAGTTCTTCATTACCCTTTGAATTTTCATTGTTGCTATCTTTACAAGGTTCAGGAATAGGCCGATCAATAACATTACCATTACGAAGAGTTATAATTGACTTGACTTAGTCCATGGGTGAATTTTGAATCTTAGAATTTGGTTGTGGTTGAGCTGAAAATTTTCATTTTTCTTGAATTGTGAGTTCATAAGTAATTTTAGCAAGAGTATCTTTCAAATCAGAAAATGTTTGTGCATTTTGATTGTTAATAGTATCTTGTTTTCTAATGAGTGAATGCATTATATCTTCCAAATTTTTTCATGGTGGTGGAATATATGGTGCATAAGGCTAAGTATTTTGAAATTTGTTTGGAGGTGGTGCTTGTGAAGATTGTGCATTATTATTATTCCTCCAACTAAAATTTGGATGATTTCTCCAACCAGAATTATAAATATGTGAATATGGGTTTGGTTTGTTAAAAGTGTTGATGGCATTAGCTTGATCATGCAAACATTCTTTGAGTGCAGGCAGAGTGGGACAATATTGACTGAAATGATCATTAGAACTACAAACATCACATGTAATTTCTTGAATAGATTTTACTTGATCACTTTTTTTATTTTCCAAAGCTTCAACTTTCCTAACTAGAAATGCAAATTTTGCTTGTAAATCATGATGTTTCTCTAAAGTTATAGATTCTTCCACTAGATGGAGATGGCTGTGGTTTATTAGTCAATTCAAATGTTCCAACGGTATCTCAATGTTGTGTATTTTCAGCTAATTGGTTAAGGTAATCTAGTGCATCTTCATATTTTTATATCTAAATTCACCATTACACATCATTTCTACAACTTGTCTACTTTGTGGTGTTAAGCCCTCGTAGAAATAAGTAACCAATTGCCAAGTTTCAAAACCATGTTATGGACATATGTTAAGCAATTCTTTAAATCTATCCCAACATTGGTATATTGTTTCTCCTTTTTTTTTAGTGAAATAAGTGATTTACTTTTTAAAAGAATTGGTTTTGTGAGGTGGGAAGAATTTTTTCAAAAACTATTCTTGCATGTTATTCCAAGTTCTTATTGATCCAGATCTAAGGTTTTGTAGCCAAGTTTTAGGTTTATCTTTTAATGAAAAGGGAAAAAACTTTAATCTAAATATGTTCATGCTACAATTTTGGTCTGGGTATGTATTACAAACTTCCTCAAAATCTCTTAGATGCAAGTATGGATTCTCAGATTCTAAACCATAAAATGTTGGTAAAGTTGGATAATACCTAGTTTGAAGTTGAATCAAAATGCTTCTAGAGGAAATACTATACATGACGATTCTCCGGTTCTCGTTGGATTCATGTAATATATCAAAGTTCTTGGTTGATTCTAATCATGTTAAGATTGGTTGTCACCCTGATCAACTAGAGGATTAAGTTGGCCTAAAATGTTTTCGTCTTGGATCTCGTCTAAGATTGGTGGTGGTGATTAAGATCTACGAATTAACCTGTCACTTGAAGTCCGAGACCAACGTCTCATGCAATAATGATGTGTGAGTGTAAAATTATGTTGTAAAGATGATACACAAACAAATGAATAACAAAACAAAAAAAATTAAAATTACACAAATTAAAAACAAAATGAAAATTAAATAAACAAGATAAATGTACAAAAAAAATACAAGACAAAAATAAATTAACTAAACATTAATTAACTAAAATTAAAATAACTAAATAGGCAATAAACCAAACATATAAACAAAGTAAAAGCCAAAAATAAAATAAATGCGAAAATTAAATTGCAGAAATAAATAAAAGAAATAATTAAAGTGTAGGCTCTTTTTTTTTTCAAATTTTAAAAATTACGAACCAATTAAGTGATTAATTCAAATTAATGGGCCTTGTAATTTTTAAAGTCAAAATTCTTTTTATTGAGTCCAAATTAGGTCCAAAGAAATCCAGTTATGTTTCAAGAAAGTTCAAGTTATATGTCCAAATTTGAGATTTATGGGAAATTTTGGCAAGGGACCTATTCAAATTTTTTTTGTGTCAAACCGAAATAATGAGAAAAAATGAGACAGAAACGAGATTTTTTTTTAAAGTACAAATGAAATTATGAAAGATTTCGGGATAGAACTGAATTTAAGAAAAGAAAAAAGGGGTAAAAGAAAATTTACAACAAAAGTGAAAGAAAAAAAGGAAAAAATAAAACAAAATAAATACCTCTCCCAGCAATGGCGCCAAAAGTTTGACACAATTTAAAAGTAATTTCTAAGAGTGTCTTCTTATATTATAACTCGGTGAGTCCGAGATCGATCCACAAAAAAAAGATTTAATCTGTTTATTTAAGTTTATCAAAAAAAAATTAAAAATTAAAAATATGCAACTTAATTTAAGAAAAACTATGAAATTGAGTTAGTTAGGATTATAGATCCACTCCTAATAATAAATGCAATTTAACCAATTCTTTTTATTTTTATTTTATTTCCCAAAAGATTAATTGTATAAATTAAAATTATTTTCCCATTTATTTTATTATGGATTAAGAACTTAATATGCCAAAACTTAATTTGTCTACAATAAATCAAAATACCATTTTACCATACTTTATACTAAGATATTAAGAATTCATTAGGCCAAACTCCTGTGTTTGTCTACAATAAATCACAATTTCAAAATATAAATTATGGATAAAATTAAATAGAAAATAATTTAATTTGTACAATTAAAAATAGAATTTGATTAAACCATATTTTTTCTAAGAGTTTCATCTTCCCCTAACTACTAATATTGAGCTAAACATTTTTAAAATAAAGGAAATTATTAAAATTGAAAAATGCATAATTAAAAAAATAGAATTTGAAAATTGAAATAAAACTAATTTTATTGATTGAAAATATATAACAAAGAGAGATGAGAAGAAGAATTTGGGGGGAAAGAAGAGAATGTGTGAAGAGGTGTGTCCCTCCCCCTCCCCTCTTTATTTATACTAATACATGGTAAATCCACAACACACAAATAAGTAAACATAATTACATCTTAACCTTACATTTGTCTCACTAATAAAATGTAAACCTAATGTAATCCACTCAAACACATTCAACACATTCCACCAACAATTACCATACCTAACATGATAAAAACTTATAGTTTTATAATTACCACATTTACCGTGGTAAAAACTTAAAAGTTTACAACAAAAGTCTTGGATCCTCTTCAACAATAACATAATTTTTTAGACTTCTAAAATCCAAATTTGACATCTGCACATTTGTTTGGAGTCTCAAATTGCATGAAATTATTATTTTTACCTAATAAACACACAAAAATACACAAAATCAAATACTTAGAAAAATAATTAGAAATTTACAATATGTTACGTAATTACAAATATATATTACAATAATAGCACAAAATAACATTTTTACCCCTTAACAAACATACAATTTTCAACACTAATCACCCATTATTATCACTAATAATGAATATCACTTATTCAAGAAATAATCTTTAACAAGTCAAGCATATTCATTCATTGTGTATTTAAAATTAAAAATAAAATCTCCGTCCCTACTAGATGATTCATTCAATCTTCATATTGTCCCATCGACTTGATTCGGACTGCTTAATTAACTAACAAATTAAAACCCATAAAATAAGGTTAATTTCATTCGGATTCTTTCTTAATCTCATTTTTCCAAGATTTTTAAGAGATTATGACATTTTTCCTTTAAATGTATTTAGGGATAGGATTTGATTTATTTTTAATTTTTCTTCATGGACATCAAAATACATAGAATTAACTAAAATGGAATAACTAATAAGCAACTACAGATGTTAACTCTATAATATGTCTCTCTTTCCCTTGTCTATCACTGTTTTTTTTTCTTCCTTCTTCACACAAATAATCACTCCTATGCCTTTTTTATTTTAATTTAAACCCATGTTTTCTTTTTTTATTATTTGATTTGGTACAATGATCACAGCTAAATTAATTGTGAAACAAAAATCTGAAAAAATTACATATTCTCCCCTCAAGTATAAACTAAAAATATTTAGATCCAAACTCAAATGGACTACGATACTTATCATATCTAAATTTTAAAAAGGTTAATAAATTAAGGTACTTTATAATAAAAAGTCCATATGGCCCCTAATCAATTCAACTTATTTTACAAATCATAAATATCTATCAAGATGAAATATTATGAATGTGATATGACAATATCGTCTTTAATAAGTTGAGTTAATTACCTAATTACAATCCAAGCCTTTTGAACATTCCAAAATCATTCCCCACATGGGATTCTCTATCTCCACCCCACTAAATTTATTGGAGAATGAGGTGGGGATTGGGGTAGATCTTCCCTCACCCCATTACCATTCCTACCCTGAAGTATTATTCCATCAACTTAAATAATGGGAAATACAATTGCCTTTCTGTAACACTAGGCACGTACCAACAATTTAGCTAAATAAACAACTTGGACTCTAACTTATTCAATAGCTAGCAAGACTTATTCAAAGCATAAAAGAAACAAGTAAAAGAAATTAACCGGAACAAAATAAAGGACGTGTAACAAAAACATAATTCATTTATTTATCAAGGAAAATGAGCAAATTTGTGTAAACTCCTATCCCCATTTCTAATTGCTCATAAATTTTAACCATACATCGATGGAACAAATCATCCATGCTTGCACTTCCAAAATAATTGGGTACTTCAAGGATCCTTCTCTTTTAATAACTTGCCTTACTTCTCCAACATAAGATGTAAAGAAAAGAAAAAAAATGAATAATTGAATTACACCGATTTTGATTCTTCAAACAACCCCTAAATAAGTCCAAGAGAGGAGTAAGTCTTTTTAACAGATGTACAGTTTGGTTAGCACTTCTTCCAATTTAATAGTCGTTCTCATCCCTTTGACATTGCAATTTTGTTGGGCCTGTGTGGGCTTGTTGAATTTAATTATGCTTGTTCAATTGAGAGTTGAGCTTTTAACACCCGTTTAAATATCTTTTAAAACCTCATATTATTTTATCTTTACAATTTTGACCTTACAAATTATTTTATGGGAAATTATCATTCGTTCACCCTAAGATTACATCTTTATCAAAATTACTACAAAACTTTGACAGTGTATCAGCCGTCTACCCTTAGATGACAAAACATATCTCCTAACCACCATTCTGTCAACTGCCGATTACAACTTAACAAAATTGAAACAAAATGACGATATTGCCCTTAAGTATGAAATTAATGTTAAAAGACAAAACTGCCCCAAAGATGAAACAATGCCAAATGTAGCCGTTGGACTCAACAACGGTAACAATTTTGGCTATATAATGAGCCAAAAACAGCAGCACAAACCTCATTGAAAGCAAGTAAAAATTAGCAACTCCTCAACAATAACAAATCAGCACACACCTCATTGAAAGAACCCAAATTAGATACTCCTCAACAATAACAACAACAACACACACCTCATTGAAAGAAAGCAAAAATTAGCTACTCCTCAACAACAACAAATCAGCACACACACCTCATTGAAAAAACAAAAAAATTGCAACTCTTTAACAACAATAAATCAACAACACATTTCCTTGAAAATGGCCTCCAGTGAAGCATTAAGTTTTGGTGTCAGTGGATTTAAAAGATATAAAAAAGTGAAATGTCAGCCAAAATATTGCAAGTGTGGCATGCAAGCAGTGGCCATGATGTCAACTACATTGCAAAATCCTAATGCACTGTTTTGGTCATGCAGGTGGAAGCATTGTGGAGTGAAGCACTGTGATTTTTGGGAATGGTTCACTATGGAATCTCACATATATCCGACTACTAATGATGAGATGGCATACAAGCAAAACCTGAAGCTAAATGATGATGTGGTGAAAATAAAAAAGAGGCTGAAACTCATTGAAGGAAGACTTAAATATATTTTAATTATGCTGGTGTGTGTATTTGTAACTGTCTTTGTGAGAAAGTAATATGGCTTGTAATAAAGTTTCAACGGTAATGGTTTAACTCATGTAATGTTCCTAACAAAATATATCCTTAACAATAATGTTGTCAATAATCAATCGTAACAGTGATAGTGTAATTAATTAACATCTAAACCGTGCAAATAACATATCTTCTTCATATTATTGTTCAATAAAAATCCAAAACATGGTTTAGCTCATGCAAGAGCATAGTTAAGTTTAGGAAACTGAAATTGACAAAATGAAATAACATAACTGACATAAGAGTTTAGAAATATGAAATTGACAAAATTAAATAACATAACCAACATAAGTGTTTAAGAAACTGAAATTGATGACATTTTTTCCAACAAATTGAGTATCAAACTGATTTTAAAGCACATGTTACAGTTGACGACTGTGATGGATTCTGGAATTGGTAGCTTGGGATGTGTTGACATCTGTTTTCCTTTTCCTTCCTAAATTACAAAAGAAAAAATTAATCAAACTCTTATGTATGCATTATGAACTGTGAATTATATATTAAAACAAATTAATGAAACTCAACCTCTTTTGCTAGTTGTTCCAGCAACTGCAGTAATACTTTTATTTTTTCTTTTCTTTGATCCAATATTGGAGCCCTCGCCTGGCCCACTTGCTTGTACTGCCTGTTGAGATGGTTGGCCTGAAAGACTTGCTGGCTGGCCTGAAAGACTTGCTGGTTGGCTTGAAAAACTTGCTGGCTCGGCTGAAGGAGTTACTGGTTGGCTTGAAAAATTTACTGGCTCGGCTAAAGCATTTCCAGCTGAGAACTGTAAACAATATAAACAATCAAATTAAGCATTTGCATACTGCTGATCATCATGCTTAGTTAGTGTGACCTTTAGAAAAATGCAATGACTATTATGTTAAATAACAATGAAAACAGTATAAACAACATACTTGAGAATTAGTACTCCTTGCTCGTGTTGTCCGTGCAACAGAAGGCCTCAATGGACAAGATCTTATATTGTGGTTGGAGCCATCACAAACTGAACAATTGACAAAGAATCTCCTGCTGCGTTTCTGAGGTTCAGTTGCTGCTCTCTTCCTACATTTCTTTGGCCTTCTAATCTTTTTTTCCATAATTGGGGGATCAATTAGTGGCCTTTCACCACGAACCCATGTACGTTCATCCGGAATTGGACTAAACATAACTGAGTACATATTAATGTAAGCTTGCTTGGTGAAGCAAAATGGTATGTACTCCTCAATTTCGTGTCTCGTATAACCTATGCAAGCTATGGCGTGAGAGCAAGGTAAACCGGCAATTTCCCAATACCCACAGTCACACGTCCTGTCCTCTAATTTCCCAACAAACTTCTTAGCTGGATAATAAGATTTATCCATGACTTGAAAATTCAAGTCTCCCGAAGGGTGCACGGTCATTTTCTCTCATTTCTTATAAGATGTATCCAGCTCTTTATAAATCCTCGGAGCAACAGATTTTGCCCAAGCTTTTGCTTCATTTTTTCTCTTTGTGAATCTTTTCATAAGTCTATACCTAATCTCTTCAAGCATCGATAGCACAAGCCTATCTCTATAAGGCAAAATCTAGCTGTTGAAACACTCAGATGCATTGTTGTCAGTTCTCTCAACTTTACATTTTCTGTCATATGCATGCATCGACCAAGTGTACCCTTGCAGTTCTCTTTCCAGTTAATTATAAGCCGTTATCTTTTCTTCCTTAATCAATGTCATTGCCTCATTAAAGTCGTGCCTGTTACTGCTCTTGGTTGCCCTCCAAAAAAGATTCTGCAAATTGGCACCAGTATGGTCTTTAGCAAAGTTAGCATACACATGCCTACAACATGCCCTATGATAGGAAGAAGGCCATGTGTTTGGAATCGCATTCAATAGTCCTTTTTACCTATCATTAATGAATGTGACATGCCTTCCATCATCTAAATAGTTGTGTAAATGTTCAAGAAACCAGGTCCATATTTCAGTATTTTTAATTTCGCACACACATACAGCCAATGGGACAATCCCTTTGTTAGCATCTGTAGCAATAGCAGCCAATAACACTCCTCCATATTTCCCCTTCAGGTGGCAGCCATCAATTCCAATGAAGGGTCGGCAACCATTGAGGAAATCATTCTTTTGTGCAGGAAATGCGACAAAGCATATTTGAAATAAATATTTCTCAGGATAACTCACGGCATCGCATAACACCTTGCAAATAGCACCTGGATCAGCCTAATGAATGGCTGCAGCATACTGAAATAGCTTCTCATAGCCCTTAGAATGATCACCGTACACCAAAACCCTTATTTTTTCTCTAGCCCTGTACATTGTTAGCTTCTCAATCTTCAATCTAAATTTTTCCTGAATATAAGTCCTAAGAAGAGATATCTTGACATTAGCATCAATAGCAACATGCTCTTTTATCCTTTCAGCAATCCATGTAGAAGTCACCTTCACAGATTTCTTAGTAGCCCGCACTCATGCTTTTGTGGTATCGTCGCAACCAAAATCCATTTCGATCATTCAATCTCGCACCATTAACAAACCATGGACAACCAAGCTCTTTACAAGTTGCATAATATCTCTTCGGTTCACTGTATTTGATGTTAATATTGAACCCTTTCCTAACCATCTCCTCATGCAGCACTTCTCTGAAATGACCTACATCCATGAACACATCACCCACCCTAAGCCTATGTACTCCATCAACATCTAACTTATAGTCATGTTTTTCTAAATAATTTCTAAACTGCACACTGCCTAAATTCATGTCCTCATCTGAAGAGTTAACAACCATTTGGAACTCCCTAGTATCATCATCCAAAAAAATATCTGCATCGCTATCACTGTCATGTTGGTTTCCCTCACTGCCATCACTGTCCTCTACAGGTGCGGTATCATCAACAGACACAGTAGGTGGTAGTTGCTCATCATCACCCTCTTCGTCATCATCATCATCATTACTGCCAACCCCTTTGTCTGACCATTCTAATAGCAAATCATATTCAACAGGCACAATAGGTTCCTCACCATCACCCTCATCATCATCACCACTGTCTAATCTCTTGCCTGACCAATTTGATAACAAGTCATCTTCATCTTTAGTTGGATGCCTAACTTTGGAAGTACTCTGATGCTCTACTCTATTAATCTGATCATTCAATGTAGTTATAGCTTCTGAAGGCAGATGTATCCCTAAGTTAAACATAAATGATTGTAGTAATGGAGAATCTGGATATTGAGGGTATAACACTAGCACCACTTCAACTTCAAATGTGTTTAAACCCATTGAGTTATGAATCCCGAATAATCTGTTTAACCCAAAATCGGAATCCACTACAACCTTCACTTTGTTATCTGGATTCATAACAGTTAACAAGATTTGTCCAGTTTCGTTTAACCCATGTACTCCTGTTATCTTTAATGCTTCAACCATTATTTTATCAACAAAATAACTTTCAGGGTAAATCAAACCTACACAACGTTTTTCTCCTTTGAAATGAATCACTAAC
Organism: Citrus medica; assembly: GCA_002013955.2. Taxonomy (NCBI): domain Eukaryota; kingdom Viridiplantae; phylum Streptophyta; class Magnoliopsida; order Sapindales; family Rutaceae; genus Citrus; species Citrus medica. The sequence goes on along the minus strand of MKYO02025501.1, from coordinate 27,410 downwards.
TCCATTGGAGACATGCTGTCATATCAAATGCAACAAAGAATAACCTAATTAAAACCAAACTCAAGCTTTTTCAAAAACAAAAATAGGAAATTAACGAGATTCTATAGCAAAAAGGACTTCAATTGACATACAAAACTTTCCTCACCATTTCGTTAGTTTCTACAGTATAGGGTTTCTAACATTAGTTAAAAAATGACAAATTCAAATAATTTCTTACAAGTTCTTACATATATTGATTAAATAATAGATGCATTGCAAGAAACAAATATCATATATGAACATACCTAACAACCCGATCCTTGACTTGTTGTCTTCAATCGTTATCAGCTTACGCTTTGATTCAAACTCCAATTCAACCTCCACAGATGTCAGCTACACTTGTTTGATGGTTAAATATTGAATGTATTTGGTGAAAAGAGAACAAAAATAAGTAGGAATGGCTGGTATGCGTGCAAGCTATCTCTCGATGAAGGAACAAATTGGGTGCGTGGCTGCAGCTGCAATGAAGCTTTTTGATGGTGAGGAACAAACGTCGTCGTTCTTTTTTCCCCCCTAAAACAACGTCGTTTTGCATGGATGAAACGACGTGTCATCCCATAAAACGATGTGTCGTCCAATAAAACATTCAGTCGTCTAGTAAATGGCTGACATGTCATTTTTTCCCATAGCTGCTTCTATCTTAAAAGACCATATTACCCTTATGACGTCAGCGCTTGTAAACGGCAGTTGACGGAATGGTGGTTGGGAGATATGTTTTGTCATCTAAGGGTGGACGGCTGATACACTGTCAAAGTTTTGTAGTAATTTTAATAACGATGTAATCTTATGGTGGACGAATGATAATTTCCCTTATTTTATTAAAATAAATAAATAAAAAAGTTATCTTCCTAAACCCTACTTCAGTTTTCATTGCCATAAAAATACAAGGATTTTGATTATGTTTTAAATACATGTAGAAAAAAGTGCTTAAATGATTTTAGATTATGAGAAATAATTTAAATTGAATTATAAATTATTACAATTTACATAAGAAAGTGCATTGAATTTTAAAAAAATTGCTTGAAGGGCAAATGTTAAATTTTTTTTTTGAGAGAAAAAGTCAAGTTCCTGGAGATTTTGTTGAGAAATATAAATAAAGGAAAATGATATGAATTAAAGTTTTTAGTAATATGGAAAGTGCTCAATTATAAGTTGATAGAGAGAGAAAGTTCGGATAATTTATCGAGAAAAAAATCAAGATTTAGTGTACACTAGGGCTGACAAACACCTATTAGGAGGGGAGAACGAATGTCATTGTTATCTTATATGATAAGTTAACAGACATTAGACAATGGAGAAAGTTTCCCACAACTCCTCTATTACTATTTATTATATTTTCAGTTATTTGATTAAATCCAATGGTTATCAATTCTCTAATATTTGTCAACCCACATATAAGGTAAAAAAAAAAATCCAAGAATGAACGGCTCACGAATTGGTTTTATTTAAAAATAAATAAATGTGCAAGGATATTTTTGTAATTAAAATAGAAGAGGGATGTGATAAGAGTTTTTGAGGGGTGGGAATAGCGTCACGCTCAAATCCAGGCTTTGCTGAGTTTCTTTGAGCCTTGCTGACTCTGTATTGGGCTTACTCCACCTTGCTGACTCTGCTCCAACATCAATTAATCTACCAAAATCTGTTGTTCAGTTGGGGAAGGCTCTTCCACACCCTTCGCGCCTTAAGAAAATATCTTCATCAACTGTTACAAAAAGTTTAAATATACCATATTTTGTTAAATGAATATATCCAAAGCCAGCTCAGCGTAACCACTTTTTCCTATTATCTCATATTAATTAAAATATATCTATATCTATGTTTTGATAAAGGAAGCATCCTGATTCTCAAAAATTTGAGAAATTGCTTCCTCTATAAGTGAGAACAAAATGACTCGTCACGATAATAAAATAAAGATGATTGATAACATCTTTAAAATGATTTGTCATGTTAAAATTTTTTTAATCTTTTTACCTAAACATTTAGAGTGTGTTTGTCATTTTTTCTTTTTAAAATCAATAAAATCTTCGTAATCATCACAAGAAACATTAAAATTTTAATGTCCTTTTTCCTTTATTGTATATATTCTAAAAATTTTTTAGTGAATATTTGGTCAAAATAAATATTATATCATTTGTGATACTGTCTTAATTATATTGTGAATATGATAATACTCTTTCATAGATGTCATTGCATGTTGATCATGACAGAAAGCTCTAAAAATTGAGAGAAGAAATGATGCAGTAAATTTAAGTTACGGCAACACCTTAAACCTTATATTTCCATAGACGAAGGCTATATATTCTTTCTTGTATATCCAAAAAAATTGATCATGTCCGAACTTACTTATTACAAATCAGCTCTGCTGCCAGCTCTTATTTATGATAAAAAAATAATTAAAAAAAGTTTTTTATTTGGTGTTCAAATAAAATGTGCTTAAATACTCGACTGACTGCAATTTTACTCTGAACCGCAAGTAATTAAAGTCTCATGCATACATGCCGTAGCTGGTCAATTTTCCAGACGTAAGTCAAGGGTTTATTTTCTTAATCACGTGTTCACTTTCATTTAATTACGAATTATATTGCTATTTCTCTGTGTTACAAAATTTTGGCTACAATAATAATATTAAAAAACAAATGTATATGTAAGAATAAATATTAATTTATTAAAATTAAAATAAATTGACAGGCGGTAAAACCATTTATATTAATAAAAATTAATAATATAATCGGTATTATAGAACAGTCACATAAATTAAAATTATTATAAATAATTAAATTGACAGCATAATAATAAAATATATGTTATCAGTATATTTTTTAGCATCCCGATTCTCCAAAATTCGACGGAGACAAGTTATCAGTCAGTCAACAAACAGGAAATAGGAAATTAAGATTTAAGTCAATCTGTTAACAAGTCGGTAGGCTTCCTTCTTCGTAAGGTAATACTTTTTAACCCATTCGCTAGAAATTTTGCCAAGATGCGGTCAAAGAATTGCAGCAGCCACTAATATCACAGTCAATGGTTAATCCATGTCGCTGCCAGAAACATTTCCATGAATTTGAACTAATGATATTAATTTGAAGGCCTTGGTAAATCATAGTCGCCAGGATTGAGCCGATAGAGAAGCAGATAACGCAGCAATGGAGGTAGAGCAAATTCTGCGCATGAATGGAGGAGAAGGAGAAAATAGCTATGCTAACAACTCACCTACACAGGTAATAAATCTCTCTTTTTTTATTCACAAGCTTCAGTGATCAACACAATTATCAAACCATGCATCTGCTTAATTTCTTATATTATTTTCAGAAAGAAGCAATCTTGAAAGCAAAGCCTATGCTAGAACAAAGCTTGAATGAACTGTATTGCAACGGCTCCCCAGACTGCATAAGATTTGCAGATATGGGGTGTTCTTCAGGGCCTAATGCATTGTTGCCAACATGGGAAGCTATTGATTCCCTGGACAAGATTTGTCATCGCTTGAATCGTAAGCCACCCGTTTTGCATTCTTTTCTCAATGATCTTCCTAGAAGTGATTTCAACACCGTTTTCAAATCCCTGCCAAGCTTCTATGAGAGACTGAGGACAGAAAAGGGACATGAATTTGGTTCATGTTTCGTAGCTGCAAGCCCTGGATCTTTCTATACGAGGCTATTTCCTCACAATTTCCTTGACTTGGTTTACTCTTCTTACGCTCTCCACTGGCTCTCTCGGGTAAGAATTGGGATCCCATGTTCATTAGTATTATTTTTCACCAATAATCTCTTAATAATTTTCTGGCAAGTGTATATTTAGAGCCGTGCATATTCAGATCAACAACGAAAGCAATTTGAAATTCAAGAATTTATCAATCATCTTGGCTTATCATTTCCCTCGGTTTAATGCTTTTTCAGATGCCTAAAGGGCAGGGGAATGAATCTGATGTCCATGAAGCATTCCTGAATCAATTTGAGAGCGATTTCTCAACATTTCTCAAATTTCGATCCGAGGAGTTAAAACCCCAAGGTCGTATGGTTCTCACCCTTTTATATAATGACAATTTTCATGCTACTCCTGGAGAGCCAATGTTGATGGTATTAAAAGACATGATCTCTGAGGTATTTTCTCTCTCTCCTGAGACATATCAAAAACTAATTTTTTTGTATATATATATATAGATGACTAATATATAATGGACAATCTCTTTTTCTTTTGGTTTTAATTATTTCATGCATTTCAGGGGTTGGTTGAAGAATCAAAAGTGAAATCATTCGAAGATTTTCCGCTCTACAGAGCAAGTATTGACGAAGTAAAGCAAATTGTTAAAAGAGAAGGATCGTTTGATATCCAAGAGGTTGAAACATTCAACGTAAGTTGGTTGGTAGGCTTTGTCGACGGCATAGATAACAAAGGCTCAGACAAATACGCAAGAGGCAAGTATGTGACAAAGCATGTAAGAGCAGTGGGGGAATCATTTCTGGCTAATCTTTTCGATGATGCCATCGTGGACGAGATCCACCGTAGATTTGCAACCAAGGTGACTGACGTGGTTTTGGACAAGGGGCGAGGAGCTTATGCAAGTCTACTCATATCCTTGGTAAAGAAATGATCGTCAGTTTCTCTCTAGCTTTATATAAATAAAGGCAGGACTGTGACAAATTAGTCCCTGCGCTACGTACAAGATGTAGTGGACGAATGAGATTTCTAGTGGGGCTTTAAATATCTTTTGTTCTCCATCTTTTGTGGCGGGTGGTGGTGGAAAGGTTCACGAGTCTCTTATGTTAATGTCATGTCTGTTTGTTTTCTGTCTTTTTATTTTTATTTTTTCTTTTTTCAATAACGTTTTTACCCATTTGGTTGATAAAAAGAAAAAGAATATTATACAACTTCTGATAAATGTCTATTCAAATTTTTCTGACGACAGCTTGCAGCATTTATTGTTTCTAATATGTAATCTGTTAAATCATACTGATATTTACTTAAAATAAAAATTTAGGCCGATTCAAAAGAGTGAAAAAATAAAAGCAATTAAGTAGGGTAACTTTTGTTAAAAGTTTTTTGATTAACACGATTTAAAAGTAATTTTTAACTCTTAAGTATAAAAATATTTTGTTATATTATAATTTGATGAGTTCGAGATTGATCTATAAAAAAAATTTTAATTAATTTATTTAAATTTATTAAAAAATAAAAATATTAAAATTAAAAATATATAATTTAATTTAAGAAAAATTATGAAATTGAATTACTTAGGGTTATAGATCCACTCATAGTAATAAATAAAATTTAATATTTTTTTTTATTTCTCAAAAAATTAATTGTATAAATTAAAATTATGTTCCCAATTATTTTATTATGGATTAAGAACTTAATGTGCTAAAATTTAATTTGTTTACAATAAATCAAAATATCATTTTACCATACTTTATACCAAGATATTAAGAATTCATTGTGCCAAACTCCCATGTTTGTCTATAATAAGGGTCCAACTATGGTGCCGCAGTTGTATGGTACCACAGCTGGATCCAGCCATTGGATTTAGTTCTGGTGACAACTGTGGGCTAAATCCAATAGTTGGATCCAACTGTGGTACCATATAACTGTGGTACCATATAACTGTGGTACCACAGGTTTGCCCCTATAATAAATCAAAATTTCAAAATATAAATTATGGATAAAATTAAATAGAAAACAATTTAATTTGTACAATTAAGAATAGAATTGATTAAACCATATTTTTACTAAGAGTTTCACCTTTTCCTAACTACTAATATTGAGCTAAACATTTTTAAAATAAAGGAAATTATTAAAATTGAAAAATGCATAATTAAAAAATAGAATTTGAAAATTGAAATAAAACTAATTTTATTGATTGAAAATATATTAAAAAGAGAAATGAGAAGAAGAATTTGGGGGGAAAGAAGAGAAGAGAAGGTGTTAAGATGTGTGTCCCTCTCCTCCCCCCCTTCTCTATTTATACTAATAAATGGTAAATCCACAACACACAAATAAATAAATCTAATTACATCTTAACCTTACATTTGTCCCATTAATAAAACATAAACCTAACTTAATACACTCAAATACATTCAACACATTCCACTAACAATTATCATACCTAACATGATAACAACTTATCATTTTACAATTACCACATTTACCATGGTAAAAACTTAAAAATTTACAACAAAAGTCTTGGATCCTTCTCGACAATGACATAATTTCTCGGACTTCTGGAATTCAAATTTGACATCCGCACATTTGTTTGGAGCCTCAAATTGCATGAAATTATTATTTTTACCCAATAAACACACAAAAATATACAAAATTAAATACTTAAAAAATAATTAAAAATTCACAATATGTTACACAATTATAAACATAAATTATAATAATAACACAAAATAACATTTTTACCCCTTAACAAACATACAATTTTTAACACTAATCACACCCCCCAACTAGCTTATTGCTAGCCCCTAGTAATTAAAGCGTTATATTAAATTAAGATTTACAAAATTCACATGCAAGTTAATAGTTGTTCATCGATCCTCTAAACTACCAAATAAATAAACTCTCTCAATTTTTTTTAACTCTTGTTTATCCACTCATTATCCAGAAAATCATAAACATTCTTTTGCGCTCAAGTAATTAACACAATACTTATGGGGTTTCATTAAAAGAAAACAATATTTTTGTACTAAAACTCATTAGAAATTCTATCTTCAGGCAGTGGATTATTCAAATTATTTTTTTAAATATCAGATTTTTAACCCATGTAGCGAGCTTTAGGCCAGTGACTCCCAGACTAGTTGACCTTAAGGCACTATGTGTTGAAACACCCATACGTACTTAATTACTCGAGTTCTAGATATATTAAAATTAAACACATTCAATTTTCTTCTTTTTTTTTTCTCTTTTTTTGTTTTTTTTGTTTTTTGTTCTTTTTGTTTTGTTTTTTTTTTACAATATACACTTTCTACTACCTTAAATATTATCCCTAGTAAATCAAAAGAACTAAATGCTGCAAAAAATGTAACTTACAATCCACTAGTATGTGTCATAGTGTGTATGTGTGTGAAGAATGATTTAATAATATATGTTAAATGAGTAACAACAAAATAATTTAATAACCAAATGGAGAGTTCACAAATTTGAGTAATTCAAAGAAAAAGGAGAAACAACAACTTACTATGAATTTTAAAATCAAAATATAATACAACATGATTATTAGGATGCGTTTCAAAATTTTTGACTCTTTACACAATCATCATAGACACGACTTAAAAAATTTATTGTTTTTTATTTTTTTGGATTTTTTTAAATAAATAAATAAACGCATCTATTTACAATTTACGTCAACTACCCCTTCCCCCAACCTAATCTAAACATTATCATAATTTAAAAATATGCATGCAAAAAGACGAAAAAGATAAAGAAAACATAAATAATAAAAGAAGAAATATGAAAGATCACACCTGAACAGGCCGCTGAAGATGCGTTTCTAAAATCGCTACACCCCATATTCAGTCATTTTTAACATAAACATTACTAGAATTTGCTATATTCCACAACTGTAAACTATTCCATCCCCCCAACCTGAACAAGACATTGTCCTTAATTGCTTAAAGGAAAGAAGTAGAGTTTAGAAGACATTACCTCATTGCTCCAAGAAGATAGTTACAACCGAAGAGTTAAGTCTAACTTGTACTTCTTACTAGGGCTAGGGTTACCATCACTAGTCAACCATTCCAATGCCAAGATCCTAAGATCTGGCTCTGGTTTATAAGCTTTTAAAATATCAAGTAACTCATTAGTAGTAGAAGCACAAACAAAAAGATTTTTGTAAGAGATTGGAATAAAATGATTCTTAATTGTATGGTTAATGAATGTGAGCAACCTATCAAAAAATTATTAACATTTAGTAAACCGATGAGTTTCTGATGGATGTTTAAATGGGCCCAAGATACAAATGTAATCAGTGCCTCTAAAGTTTCAAGATCTCTTGGCAAGAAAATGAAAGTGTCAGCATGATTTAACATCTCATATATTCGCTCTTGCATACTTGAGACAACTAACTCTTCTCCAATTGGTACGTTAGACATGCATTCTAGATGTTTTAAGACTTGTGGAATGATACCTAGTACCTGATTTCCTCTAATAAAAATAGCTTCTGAGATAAGTTTTGATAACCCGCGGTCACCTCCTCCATATACAAGGTGTAGTTTCTCTCAGCTATAGCACAACCAAAATCTACAGCTGCCTGAACACACTCTTTATATTTTTCATAATGAAATCCAGAGAGCACACAAATGTTTTTGAATTGTCTACTCAAAGATACTGTCATTAGAATAATCTTCAAAAACAAGTTGTGAGTGGTTGGAAAAAGAGCACATATTTAAAGATCTTAATGACAGACAAAATGAGGAACAACTGTAAATGAGTTAGTGTATTTTTCAGATAACGCGTAAAGCTCATGTCTCAATATTTCAAAAGCAAACAGTAAAAAGAAAAACAAACAATGAAAAAAAAAGTAAAAGAAAACAAATAATAATTAAATACAAAATCACACCATTAAATGTAATCATGCAAATGATAAGAAAATGGTATTTACTGGTAGTTGTGATTATGACTCACATCTTCCTCTGGTTTTATATCCAGTAACAACGTGAATGCCCTCTATGGGTCGAGGATAGGCTTCCCATCCAATTTTCTTATAAACTGGTAAACAGAGTCTTTTTGAGTCAAATTCCCAAGAGTAAATTGTGCATTTTCTTTTTGGAATAATCTCCATAACATGTGTATCTCATATTGCACATGTCCGCTTCGATGTGTCTCAAGAGATCGTAAGATATCATCCAACAATTCTTTACTCATGTCATCTTTAAAGAATTTAAATTTATCTTCTCGATTATCAAAAATAATTTCTAAAGATTTACAAACTTCTGGTTTGCAACTAAGTCGTACACAATTATGACATTCTGAGCCAAGTCTTTTAGCTCTCCATTTTTTAGCAAATGTGTTTTTACCAAAACTAGGCATGTAAGAAATAAATGGATCAGGAAACTCACCAGCTAATCGGACTTTTACTTCAATTAACCAACGAATATCAAAAGAAATTCTGTTGATCATTAACAAACGTAGTCTTTCACAACGAGCTTTGAAAGGAATTTAGATCTATTACAAATAGATGTAGGTAATTAAAAACAAAAAATTAACAACTTAATTAATTTTATGAAAATATTGTTCATTGTTACTGTTCACCACAACGGTTCACAATTACTGTTCATCCGTATAAAAAATATTAATTTTTCAAAAACACAATAAAATACAGAAAATAAATAACACATAGATTTTTACGTGATTCGGATTAATCAATCTTATATCCACGAGGCCACGCTTAGATGAAAAATAATTCACTAAGTTGAGATGTTACAATCTATGAATTTACCAAACTTAAGACTCTCACTTAGTTTATCACCATATAATTTACTCAACCTTAGATTGAATCTGTTTCTCTTGAATAATTGCTACCCCTCTTGATCCACGATCCTCAAGGCACTTCGCAAAATGATCAATAACAATTCTTCAATTCTACAACGTCTAGTGATCCAAGATCCACATAAACTCTCCACAGAGATGAAAAGAAGATAAGAAAACAAATCAACACAACATGATGCGCAAAATCTGGATTCTCTAGGGAGGAGGCCAAATTTTGCTTCTCTACTTTATGCTCTGTGTTGTGTGATACCTTCAATTGTGAAATACCTCTCTTTATATAGGTACTAGGGTTTCACAGAAATAGCAAGTCTTAAAAGATTTGGATTCTTTCCAAATAAGGTTTCTTTCATCTTATAATTCCCATGAATCTGAATAGAAATAAATCGTATCTTCTTGTCTTGTTTGTTTTCCAAGAAATATCTAGAGCATTTAATGAACTTTCTATTTGAACCAACTTCTTGCTCTAAATAGATCTCATGCGCCAATTATAAAATCCAATCATTAATTGACTTTCTAAATTAGACATCTAATTAANCAATAATAGCACAAAATAACATTTTTACCCCTTAACAAACATACAATTTTCAACACTAATCACCCATTATTATCACTAATAATGAATATCACTTATTCAAGAAATAATCTTTAACAAGTCAAGCATATTCATTCATTGTGTATTTAAAATTAAAAATAAAATCTCCGTCCCTACTAGATGATTCATTCAATCTTCATATTGTCCCATCGACTTGATTCGGACTGCTTAATTAACTAACAAATTAAAACCCATAAAATAAGGTTAATTTCATTCGGATTCTTTCTTAATCTCATTTTTCCAAGATTTTTAAGAGATTATGACATTTTTCCTTTAAATGTATTTAGGGATAGGATTTGATTTATTTTTAATTTTTCTTCATGGACATCAAAATACATAGAATTAACTAAAATGGAATAACTAATAAGCAACTACAGATGTTAACTCTATAATATGTCTCTCTTTCCCTTGTCTATCACTGTTTTTTTTTCTTCCTTCTTCACACAAATAATCACTCCTATGCCTTTTTTATTTTAATTTAAACCCATGTTTTCTTTTTTTATTATTTGATTTGGTACAATGATCACAGCTAAATTAATTGTGAAACAAAAATCTGAAAAAATTACATATTCTCCCCTCAAGTATAAACTAAAAATATTTAGATCCAAACTCAAATGGACTACGATACTTATCATATCTAAATTTTAAAAAGGTTAATAAATTAAGGTACTTTATAATAAAAAGTCCATATGGCCCCTAATCAATTCAACTTATTTTACAAATCATAAATATCTATCAAGATGAAATATTATGAATGTGATATGACAATATCGTCTTTAATAAGTTGAGTTAATTACCTAATTACAATCCAAGCCTTTTGAACATTCCAAAATCATTCCCCACATGGGATTCTCTATCTCCACCCCACTAAATTTATTGGAGAATGAGGTGGGGATTGGGGTAGATCTTCCCTCACCCCATTACCATTCCTACCCTGAAGTATTATTCCATCAACTTAAATAATGGGAAATACAATTGCCTTTCTGTAACACTAGGCACGTACCAACAATTTAGCTAAATAAACAACTTGGACTCTAACTTATTCAATAGCTAGCAAGACTTATTCAAAGCATAAAAGAAACAAGTAAAAGAAATTAACCGGAACAAAATAAAGGACGTGTAACAAAAACATAATTCATTTATTTATCAAGGAAAATGAGCAAATTTGTGTAAACTCCTATCCCCATTTCTAATTGCTCATAAATTTTAACCATACATCGATGGAACAAATCATCCATGCTTGCACTTCCAAAATAATTGGGTACTTCAAGGATCCTTCTCTTTTAATAACTTGCCTTACTTCTCCAACATAAGATGTAAAGAAAAGAAAAAAAATGAATAATTGAATTACACCGATTTTGATTCTTCAAACAACCCCTAAATAAGTCCAAGAGAGGAGTAAGTCTTTTTAACAGATGTACAGTTTGGTTAGCACTTCTTCCAATTTAATAGTCGTTCTCATCCCTTTGACATTGCAATTTTGTTGGGCCTGTGTGGGCTTGTTGAATTTAATTATGCTTGTTCAATTGAGAGTTGAGCTTTTAACACCCGTTTAAATATCTTTTAAAACCTCATATTATTTTATCTTTACAATTTTGACCTTACAAATTATTTTATGGGAAATTATCATTCGTTCACCCTAAGATTACATCTTTATCAAAATTACTACAAAACTTTGACAGTGTATCAGCCGTCTACCCTTAGATGACAAAACATATCTCCTAACCACCATTCTGTCAACTGCCGATTACAACTTAACAAAATTGAAACAAAATGACGATATTGCCCTTAAGTATGAAATTAATGTTAAAAGACAAAACTGCCCCAAAGATGAAACAATGCCAAATGTAGCCGTTGGACTCAACAACGGTAACAATTTTGGCTATATAATGAGCCAAAAACAGCAGCACAAACCTCATTGAAAGCAAGTAAAAATTAGCAACTCCTCAACAATAACAAATCAGCACACACCTCATTGAAAGAACCCAAATTAGATACTCCTCAACAACAACAACAACAACAACACACACCTCATTGAAAGAAAGCAAAAATTAGCTTCTCCTTAACAACAACAAATCAACACACACACCTAATTGAAAGAAACAAAAAAATTGCTACTCCTTAACAATAATAAATCAGTAGCACATTTCCTTGAAAATGGCCTCCAGTGAAGCATCAAGTTCTGGTGTCAATGGATTTAAAAGATATAAAAAAGTGAAATGTCAGCCAAAATATTGCAAGTGTGGCGTGCAAGCAGTGGCCATGGTGTCAACTACATTGCAAAATCCTAATGTACTATTTTGGTCATGCATGTGGAAGCATTGTGGAGTGAAGCACTGTGATTTTTGGGAATGGTTTACTACGGAATCTCTCATTTATCCGACTACTAATGATGAGATGGCATACGAGCAAAACCTGAAGCTAAATGATGATGTGGTGAAAATAAAAAAGAGTTGAAACTCATTGAAGGAAGGCTTAAATATATCTTAATTCTGCTGGTGTGTGTATTTGTAACCGTCTTTATGAGAAAGTAATGTGGCTTGTAATAAAGTTTCAACAGTAATGGTTTAGCTCATGTAATGTTCCTAACAAAATATATCCTTAACAATAATGTTGTTAATAATCAATCGAAACAGTGATAGTGTAATTAATTAACATCCAAACTGTGCAAATAACATATCTTCTTCAAATTATTGTTCAATAAAAATCTAAAACATGGTTTAGCTCATGCAAGAGCATAGTTAAGTTTAGGAAACTGATATTGACAAAATGAAATAACATAACCAACATAAGAGTTTAGGAATCTGAAATTGACAAAATTAAATAACATAACCAACATAAGTGTTTAAGAAATTGAAATTGATGACATGTTTCCCAACAAATTGAGTATCAAACTCATTTTAAAGCACATGTTACAGTTGACGACTGTGATGGATTCTGGAATTGGTTAGCTTGGGATGTGTTGACATCTGTTTTCCGTTTCCTTCCTAAATTACAAAAGAAAAAATTAATCAAACTCTTATGTATGCATTATGAACTGTGAATTATATATTAAAACAAATTAATGAAACTCAACCTCTTTTGCTAGTTGTTCCAGCAACTGCAGTAATACTTTTATTTTTTCTTTTCTTTGATCCAATATTGGAGCCCTCGCCTGGCCCACTTGCTTGTACTGCCTGTTGAGATGGTTGGCCTGAAAGACTTGCTGGCTGGCCTGAAAGACTTGCTGGTTGGCTTGAAAGACTTGCTGGTTGGCTTGAAAAACTTGCTGGCTCGGCTGAAGGAGTTACTGGTTGGCTTGAAAAATTTACTGGCTCGGCTAAAGCATTTCCAGCTGAGAACTGTAAACAATATAAACAATCAAATTAAGCATTTGCATACTGCTGATCATCATGCTTAGTTAGTGTGACCTTTAGAAAAATGCAATGACTATTATGTTAAATAACAATGAAAACAGTATAAACAACATACTTGAGAATTAGTACTCCTTGCTCGTGTTGTCCGTGCAACAGAAGGCCTCAATGGACAAGATCTTATATTGTGGTTGGAGCCATCACAAACTGAACAATTGACAAAGAATCTCCTGCTGCGTTTCTGAGGTTCAGTTGCTGCTCTCTTCCTACATTTCTTTGGCCTTCTAATCTTTTTTTCCATAATTGGGGGATCAATTAGTGGCCTTTCACCACGAACCCATGTACGTTCATCCGGAATTGGACTAAACATAACTGAGTACATATTAATGTAAGCTTGCTTGGTGAAGCAAAATGGTATGTACTCCTCAATTTCGTGTCTCGTATAACCTATGCAAGCTATGGCGTGAGAGCAAGGTAAACCGGCAATTTCCCAATACCCACAGTCACACGTTCTGTCCTCTAATTTCACAACAAACTTCTTAGCTGGATAATAAGATTTATCCATGACTTGAAAATTCAAGTCTCCCGAAGGGTGCACGGTCATTTTCTCTCATTTCTTATAAGATGTATCCAGCTCTTTATAAATCCTCGGAGCAACAGATTTTGCCCAAGCTTTTGCTTCATTTTTTCTCTTTGTGAATCTTTTCATAAGTCTATACCTAATCTCTTCAAGCATCGATAGCACAAGCCTATCTCTATAAGGCAAAATCTAGCTGTTGAAACACTCAGATGCATTGTTGTCAGTTCTCTCAACTTTACATTTTCTGTCATATGCATGCATCGACCAAGTGTACCCTTGCAGTTCTCTTTCCAGTTAATTATAAGCCGTTATCTTTTCTTCCTTAATCAATGTCATTGCCTCATTAAAGTCGTGCCTGTTACTGCTCTTGGTTGCCCTCCAAAAAAGATTCTGCAAATTGGCACCAGTATGGTCTTTAGCAAAGTTAGCATACACATGCCTACAACATGCCCTATGATAGGAAGAAGGCCATGTGTTTGGAATCGCATTCAATAGTCCTTTTTACCTATCATTAATGAATGTGACATGCCTTCCATCATCTAAATAGTTGTGTAAATGTTCAAGAAACCAGGTCCATATTTCAGTATTTTTAATTTCGCACACACATACAGCCAATGGGACAATCCCTTTGTTAGCATCTGTAGCAATAGCAGCCAATAACACTCCTCCATATTTCCCCTTCAGGTGGCAGCCATCAATTCCAATGAAGGGTCGGCAACCATTGAGGAAATCATTCTTTTGTGCAGGAAATGCGACAAAGCATATTTGAAATAAATATTTCTCAGGATAACTCACGGCATCGCATAACACCTTGCAAATAGCACCTGGATCAGCCTAATGAATGGCTGCAGCATACTGAAATAGCTTCTCATAGCCCTTAGAATGATCACCGTACACCAAAACCCTTATTTTTTCTCTAGCCCTGTACATTGTTAGCTTCTCAATCTTCAATCTAAATTTTTCCTGAATATAAGTCCTAAGAAGAGATATCTTGACATTAGCATCAATAGCAACATGCTCTTTTATCCTTTCAGCAATCCATGTAGAAGTCACCTTCACAGATTTCTTAGTAGCCCGCACTCATGCTTTTGTGGTATCGTCGCAACCAAAATCCATTTCGATCATTCAATCTCGCACCATTAACAAACCATGGACAACCAGGCTCTTTACAAGTTGCATAATATCTCTTCGGTTCACTGTATTTGATGTTAATATTGAACCCTTTCCTAACCATCTCCTCATGCAGCACTTCTCTGAAATGACCTACATCCATGAACACATCACCCACCCTAAGCCTATGTACTCCATCAACATCTAACTTATAGTCATGTTTTTCTAAATAATTTCTAAACTGCACACTGCCTAAATTCATGTCCTCATCTGAAGAGTTAACAACCATTTGGAACTCCCTAGTATCATCATCCAAAAAAATATCTGCATCGCTATCACTGTCATGTTGGTTTCCCTCACTGCCATCACTGTCCTCTACAGGTGCGGTATCATCAACAGACACAGTAGGTGGTAGTTGCTCATCATCACCCTCTTCGTCATCATCATCATCATTACTGCCAACCCCTTTGTCTGACCATTCTAATAGCAAATCATCTTCAACAGGCACAATAGGTTCCTCACCATCACCCTCATCATCATCACCACTGTCTAATCTCTTGCCTGACCAATTTGATAACAAGTCATCTTCATCTTTAGTTGGATGCCTAACTTTGGAAGTACTCTGATGCTCTACTCTATTAATCTGATCATTCAATGTAGTTATAGCTTCTGAAGGCAGATGTATCCCTAAGTTAAACATAAATGATTGTAGTAATGGAGAATCTGGATATTGAGGGTATAACACTAGCACCACTTCAACTTCAAATGTGTTTAAACCCATTGAGTTATGAATCCCGAATAATCTGTTTAACCCAAAATCGGAATCCACTACAACCTTCACTTTGTTATCTGGATTCATAACAGTTAACAAGATTTGTCCAGTTTCGTTTAACCCATGTACTCCTGTTATCTTTAATGCTTCAACCCTTATTTTATCAACAGAACAACTTTCAGGGTAAATCAAACCTACACAACGTTTTTCTCCTTTGAAATGAATCACTAACTCCATTGGAGACATGCTGTCATATCAAATGCAACAAAGAATAACCTAATTAAAACCAAACTCAAGCTTTTTCAAAAACAAAAATAGGAAATTAACGAGATTCTATAGCAAAAAGGACTTCAATTGACATACAAAACTTTCCTCACCATTTCGTTAGTTTCTACAGTATAGGGTTTCTAACATTAGTTAAAAAATGACAAATTCAAATAATTTCTTACAAGTTCTTACATATATTGATTAAATAATAGATGCATTGCAAGAAACAAATATCATATATGAACATACCTAACAACCCGATCCTTGACTTGTTGTCTTCAATCGTTATCAGCTTACGCTTTGATTCAAACTCCAATTCAACCTCCACAGATGTCAGCTACACTTGTTTGATGGTTAAATATTGAATGTATTTGGTGAAAAGAGAACAAAAATAAGTAGGAATGGCTGGTATGCGTGCAAGCTATCTCTCGATGAAGGAACAAATTGGGTGCGTGGCTGCAGCTGCAATGAAGCTTTTTGATGGTGAGGAACAAACGTCGTCGTTCTTTTTTCCCCCCTAAAACAACGTCGTTTTGCATGGATGAAACGACGTGTCATCCCATAAAACGATGTGTCGTCCAATAAAACATTCAGTCGTCTAGTAAATGGCTGACATGTCATTTTTTCCCATAGCTGCTTCTATCTTAAAAGACCATATTACCCTTATGACGTCAGCGCTTGTAAACGGCAGTTGACGGAATGGTGGTTGGGAGATATGTTTTGTCATCTAAGGGTGGACGGCTGATACACTGTCAAAGTTTTGTAGTAATTTTAATAACGATGTAATCTTATGGTGGACGAATGATAATTTCCCTTATTTTATTAAAATAAATAAATAAAAAAGTTATCTTCCTAAACCCTACTTCAGTTTTCATTGCCATAAAAATACAAGGATTTTGATTATGTTTTAAATACATGTAGAAAAAAGTGCTTAAATGATTTTAGATTATGAGAAATAATTTAAATTGAATTATAAATTATTACAATTTACATAAGAAAGTGCATTGAATTTTAAAAAAATTGCTTGAAGGGCAAATGTTAAATTTTTTTTTTGAGAGAAAAAGTCAAGTTCCTGGAGATTTTGTTGAGAAATATAAATAAAGGAAAATGATATGAATTAAAGTTTTTAGTAATATGGAAAGTGCTCAATTATAAGTTGATAGAGAGAGAAAGTTCGGATAATTTATCGAGAAAAAAATCAAGATTTAGTGTACACTAGGGCTGACAAACACCTATTAGGAGGGGAGAACGAATGTCATTGTTATCTTATATGATAAGTTAACAGACATTAGACAATGGAGAAAGTTTCCCACAACTCCTCTATTACTATTTATTAGATTTTCAGTTATTTGATTAAATCCAATGGTTGTCAATTCTCTAATATTTGTCAACCCACATATAAGGTAAAAAAAAAAAATCCAAGAATGAACGGCTCACGAATTGGTTTTATTTAAAAATAAATAAATGTGCAAGGATATTTTTGTAATTAAAATAGAAGAGGGATGTGATAAGAGTTTTTGAGGGGTGGGAATAGCGTCACGCTCAAATCCAGGCTTTGCTGAGTTTCTTTGAGCCTTGCTGACTCTGTATTGGGCTTACTCCACCTTGCTGACTCTGCTCCAACATCAATTAATCTACCAAAATCTGTTGTTCAGTTGGGGAAGGCTCTTCCACACCCTTCGCGCCTTAAGAAAATATCTTCATCAACTGTTACAAAAAGTTTAAATATACCATATTTTGTTAAATGAATATATCCAAAGCCAGCTCAGCGTAACCACTTTTTCCTATTATCTCATATTAATTAAAATATATCTATATCTATGTTTTGATAAAGGAAGCATCCTGATTCTCAAAAATTTGAGAAATTGCTTCCTCTATAAGTGAGAACAAAATGACTCGTCACGATAATAAAATAAAGATGATTGATAACATCTTTAAAATGATTTGTCATGTTAAAATTTTTTTAATCTTTTTACCTAAACATTTAGAGTGTGTTTGTCATTTTTTCTTTTTAAAATCAATAAAATCTTCGTAATCATCACAAGAAACATTAAAATTTTAATGTCCTTTTTCCTTTATTGTATATATTCTAAAAATTTTTTAGTGAATATTTGGTCAAAATAAATATTATATCATTTGTGATACTGTCTTAATTATATTGTGAATATGATAATACTCTTTCATAGATGTCATTGCATGTTGATCATGACAGAAAGCTCTAAAAATTGAGAGAAGAAATGATGCAGTAAATTTAAGTTACGGCAACACCTTAAACCTTATATTTCCATAGACGAAGGCTATATATTCTTTCTTGTATATCCAAAAAAATTGATCATGTCCGAACTTACTTATTACAAATCAGCTCTGCTGCCAGCTCTTATTTATGATAAAAAAATAATTAAAAAAAGTTTTTTATTTGGTGTTCAAATAAAATGTGCTTAAATACTCGACTGACTGCAATTTTACTCTGAACCGCAAGTAATTAAAGTCTCATGCATACATGCCGTAGCTGGTCAATTTTCCAGACGTAAGTCAAGGGTTTATTTTCTTAATCACGTGTTCACTTTCATTTAATTACGAATTATATTGCTATTTCTCTGTGTTACAAAATTTTGGCTACAATAATAATATTAAAAAACAAATGTATATGTAAGAATAAATATTAATTTATTAAAATTAAAATAAATTGACAGGCGGTAAAACCATTTATATTAATAAAAATTAATAATATAATCGGTATTATAGAACAGTCACATAAATTAAAATTATTATAAATAATTAAATTGACAGCATAATAATAAAATATATGTTATCAGTATATTTTTTAGCATCCCGATTCTCCAAAATTCGACGGAGACAAGTTATCAGTCAGTCAACAAACAGGAAATAGGAAATTAAGATTTAAGTCAATCTGTTAACAAGTCGGTAGGCTTCCTTCTTCGTAAGGTAATACTTTTTAACCCATTCGCTAGAAATTTTGCCAAGATGCGGTCAAAGAATTGCAGCAGCCACTAATATCACAGTCAATGGTTAATCCATGTCGCTGCCAGAAACATTTCCATGAATTTGAACTAATGATATTAATTTGAAGGCCTTGGTAAATCATAGTCGCCAGGATTGAGCCGATAGAGAAGCAGATAACGCAGCAATGGAGGTAGAGCAAATTCTGCGCATGAATGGAGGAGAAGGAGAAAATAGCTATGCTAACAACTCACCTACACAGGTAATAAATCTCTCTTTTTTTATTCACAAGCTTCAGTGATCAACACAATTATCAAACCATGCATCTGCTTAATTTCTTATATTATTTTCAGAAAGAAGCAATCTTGAAAGCAAAGCCTATGCTAGAACAAAGCTTGAATGAACTGTATTGCAACGGCTCCCCAGACTGCATAAGATTTGCAGATATGGGGTGTTCTTCAGGGCCTAATGCATTGTTGCCAACATGGGAAGCTATTGATTCCCTGGACAAGATTTGTCATCGCTTGAATCGTAAGCCACCCGTTTTGCATTCTTTTCTCAATGATCTTCCTAGAAGTGATTTCAACACCGTTTTCAAATCCCTGCCAAGCTTCTATGAGAGACTGAGGACAGAAAAGGGACATGAATTTGGTTCATGTTTCGTAGCTGCAAGCCCTGGATCTTTCTATACGAGGCTATTTCCTCACAATTTCCTTGACTTGGTTTACTCTTCTTACGCTCTCCACTGGCTCTCTCGGGTAAGAATTGGGATCCCATGTTCATTAGTATTATTTTTCACCAATAATCTCTTAATAATTTTCTGGCAAGTGTATATTTAGAGCCGTGCATATTCAGATCAACAACGAAAGCAATTTGAAATTCAAGAATTTATCAATCATCTTGGCTTATCATTTCCCTCGGTTTAATGCTTTTTCAGATGCCTAAAGGGCAGGGGAATGAATCTGATGTCCATGAAGCATTCCTGAATCAATTT
Source organism: Citrus medica (assembly GCA_002013955.2). Lineage (NCBI taxonomy): Eukaryota > Viridiplantae > Streptophyta > Magnoliopsida > Sapindales > Rutaceae > Citrus > Citrus medica. Next base: position 7,262 of record MKYO02025501.1, on the reverse strand, counting down.
GAGAGCGATTTCTCAACATTTCTCAAATTTCGATCCGAGGAGTTAAAACCCCAAGGTCGTATGGTTCTCACCCTTTTATATAATGACAATTTTCATGCTACTCCTGGAGAGCCAATGTTGATGGTATTAAAAGACATGATCTCTGAGGTATTTTCTCTCTCTCCTGAGACATATCAAAAACTAATTTTTTTGTATATATATATATAGATGACTAATATATAATGGACAATCTCTTTTTCTTTTGGTTTTAATTATTTCATGCATTTCAGGGGTTGGTTGAAGAATCAAAAGTGAAATCATTCGAAGATTTTCCGCTCTACAGAGCAAGTATTGACGAAGTAAAGCAAATTGTTAAAAGAGAAGGATCGTTTGATATCCAAGAGGTTGAAACATTCAACGTAAGTTGGTTGGTAGGCTTTGTCGACGGCATAGATAACAAAGGCTCAGACAAATACGCAAGAGGCAAGTATGTGACAAAGCATGTAAGAGCAGTGGGGGAATCATTTCTGGCTAATCTTTTCGATGATGCCACTGTGGAGGAGGTCTATCGTAGATTTGCAACCAAGGTGACTGACGAGATTTTGGACAAGGGGCGAGGAGCTTATGCAAGTCTACTCGTATCCTTGGTAAAGAAATGATCGTCAGTTTCTCTCTAGCTTATATAAATAAAGACAGGATTGTGACAAATTAATCCCTGCACTACGTACAAGATGTATTGGATGAATGAGATTTCTAGTGGGGTTTTAAGGATCCCTAACTTACGGTTCACGAAACTTACAGCTTTCCTCTTTTCTGAATTGGTAATTTGGTACTGTAAAACATCGTCGAGCCCCTTGCACTTTATATCATTTACAATTTATACATAAGTATTATAAACCTTTCTGGATTGTAAACTTTCGTTGAGCCCCTTGCACTCTATTTTATTTTATTAAAACTCTTTATCAAATTCAACCCCTATAATTTTTAAATTCCTAAAATACCCTCTATTTTATTAAAAAATATAATTATTATTAAATGGATTATAATTATAATTATTATTTTATTATAATTATAATTTTTAAATGGATTAATAATAATAATAATAAGTACTATAATTAATTAATCTATTAACAATAATTAATAATAATTTTTTAGTTAAATTGTTAATAATAATAATTAACAATAATTATTATTAATTAATTTTTGAATAATAATAATAATCACAGTAATTAAAGTAAAAAATCATAATTATGATAAAAATTAATTAAGAATTTTGTAGTAATTTATTACAATTTAACTGATTTTAATTTTGATTCTAAGATAAAGTAAATACATAAATGGTAATACATCTCATTCTAATTACGATTCATCCATTTCAAGTAAATAAGTTATTCCAATTCCAATTCCTCATTTCAATTTTAGTTATTCCAATATGAACTCATTATGTTTCAAGCTAATTTTGATTATTGTTTAGTGAATACACTATAAAATTATAAACCACTCTATATTCAATTAGACCACTCTATATTATTTAAAATTTATTTATAAGTTTTATGAGATTTTCTGCTTACCTATACTATAAAAAATTCAATTTATCTCCTCACACTCTTTTTCATTTAATTTTTTTGTCAAAAGAGTTTCTATTTACAATTTTGTTAATTATTAGTTTTAATAATTATTCAAAAATTAATTCATAATAATTATTATTGTTAATTATTATTAACAATTTAACTAATAAATTATTATTAATTATTGTTAAGAGATTAATTAATTATATACTTATTATTATTGTTAATAATAATAATAATCCATTTAAAAATTATGATTATATTTATATTTATAATAAAGTAATTATTATAATTATAATTATAATCCATTTAATAATTATTATTATTATTTAATTAAATAGAGGGTATTTTTGGAATTTAAAAATTATAGGAGATGAATTTAATACTCTAAGGGTTTTTAATACAATAAAATAGCATATAATGGGCTCAACGAAATTTTATAATACAGAAAGTTTTATAATATTTATTAATAAATTGTAAATGAAATAAAGCATAAGGGGTTTAATGATACTTTACAGAAACAATTCGGAAAAGACAAAAACAGCCGTAAGTTACGTGAACTGTAACTTAGGATCCGGGTTTTAAATATCTTTTGATTCTCTATCTTTTGTCTGTGGGGGTTGGGGGGAAGGTTCACGAGTCTCTATCTAAATGTCATGTCTGTTTGTTTTCTTTCTGTTTTTTTGAAAGGATGTTTGTTTTATTTCTTTTTTTTTTCAGTAAGGTTTTTACCCATTTGGTTGATAAAAAGGAAAATAATATTATATACAAACTTCTGATAAATGTCTATCCAAATTTTTCTGACGACAGCTTGCAGCATTCATTGTTTCTAATGTGTAATTTATACCCCTTTCATTTGGAGGGAGAGTCCTTACATTTATAATATTAAGTGTAAGAATTAAATTTTTATAAAAATATTTATGAGAGTTATTTATAATTTTTTTAATTATTAAATAATTTAGTAAAATTAGTCTATTTGTCACGAAATATAAGTAGAATAGACAATTTTTGAATATTTGAGAGAATTTAAGAAATATTTATGAAGGTTATTTACAATCTTTCCTTAATTATTAAATAATTGAGTGGAGCCAGTCTATCCCTCACGAAATATGAGTAGAGTTGACAGCTCTCGAATATTTGAGAGGATTTAAAGAATTTATGAATTATTTAAAATCCTCCTTTAATTATCAAATAATTGAGTAGAGTCAGTCTATCCCTCACGAAATATGAGTGAAGTGGACAGCCTTCAAATATTTGAGAGGATTTGAAGAATTTAGGCAGTGCTTCAGAAAAATACATGTCACGAAGAATATCTTAATTATAGAATTTATTTATAAATATTAATTATAATATCTACAATTCTATATAACAGTATTAAAAAATATATAATTTATTAAATCGTGCTGATATTTACTTCAAAATAAAATTTAACCCAATTCAAAAGAGTACTGAAAATAAAAGCAATTAAGTAGGCTAACTTTAGGTTAAAGTCTTTCGCATCATTATCACTAATAATTAATGTCACTTATTCAAGAAACATATCTTTAACAAGTCAATCATATTCATTGATTGTGTGTATTTAAAATTAAAAATAAAATCTCCGTACCTATTAGATGATTCATTCAATCTTCATAGTCTCCCATCGACTTGATTTGGTCTGCTTAATTAACTAACAAATCAAAACCTATAAAATAAGATTAATTTCATTCAGATTCTCCCTTAATCTCATTTTTTTCAAGATCTGTAAGAGATTATGACATTTGTCATTTAAATGTATTTAGGGCTGGGATTTAAGTTACGTTTAATTTTCTTCATGGACATCAAAATATATAGAATTAGTGGCTAACTAAAATGGAATAATTAGTAAGCAACTAACAGACGTTAACTCTATAATATATCAATTTTTCCTTGTCTATTACTGTTTTTTTTCCTTCTTAAAATCACTCCCATGTCTTTTTTATTTTAATTTAAACCCATGTTTTCTTTTTTTTGTATTTAATTTAGTACAATGATCACAGCTAAATTAATTGTGAAACAAAATCAGAAAAAATTACATATTCTCCCCTCAAGTATAAACTAAAAACATTTACATCTAAACTCAAATGGAGTACGATACTTATCATATCCAAATTTAAAAAGTTAATAAATTAATGTACTTTATAATAAAAAATCCATATCGCACCTAATCAATTTAACTTATTTTACAAATCATAAATATCTATCAAGATGAAATATTATGAATGTGGTATGACAATATCGTCTTTAACAAGCTGAGTTGATTACCTAATTACAATCCAAACTTTCAAACATTCTGAAATATTTAATTTAATATATATTCTTTTTTCAAGCCGATTTAAGTTCTAAAACAACAAGATTTCTTGACATTCATAGAATAATAGTTATAAGATTTAATTGGGCAAAACAAAAGCCAAAGGTAATTTATCTTTTTTCCAGCGACCACTTTTTTTTTTTTTTAGTCAAACAATTTCCCTGATTAAGAGCAACACCAGTTAGAGAAGAAGAAGATGAAAGAGCCATGGTGGTGGTGGGGGAGCACGAAATGCTTTTAAAGGAATACAAGGAAGCTATAAGTAATGCAACTATGAATCTCATGGAGAGTTCGATCCATCCTGACTCAGGATGAACGCTGGCGGCATGCTTAACACATGCAAGTCGGACAAGAAGTGGTGTTTCCAATGTCGGGCGGGTGAGTAACGCGTAAGAACCTACCTTGGGAGGGGAACAACAGCTGGAAACAGCTGCTAATGCCCCGTAGGCTGAGGAGCAAAAGGAGGAATCCGCCCGAGGAGGGGCTCGAGTCTGATTAGCTAGTTGGTAAGGCAATAGCTTACCAAGGCGATGATCAGCCACAATGGGACTGAGACACGGTCCCAAGCATTGTTGTTTCTGGTGTATGATACCAAGCAAACCTTAAACTTTTTTCAGAAATAATTTGTTTAATTTCCTGCAATTTGAAGGGTCTCACTCAACTCTTGGCTTCATTTTGATTAGATCGATCCTTGTAAGGCTCGGCCCAGTTCTTGCTGGTCTTCGGCTTTTAAAATCCAACCAAATATGGGCTTCTCCAAGCCCAGCCCCTTTGCCGCCCTCAGAAGAATGTGACATTAATCAATAACTACGCCATCGGAGAGAGCATGAATTGATAACGAGTCCTTCTTAATACGTATAAGGATGGATTTATATAGCAAGTAAAATCAAGCTAGCTGAGCCAAGATGATTGATGATACATGAGATCAAATGTGTACTTTAAATATCTTTTGTTCCGTAACTTGCTTTTGGGAGGTTTTTTTTTTTCAATTTTAATAAAATTTCCCTATCTTCGCTAATTTTAGCAGCTTTGCTAAAGTCGGTCAGCAAATATAACTTCCTTCTTCTGTGGGGTTGGTATGCTTTTAAACCCCTGTTTTGAGAATTATGTTTATTCTATTAGAAATGATAAGATATTGTCATTACAACCTTTAAATTCAATTATTCAATTAAAAATTCTTATATTATAAAAACTCAAGCGCTGGCTTAGAGCAATAGAGCGATACTAAAATAATATCAATAATTTATCTGCTCCGCCCTATTCCGCCCGCCGTAAAAGTCAGTTAATCTGGTAAACTTTTGCAGCTGGTAAAAGTTTTGCAGCTGCCACTAATATTATAATTACAGTCAATAGTCAATTGATGATGCTATCAGAACGTATCTATGAATTTGATAAAATTATATTAATTTGAAGGCCTTGGTACATCATAGTTGCCTGCAGCATTGATCGCACTGGAGAGAAGCAGAAAGCACAGCAATGGAGGTAGAGCAAATTCTGCACATGAATGGAGGAGAAGGAGAAACTAGCTATGCTAACAACTCACTTACACAGGTAATAATCTCTCTTCTTTTCGCTCACAAGCTTCAATGATCAACACAATTATCAAATCTTGTTTCTTCTTTATTATGCGTTTTCATTTCTTATATTATTTTCAGAAAGAAGCGATCGTGAAAGCAAAGCCTCTACTAGAACAAAGCTTGACTGATCTGTATTGCAACGACTTCCCAGACTGCATAACAGTTGCAGATATGGGGTGCTCTTCAGGGCCTAACGCATTGTTGCCAACATGGGAAGCTATTGATTCCCTGGACAAGATTTGTAATCGCTTGAATCGTAAGCCACCCGTTTTGCATTCTTTTCTCAATGATCTTCCTGGAAGTGATTTCAACACCGTTTTCAAATCCCTGCCAAGCTTCTATCAGAGATTGAGAACAGAAAAGGGACACGAATTTGGTTCATGTTTCGTAGCTGCAGCCCCTGGATCTTTCCATGCGAGGCTATTTCCTCCCAATTTCCTTGATTTTGTTTACTCTTCTAACGCACTCCACTGGCTCTCTCAGGCAAGAACTTGGATCTTTTAATAATTTTCTGCCATGCCTGAACTTTTACTGGTGTATATTTTTATCTAATAACTATTAAATCAAATTATCACTTAAAAATTTCAAATTCAAGAATTTGATAATCATCTTGACTAATCAGGTCCCTTGATTTATTGCTTTATCAGATGCCTAAAGAGCCAATGAGTGAATTCGATATCCATAGAGCATATTTGGATCAATTTAAGAGTGATTTCTCAGCATTTCTCAAATTTCGGTCTGAAGAATTGAAGTGTGGAGGTCGCATGATTCTTACCCTTCTATACAATGATAGTTTCCATGCTACTAGTCCTGGAGAGCCAGCACTGTTGGTTATAAAAGACATGATCTCCGAAGTATCTCTCTCTCTCTTTCAATACATATCAAAAAAATTAAATTAATTTTATCGTCCATTTTTATGATATGTATTCAATAATGGCCGATCTCTTTTTTAATTATTTCATGCACTTCAGGGATTGATTGAAGAATCAAAACTAAAATCATCCAATTTTCCAATCTATGCGCCTTATGTTGACGAAGTAAAGCAAGTTATTGAAAGAGAAGGATCCTTTGATATCCATCAGCTTGAAACATTCCATGTAAGTTGGTTGGAAGGCTTTGTCGAAAATGATAACGAAGGCCTGGACAAATACGCAAGAGGCAAGTATGTGACAAGGCATGTAAGGGCAGTGGGAGAATCGCTTTTGTCTAGTATTTGTGGAGATGATGCCATCGTGGAGGAGATCTATCGTAGATTTCCAATCAAGGTGACTGATGAGATTTTGGAAAAGGGCCGAGGAGCCTTTGCAAATCTTCTCATTTCCTTGGTGAAGAAATTATAAGATTCTCCATATATTAAAGAAAGGATTATACATCAACCCATGCACTATATTTATCGAATAAGATGTATCAGACTTATTAGGGGAATGAGATTCCATTTGTGATTTAAATATATTTTATTCTGTATCATGCTTTTGATAGAGGTAAGGCTTACTAAGTCTCTTTATCAATGTGCTATGTTTTATTTTGCTTTTCAATAAAGTTTTCACCATTTCGCTAATTTTAGCAACTTTGTTTAATAATATATCTCGAAGGACTCTTTTGAATACAAATGTACATCATTTTCACCCTTCCCGTGGGAGGCTAAATAAATTTAAATTAATTTTTCTAAAATAACTAAAACATGAACCTGAACCTAATTTGAGCCTCCTTAATTAATCTATATCTATCTATATATATATATATATATATAAAGTTGGGACTTGAGGATGTGATGTGGCATCACCATTTCTCATCTTTGTAGATTCTCTG